>CAXIVR010000012.1:38946725-39254225 GCA_964035755.1 Teleogryllus oceanicus | reverse complement strand
GACTAGAAGGCCGGAGACAGCAGTTGAATTGTTACCATGGGCTCATATACGTCGCGAGGCGTTGAAAGTCGATAGGAAGCTGTGAGTGCGACCTACAATTGCGGCGCGGGTAGAACGTAATGAACGTCACGTCAAACTGTATGTAAATAAAATACCAACGTGTTCAATGCTGCTATTGGCGAAATACTCTGTGAACTATCTCGCGACGCATATGAGTCTTCAAAATACTCCATTCTACTTATGTTGAGTGTTTTCTTTTTCATCGGGCTATCAGGAGAATCTTGGTTAGTTAACAACCTGTGATCAATGCCTATTATTGTAAATCTGTAAAGACAAAGTGTCTGCATTAGCTTAATACATTTAATAATTCACGTTTGAAACATGCAATTTAGTTTGATTAGCTAAAATAACATTTAATTTTTTTCATTTTAATCCATATCATAATATCGTGTGTTCCTGTAAAACTTATGCTAGATGCATTCATTATTCGTTTCTCTAAACGACAAGCAAAGTCGCCGCATAAATGCAAATTTCTTTCGTGGTTGCGGCACGTGTGACGAGGGGGTGGGCGGGGCGGGGCGGGCCATGGGTGACGGCGGCGTGTGGCGCGCGCAGGACGGCGAGGCGGCCCTGCTGGACCTGTCGGCCGACACGGGCTCCACGGAGGACCTGGGCGACACGGAGGTGGGGCTGCAGGTGGGCCACTCGCGCAACTTCACGCTGTCGCCCGAGACGACCGACTGCGACTCCAACTGCGGCGACCTGGACTCGGAGGCGTCGCTGCTGCTGCTGGACGCGGAGCCCGGCGCGGGGGTGGGCGGGGGCCGGCACGGGCCCGGCGGCGTGGGCGCCACGCTGGGCGCCGACCTCGGCCCGCCCGACGCCTCGCGCCTCTACTCCAGCATGCCCGTGCTGGAGGACGGCCTCGTCCGGGCACGCCTCCGACACCGACAACAACAACCCCACGGTGAGTGCTCGCTGCCAACGCGCCTTTTTTTAAGTTGTTGCGTCTACACCTTGACGCAACGCGTCTCCAAGCCCCTTAAGGGGCGTTGAGCGCTTTGCACTGGGGAGTAATCCTCCATTAATGTGCAATTTTTTAATATTTGTCAAGTCTCGTCACGTCGCAGTCAGTCAGTGCCTTTTATCCCTTCGGCCAGGGGCTCGACGCCGTTAGATCCCGGGGTTCCTGGCCGGTCACCCATCCAAGAACCCGCGAGTCTCGAATTCGCTTAACCTTCGTTAACCTTCGACTTCACGGAGCGTAGTAAACGAATTCGGCTAGCGCCGCCGGCTTTTACACATCCACTAATTACTCGACCGCACCAAGCGAAGAGGAGGGTTTTGTTTTTCGTGATGTGGTGTCAGTGTATTTGGGTGTCTTTCTTGCCAACTATTGTCTGACTGATTCGACTTGCGTGAAGAATCAACTATTGTTATTCTAAGGAATAATTAATTTGTGCACCAAAATAATACTTACGCATGTATAATGTGATTTAAAAAGTGTATTATGGGATATTACTCTGAATGATTCTGTAAAATTTTATTAATGTCATTAATAGAGACCGGAAAAATATATAGTATAAAACATCAAAATATGTACATAAATATGTAATGAAAACAATAAAAATATGTTAAATCAGATGTAATATGTAATATTAAAATTCACAAATTATAAAACACATTTTCATATTACAAAATTACATTTATAAAAGAATTCCTTAATTTTTTTAAAAAAAGAATGCAAACGTTTTAAAAATCATTCAGTCAATCAATCAGTAGTAAAAGCTTCATCTATTTTTAATGCAGGACCGTAGTTTGGCAGGCGCAATAAAAGCCATCGTATAAACTGGCGATATCTACGGTCAGTAAACAATCACTGCAGTGTGCAGGTCACACGTCGCAAGTATTACACGTCGGCGATCGCAGATGTTTCTCAGAAAGTAAGGTTGAAGGTCACGGAACGCGTTGTCAGTGATACTTTTCACACCTAACGACGAAAATGATCTCAGTCGCTCACGCGCTCTTCCCGTTACAGAGAACTGAAGCAGGTGCGCCGGACTGACATCTACCGCGTCTTCACGTAATATACCTCAAGTAGATAGCAAGCAGTAATAATGTAGGAAAAAATGATAATTAAAAAAAAATCATAAAAATATCCGTGATAAAATTGAAGTCAATTGATAGAATAATAGAATTTTTTTTCAAAATAGCAAAATATGTAATATAGTACTAAATATGTAAAACTATGTAAAGAAAAAATGGGATATTGTGCTTAGACGACGACGATTCACCAAGATTGTAATTTTGAGAACGGAAAGTAGAAAGACAAAAAATATCTATTTACATAAAAATCAGGTCTCTAGTCATTAATATATGCTTAGTACTAAATGACGTAGCTTACAAGTACTGTTTCATACGTCCGTTTAATTACGATTACGTGTAAAAAAAAAGTCTCTGACCCTTGTGTTTTAATAGCATACTACTTTTCTTCACTTTCCGTTTTTATTCCTCTTTGTTTGAAACCTTCCTCGCGCAATGCACCTGACAAGAGCCGGTGGCGCAGGTGCTGCTGATGAAGCGGCAGATCACGGAGATCGAGCGCGAGATCGTGCAGCGTACCAGCTCGTCGGGAGGCGGCGGCGGGCGTGGCGGGGGCGGCAAGGCCGGGGCCGGCAGCATCTCCCCGGCCGGCGGCGGCGGCGCCAAAGAGGACTCGTTCGCCGCCTACGACCCCACGGCTGACCCCGAGCTGGAGGCGCTCGACCCCTTGGGTAAGTGGCGCGGTACACGCGGTGTCCCTCAAGGACGTACTCTTAAACCAAATAGCGTTCAGCGTTAGCGTTTAACGTTCAGCGTTAGCGTTCAGCGTTAGCGTTCGTTCAGCGTTGGCGTTCAGCGTTGCGTTCAGCGTTGGCGTTCGCGGGTTCAGCGTTGGCGTTCAGCGTTGGCGTTCAGCGTTGGCGTTCAGCGTTGGCGTTCCGCGTTGGCGTTCAGCGTTGGCGTTCAGCGTTGGCGTTCAGCGTTGGCGTTCAGCGTTGGCGTTCAGCGTTGGCGTTCAGCGTTGGCGTTCAGCGTTGGCGTTCAGCGTTGGCGTTCAGCGTTGGTTGTTCAGCGTGGAGCCAACGTTCAGCGTTGAGCCAACGTTCAGCGTTAAGACTATTGCGATGCTCTTTTGTTGGAGACTGTAGAAATCAACTGCATTTAATGCAGATTATCTTGGCTGTCCGGGTGACGCCCGTTGAAGCCGGTATTGCGACGTATCGATTATCTTTTTCGAGATCTTCGTGAGGGCTGGCCTGCGCGAGGGTGGTCTGCGCTCGCGTTCATATTTGGGTGGGGACCAAGCATTTAATGCATTGCTATGCAAATTATCGCCAAGATGTATGTTTCGTACCAGTGATTTGAAGCAGCAAAACCTGCTCACAGCCGCATTAAAAATGCCAATTAAACAATTCTATTCGTTCTTTCCGATGACGCTAGAGCTCAGTTCGGACCAAGGTCCGGCAGCGTTATCGCAGCAAAACCCGAAGTAATTTGCGCTTCACAGATTTTTTGTGGTATGTGATATGAAAGTTACTGATATGAGACTGACAACATTGAATTACATTCTGCAATTAATACTCTCATAGGCAATACGGAGTTTAAGAACGTCGTTTAAGCTTTCCAGCAATCGACAGCAATATCGATCTTCTGCGCATTTCTAGTTGCTTGTCACTTTTGAGCATGCGCGGAAGATCGATAATGCGATTGCTACGCTATGTCGTGCTTAAATTTTCTAATACTACATAGTATTACTTGCTTATAACATGAAATGTGATAGTGATATCAGATTAAGAAACAGTGAATTTCACTGATCAATTGATATCATGCTGTACATTTGTAGTCCTTGAAATATTGATAGCAGAGTTATATTAGACTGAAACAAACAATTGAATTGCGTAGTGAAATACGAAGAATCACAGGTAACGTTACAATTTTAGGTATTTATATTACTCGTAGATAGTAGCTGAAGTACCCCGCAATGCTCGGATATTTATACATTACAATCGTCTAATCGACAGAAAAAGGAATATTCTAGCATACTTAATCGTGTCCTGCCTTTTTCGGCCCTTCCCTGTCATACCGTGTCTTACCCTACCAAGCCCGGAACGCCTCTCCCTTAATTGTCTCCCATGTTGGTATTCATTGTCTTCCATATTGAACCACAAATTGGAGGAACAAGTGTGTTATTGAATTACATTAAATACAATAAATGTAGATGATTAAGTAATATAATATAGTTAAATTTGTTGAAAGAAAGTGCAGTGCAAGAAGTGCTTTTAAAGCACGTTTCAGAATTCAAGTATTTCAATTTCAACCGCATAATCCACAGTAAACGAGAAACCAAAACAGACAAGAATTGTGGAATAATCGATCCATTAACCGTTTCCATAGTTTCGTTGTTTGTAAAATCTGTCGTTTTCATATCGTTGTTTGCCAGATATGTTTATGTAGATTCTGTTGATTACATTATTGAAATGTTATGGTAATTTCTTTGTCCTCATCTAAACAGTTTGCAATTCTGAACATGTTTACGCATCTTCTCAGAATGAAAATTTCTGAAACTTCGTTTGTATCGTACAGTATAAAGCATTGGTCTTGAACTCCCACAACCGAATTTTCCCACGACATTCTTCAAATGACTCAAGACCTTGGCATTTGTACTTGCAGTTCCTGGATAATGAACGTTGATATTTGAAGATACTTTAATCGACATTGTGGTTAATATGCGTTCTAAAAGTTCTTTTTCGTGTGCAGTCGAAAACACAGAAGTTCAGATTCCTATTTGGTAGCATTGAGCGATACATTTTAGAGAAATGTTTTCTAAACATGCTGTGTTTATTCCTGTTTTCCTAAAATATTATGCTTTAATTTGTTTATTTTATTCGCTTTGGAGAGACCTTTTGGAAATATCGAAATGCAAACGGTGGCCGAATTGCTCTTTAAGAAATGTGATGAATCCGAGGCCTCTCTATGTAACCTTTCATGATGACCAATTTAACATACTTTTTAGCTATGGAGCACGTTACACTTGACCATTCAGTAGTTATTACGCAAAATACTACTACTGCAGCTATTAGTACATCGGGATAGAATGTAGTAAATCCGAAAATATCTATTCTGCCCCCTTTGTAACCAAATTGAATTTCTCGTCGTTATTTGAATCTCCATCATAAAAACTTCTACAATTACCCTTCAACATTAAACGTATTTAATTTTTTATGATATTACATGTTCTATTACCACATGATTTGAGTCTTTGGGCATATCCCGCTCCATGTCTGTGCTTTGGATATTGAAGCAGTTGAAGGGTTAAACGAAAAAGTTGTTGGTTCTCTGCCGTAAAGTTTTATTCGGCAAAAATGCGCTTCTGTGATTACCGCAGTATGCGCACTTCTAATGGCACAAAGTCCTGCGAAATCACTTGTGTACCGTTCAGATGCGCGAAAGGTAGCAGCGTTCCATAACCCTTTATGGATGCAGAGTGAAAGTTTTGCTCGCTTATTGCTCTTGTTTATGGAAAGAGCTCTTTGTGTGGATTGTGGAACACGTATCGTTCGCTCCGCCGTTTCGCGAGTGTGTGTGTGTGTGTATGTGAATGTGTGCCGATAAAGATGGCCGCACCCCGTTACTGACAGGTACTGAATGTCGATGGACGCAGTTTTACGGTGGCGGCGTCGAAGTGCTGAAGGGGGGGGGAGTGCGTCGCTCGCAAGTGAGGTCGATGAGGTGTGCAGTTTGGGTTTGATGGGATGGCGTGCAGTGAAGTGTGGGGACGATCACAAGGAGAACGCAAGCGCCCTAGTGGTCGGCGAAGAAAATATGTTGCACTTCCTCATTTTGATAAATATCCGTTTGAACGTTTAAAAAATGTCGCACACGCCTACATCTAAACGTGAAGTTCGTGGCATGAGAAGATAAGTTTCCAGGTCACCTGTGTGTAATAAATTGCATTACTTTGCTGGGGTAAATTAAAAATTCCTTATTCTATTAAACAGGGAATTTGCAATGACATGAGGAAAGTTTCAAGTATCTGAGAAAGTTCACTGAATTCACTTTCTGCTCCGGGAAATTATTTCTATTTTGAATTATATTCATCCGAATATTTCGATGCATATATCCTTTACAATTATGTCTTCGTTTGTGTTTTTTGAACTCAGTTTGTAAGGTTTTGGTAACTTTCCGAGTGCAGTATAGAGCCCTTTTCCTACTCTTTTTGTGGTATACCTTCTACTAGCAATATAATATTCCTGCAACGAGGAAGTTTCTCTGAGGAAAGGAAATTCGAGAGCAATAATAATACTTTCTCTCTTGCTCCTGCTCATTGTGCCCTCGAATATATCCGCGCTTATCTTATTTCGTTTGCCTTTAATCCTTTCGATTTTTGATACAAGTATCACGTTTCGAACTGTGATTAAGGTCCAGCATCCTCCATAAACATTTCCACGATTTTGCTGTCTCCACAAATGTCTGGGAAACTGTATCCCTGCCTTTTGAGAGTATGTGCGTTCTAAGGAAATAGACCCTGATTTAGGATTTCGCTTTCTCATTTTTCGGAGATTATAAGCCTTTTGAAATGTCTTATTAATGTCATTTTTGTCAAGAACAAAAAAAAACTTTCTCTTTCTTCTATTTGTGGCGTGCCATATGACTGTCATTCGACGCGTCTTAGTCTCCTGGAGGGTAAATGACCATTTCACCCGGATCAATTAAAAGTATTATGAGAAATCTCTCGAAAAACATGTTCCATCCAGAATATTCTGGAAGAATTCTAGTTTTTTATGGTTTTAATGCTTCTACGAGTACATTGATGAAAGACTGTAAGTTACTTACTCTCCTTCCGTCATTTACATGAATCGTTACCATTTTATTCTTCAGATTGACGATAATTAATAGCAAGTTCGTAATGAAACAAAAATACTGTATAAACATGTATTTTAATCGTTTAATTCAAAATTTATTTTTATGATAAACTTGCAAAGGACAAATCAAATTATTAAACCTGAAAGTACCCGTCGCAAGCACTCGCCAAGATAATATTTATATAATTATATACTATTATATAATAAACTGTGCAAATATGCTACCTTATGCTTGTAAGATGGTAAATTGAGACTCTACCAAAATATTTTTTTTTCTTTTGTCGATCGTGTTCACCATTATCAGAATTCCAAAGAATATCGCAATTAAGCATGTTCAAATTTTCTGAATTACATCAGAAGACCTTCGGAGGACTGATACCGGGATATTGGAATAAAAATATTGCCATCTTTGGCTTCTTAATTGCAGGGAAATAATTATTGTATTTATAAATCGAGAGCAAGATAAATTAAGTACTTGCAGGCGTGTTTACCTATTTTCAGAGGTTAAATCAACGATATGACGCGAATGTTCGTCATAATTGTGTGTTTTTCACCTAACTAGGAAGCATCTGCGAACAATTCATGTTGCAAGTCATATGAGAACACGCGAACACGGAAAAACCTGTATTTGTTTGCGATCCCGTTAGGATATTATTTTGCCGCTATTCTATTCATACAAAGTTCAGTTTGGATTTTTAAAATTTATTTATTCCTTTAACAGATTGTTAAATATACAAAACAATATATCAATGATATATTATTGCGTGAAGGATTTATCCTCTTATTTAAAGATTGATTTAATATAATTCCGTTCTTGTTAGGAGTGTATTGTGGCATAAGCCTCTCCTAATAACTTATAGTGCAAGGGAGTAAAATTAATGTATGTTTTGGAGAGACAAATTTAAATCTGTGAAATGACAAGATCTAATTCTTTCGTGTGAAAAAGTATTTTTATTCTCGAGTGACTTACGTATTATTACCATTACGTTTACTCAAACGACAAATATTTCATTATTTTATGAGATTTTTTCAATAAAACGTAAACAAATTGACTCATTGGAATGTAAGTAAGGTATCATAACAGTAAAATAAAATTCTCATCAAAAGTTAACTTGTTAATTCTCTCGAATTAAAATATTTATTGATGTTTCAAAGAACAACCAATAATTTCAGGGAAAGATAAACAATTATTATTATTATTATTATTATTATTGTTATTGCACATCGCGTGAGTGATGAGGTTTGGGAAGGAAAGAAGCGGGTGGGGCGGGGGTTGCCGGAGTGTGACGCAACCCGACGATGCGTGCGTACGAACTCCCAGACCTTGGGAGCCCTGGTTGGGCCTGAATGCTTTTCTCAGGCGCAGCTTCAGACGATGCGAGCCAGGGCTATTGTCTTCTTCTTTAAACAAAGGAATGAGAGGCGTATTAAAACCTACCCGAAATTTGGGCTAAATGTGTAACATGTTAATACAGTACGAATATGGAAGTGGCTTCTCTCATATATAATTATGCTCTCGTATTGTCAAAAGTACCTTTCAATATCGATTTATTTGCTAACCTGGGAGCTCAGTTTTTCTGATCCAAAAAAATACATTTGTATTAGCTTTATTGAACATAGTAAATTGTCAAATCCCATCAAATCTCTCCCCCAGTCAGATCGCCATGCCTGTCATCTGTACTTTCGTAATTTATGCGTTTAAGGTTTTATTTTACTATTTGCATTGGTAGCAGGTCACTCAGAATGTTTGGAGGCTGGTGCAAGCAAGTAATATCATTTGTATTCCTGCTGCTGGCGGTCTTCATGTTTCTTCCGTACATTAAATGAGTTTCCTTTAGAACTGGGGCAATGAATTAACTCTCAAATGAATTAACTCTCTTCTCTTTTCTCACTGAGTATTTTTTGCTGAAATGTAATTCGCATAGTAAATGAGAATTGAAGAACAGCATTAGTTCGTCATGTCGCCTAAACAGTCACCTATCTGTGTCTTTAATGTGTCTATATGTCAAAATGCATCTTTTAGGTAGTTCGGAAATTACATTGCAAATTACAATTTACCCGTGTTACCGATTTTACAACTTCTTCAGAAGGTCTTTCGAAGCATAGCAATTATATTTAAGTGATTGTTGGAAAGTTTGTATGTTTCAATTTAAAAATATTGTTTTCATATATCACATTAACACAGGGCCGACAGTAAATGATATTAAAAGTAGAAAATCAAGCTAATTGCAAATCAATTATTTTTCTTCTTGCATTTCACATTGTGGTCTGTAATGGTACTTCTCATTTGAGATTTACAATTTTCGAAGAAAAGTACCGGTCACATTTGTTCGTTAGTTCAAACTAAGTTACATTTGAGCAGCATTCCCATGCAGTTTCGGAAAACGTTTTTTCGGACGTTCTCATAAAATCTAATAAATTTTTCTTTTCTTTGAAATTTTTATCTTAATTCAGTGTCACACTGCAAATCAGTTATTTCTAATTGAAAATCGCAAGGAAAAAAGCCTATACCAAGAGAAAAAAAGGTGTTGCAAATATATTAAATTGTAATTGTAAATCAAACAAATCCTTAAATCGGATTTCAAATTCCGAACGCATTGTTCAAAATCCATCCACAGATTCTCAAAAAGTGGATGTTACGTAAATGTTTAACACTGAAGCTAATTCTGAGAAAAATGAGAGATTCTTCTTTCCCAAAGGAACAGTTAATGAAAATAAAATTAACCTGTTTTATATTGTGTTATTTTACTGTTTAACAATATAGGAACATTAAAATATATCCAAAACGTTCTTCTTGAAACGCATTGTTTCTTATAGCACTGCGTACTTCCTTACGTTCTCCTTTAGAGTACTTGTCATATTCAGCAGCATGATTAACCGTATAAAGTTGTTGCAAATTAAACTTCATGTGATTAAGCTCGTTTTTGCAAACCAAACATTTGACATAGCTGCCGCCATCTGCGAAAAGAACCTTTTCTTCCCACGCTGCATTAAAAATTGACGGTGTGGACGCTAGGGCACTGAATCTCCCGATCGCAAAAATACTCAATATTTAGATACAAAATTGTTAGCGCGCAAGTTCTTACTCATTCTCGCGGACCGATCAAGTTTACGCCATACATACATACATACATACATACATACATACATACACCTTTACTCAAGGATAAGTTTGTGGTAAGCCGCATGAATTATAATTCAAAAATTTACTTGATTATATTTCATTTCAAAATCACTGAACAGTTTTCGTATGTGTTTTATTTATAAAATACAACAGATTTTTTAAAAATGGAAAATAAAATCAGCATTCTCATTTCAAAAAAATAATTCCAGGTTAATATAAAGCGTTTCAATAAATACTTTTCAAAAGGTGGAGCACACATTTCGGCAGTTTGTGTCAGTACATTGCACATTACTAAGGAGTGGTCGCAGTTTGTTATACATAGATTGAGAACAAATATAATAATGAAAAGTTTAACCATAATGAAACAATACCATAAAATTAAACTCGATATTAGGACTAATGTTTTAAATGACATGCTAAAGAAACTTTGAAGAGTGTAGTTCGTCGGTCTATTGAAAGTGTTCAAAGCGTCTGTAGTTTCAAATAATTTTTTTTATTAACTTTAGAATTCTGTATTACCAAATATTATATATTTTCGAAGGCACATGAAAAAGTATATTTATGTATGTTTCCTTGGATTTATTTAAAATAACACGGATGAAAACTATCGACTGTCGCAGAATATTCATTTGATTGCATGTATAGTATTTTAATATCTGCGTTGTATAGGGATGTAACACGGAAATGTGAAGTTGTGAAATGAAAGCGCTTGGGTGCATGCTATTCGTCCCCACAGAACCAAGCACGCCGTTGCTGCGAAATTTGGGCATTAGCGATAGCAGCGGCATTTTTCACTAGGCGATGGCATTTGTGTCTAGTTCTCGTGATTGGCACCCGTCGATATGCGCGCCTGTCGCTTCGGTGTTTGCTGTCACTGTGAAACATGTCGTGACGCACACTCCGCCAATGAAATATGTTCAGCTTTTTTCCAACGTTCCAGCCTCGCGTAAGAAGTAACCTATGTACCACGGGAACTTCAACGAAAGCTTGGACTTTTTTTTTTTTTTTACTTTGTATTGTAATTGCACTTCTATTTCTTCTTTGAACTTCTGTGTTTATTCGATCTGATTCATGAATTAATTGATTTGCATTTAGTTACTGTGTATTACATTATTTTTACATTTAGTTTATTACATTATGGATTCAATCACGAAATTCACTACTGAAGAGTGAAATGTCGATAATTCCATGAAATGTTTTGACGACTGTAATGAACATGACTCAACAGGAAATGATACAGGATGTATTTCTTATGAAGTATTGTATTCTTAAGTAAATTTTTCCCTTCAGAGGTAGACTGCATCTCAGGTTCTTTTAATTCTCGATAATCAAAAGCTGGCTGCCTGATTTCATTTTCATTTCCACAAGTCTTTCATTTACAAGAAAAATCTAGGAGGAATATTGAAGCGGTAATAAAAAAAACTAAATTAAATTTAGCTTGTTGATCTACTGGAGCAAATATTAATTTAAAAATATTATTCATTCGTCCATTTGCTGGGTTTGTCACTGTGCTAAGTGTATTGTGGAAATTACTGATAAATCCAAGAACTTAGAAACAGCGAGTTTCAAGAATGAAAATACGTAGTTACAAAAGAGTGACTGGTATCGTGCCATGTCATGGTGGTTCTATTTCAGTATTATAGAATATAAATATGAAGAGCGTTCTAGAACCAAGACAACCAGATGATGACGAATTTGACAATAGATACCAAACAGAAAGTCCGAATTCTTCGGCATTACCAACTGCGTTGTCCAGTGCCATTCAGCAGGTTGCTGAAAGCTTCTACTGCTAGTAGTAGTAATAATAATAATAATAATAATAATAATAATAATAATAATAATAATAATAATATATAATAATAATGATCTTAAACTGTTTGCCGAGAGCCATAACCACCTGAAAGCGCTGAAGTATGCGACGCGAGTATTTAGTGAAGACATTGCTATGTCCCTTGGATTTGATAAATGTGCTGAAATACACCTAAAATATGGTAAATTGGTCGAAGTACCTGATGAAACTTGTGATTTTCGACAGCTTTTGTACCACGACACTTATAAATACCTTGGTATCCAACAAAATAGACGAGTGAACCACACAAATATGAAGTCGATATTCAAGGAAAGGTACAAATCAAGAATCACAAAGTTGATGAACAAAAAATTGTACTCTCGGAATCTAATAAGTACTAATAACACCTATGCTGTCCCAGTATTGACATATTCCTTTGGTATCCTGAAATATTCAGACACAGACCTTCGGGAACTGGATACGATTACTCGAACCACCCTCACAAAATTCAGAATACATCATCCCAAGAGCGCTGTCGAAAGGCTTTATCTTCTCAGAAACAAGGAGGTAGAGGCCTGCTTAATATCTTCAATCTGTGCAGGTCACAAGAAAAGAAAATGCGAATGTACTTTCACGCCTCGGATAGTGTGTTACTGAAGAATGTAGTTGCTGTTTATGCAAACTATTCAGCTCTAAATCTCCAGAAGACTGAAACCAACTGAAATTGTTTCCCAGATATGTAACATGCAGACAGATTGGAAGAACAAGACCCTTCATGGAAAATATCCTAATCTCTTAAATAACCCATCAGTTGATAAAGTCTCTTCTCTCCTGTGGTTGAAAATGGGATATTTATTTCCTGAAACTGAAGGATTTATAATAGCAATTCAGGATGGGGTAATAAAAACACGCAATTATGATAAACACATACTGAACAGCAGTATAAAAGATGTCTGTAGATTGTGTAATCAACCAAATGAGACCATCGACCATGTGATTGCAGGTTGCCCAGTTCTTGCGAACACTGCATATCTAGGGAGGCTCAATCAAGTAGCCAAAATAATCCATAGACAATTGGCATCAAATTATAGACTAATTGAGAACCATTTTACAAATATTCACCTTCACCGGTTATAGAAAATAGTGAAATAGTACTCTTCTGGGATAGGCCTATTGTCACTGATACGACT
The DNA here is from genome assembly GCA_964035755.1 of Teleogryllus oceanicus. Classification (NCBI taxonomy): domain Eukaryota; kingdom Metazoa; phylum Arthropoda; class Insecta; order Orthoptera; family Gryllidae; genus Teleogryllus; species Teleogryllus oceanicus. Next base: position 39,241,217 of record CAXIVR010000012.1, on the reverse strand, counting down.
GTGGATTATAATCGCCCGGACATAGTAGTTATCAATAAAATACAAACGTATGCAACAATCATAGATGTAGGCTGCCCACTGACAAAAAATCTGAATAAGACAGAATCAGAGAAGATTTCAAAATACCAGAATTTGGCAGCAGAAATCCAACATGTTTGGCAACTGAGTAAGGTTGAAATAGTGCCAATAATCATCTCAGCCACAGGAGTGGTGACGGACCGATTTGCTTCAGGTCTTAAAAAATTGGATTATCAAAAGGAATCTGCATAACCATCCAAAAAACTTTAATCCTACAGACTTGCCATATTGTGCGAAAATTTTTAAATTGAAGGACGGACAAAGATGAATTTCTTCTCCGTCTTTCCTCAGATCTGTCATTACCAGTTGCATGTGCTAGAGCCTAAGTCGTATGAATAGATGAATGGTTCTCAATGCTTACTTAGAAAAGTACAGAAATAATAATAATAATAATAATAATAATAATAGCAATAATAATAATAATGTAGTAATGATAGTATAATAGTAATAATAATAATAATAATATAATAATAATAATAATAATAATAATAATAATAATTAATAGTAGTGAATGCTTCGCATACTATTGATGTCTGGCTGGTTGATAAATGTTTAAACCTCGTTAATTCATCATTGTTCTTTTTTTTACTTTATAAACCGAGCTGATTCAATTATTATTATTATTATTATTATTATTATTATCATCATCATCATCACCATTACAAAGTGAGTGAGTGATGAGTTTTGAGCAGCAGGGAAGAAGGGGGTGGGGCGGGGGTTGCCGGAGCGTGACGCATCCCGACGATGCGTGCGTACGCACTCCCAGAGACCTTGGCAGGCGTGGTTGAGGCTCAGGCGCAGCCAGGTTTTTCTCAGGTGCGAGGCCCTGGACTATTACCTTCTTCTTTTAACCAAGGAAAGGCCAGAGGCGTATTGAAAGCCCCATGAGGTCCAACGTCCTCTTCAAGCCTTCCCTCCCAACCACCCCTGGCCCGGAACAAGGACGCTCACCCACCGCGATCGACAGCGATAACGGCGGCGCCTTATCGCTCGTGTGCAAGCAAATCCGCCAGCGCGCGTCACGGGAGAGCAGATGGGGGAAGTCCTGCCCGGCGAGGAGTCGCGCGCCCGTCTGCCCGCAGAGGCTCGTCCGCAGGAAGCGCGCGAGCGATGTGCTATTTTTGGCCACCGATTCGCCGTCGCTGCCGCATCTTTTCCGCGTGCAGTGCCTAAGGCGCGCCCGCTTTCCGCGGAAGAGCGTTTTTTCCGCGTTGTTCCCGCGTTGCGAATCCCCTCGCTTGCCGACGCCAGTCGCTGCAGCTGTGGCCAGGCCGACGCTAGGGGATTTGGAAAAAGGTTGTGTTTCCGAGATAAAGAGATAGGTTGCAGTGATATTCTTGTGACTGTGAACAGAGTTGCTGTTAGTTGTGAGTAACGCTTTGTGGAGTTTATCTTTTCGAGAGACTGAACTAACGAAGGCAGATTCGTTTCTCGGCGGCTTCGAAGTTGAAAGCGCGTTCGATTTTCTGGCTGGCAGATTCGCCTCGCAATTGTACGGGAATTAATCGTTTTTTCGCGGTGCGTCCAGTTTCTCGAAGAAAGTGTACGTGTGTTGTTCGAAAAAACGCTGAAAGACCTCGTCGACTGCGTGTTTGGAGAGGGTTCAACTCGGAAGTTTTGAACTGTTTCGCGGAAAGGGACGTGAGAAGAATTGCAAGAGATGGATATGCGCCCGCGCCGAAGCAATTTATTATCAAAGCGTGGGTGAAGGACGGAAGCCGGAGGAAGTGAAGCAAGCAGCTGGCGATAGGGAATACGCGGGTGCAGCAAGAAGCGGGAGGCAAAGGTCACTGCCTCCAGTACCACGCGCCCTGCGTTGCTTCATGTTCTGTTGACGCTGCTGTCCACCAACACAGAGGCTTTTTTTTTAATTTCTGAATAATAGTGCTATCATATTAATAGTGAACGAGTAATATCTATTTAATTCTTTGTCATATTGACTGGGTAGTTCCCTCGTTCACAGACATTCATTTATACGTAACAAAACAAGAAAAAGTACAGCGTCAAAGGGTACAAATACTAGAAAGATTTCAGGACTGAAATTTGAACAATACAGTATTTATCTTTCGATAGTCGCATGACTAACCTCTGAAAGCTTATGAAATGCTTTCTAGAAGCATAGAACTTTCTTGAAAGCAGAGGAAGAACTGAAAGTGTCAAGGCATAGAGCAAGTTAAGTACAAAGGGCTTAAAATATTTGAACATTCATTTTAACTTCGCTACAAACTGGAACTGTTCAAAGAGCACTTACAGTTCTGAATACACGCTATACGTAGGACCCGTGATTGACTGTGAGAATCACGAGCCTGCAAAAATAATAGAAGTTGTTAACATCCACGAAGACGAAATAAACGTACATCGCCACAACATTATGGATAGTGAGAGTAGAAGGTGACAAAATCCTTCTGAAAAACGCGTTTCAAAGAAACATTCATAAAACTCTATCGTCCTCGAGAAGCAGAAGTCTACAAACGCGAGTGTCTTTCACGTTTGGAAGCTAGTGAAGTGTACGAGAACGGTGGAAGTCAGTGCCTCTGGAGAAGAATTGGAGAGATGTCCAGCCGCATGTATCAGCCGCCGGCGCGAGCATGGCGGCCAGCCGGCGCCGGCTCGTCCGCGAGCCTTCCCAGCGCGCCCGACCGCTGCCGCCGGCAGGTGTCGCTGGTGGTGGTGGGCGACATGGGGTGCGGCAAGACGACGCTGTCGGTGCTCTTCCGCGGCGTGCACGGCTGCATGCTGGTGTACGACTGCACGCGCGCCGCCTCGTTCGCGCACGTGCCGCTGTGGGCCGAGACGCTGCTGTCCATGACGCGCTCGCCCGTGCCGCGCGTGCTGGTGGGCAACAAGACGGACGAGCCCGCGCGCCAACCCGACGCCCCCCTGCGCCTGCGGGCGGACCAGCCCCAGGCAACCAGGCGGCGCTCGTGCGCCTGCTAAACGCCTCCGCCCATCTCCCAGCCATGCAGAACTATACTCTCTTAGAGGCTGTGCTTGTATTAAAAATTACATGTCGTAAACTTTAACGTTTATGGTGTATTCAGATTTTTCGTGCACAGATTTGAGAAAATATACACTGAAACAAACATCGACTAAAGTTTATATCTATATTATTAAATGTGTTTATTTCATTTTCACTTGATCGTGTTTTCCATTCATTCAAGCGGAGATGCTATACTTACGCAATGGCACCTGCTGAGGCCCAACATCCATGCGCTCAGAGATAAGTTGATGCATCGCTCGTGCGAAGTCGCCATGGAGTTGTTCTTACATGCGAACATTTTTGCCAGTCATGGAAAATGTAATTAATAGTTGAATTCCAATTTTTTTAAATGCTGCAATATTTAATAAACCTGATTGAAACATACATTTTTGCAATCATTATAAAAGGAACAAGTTGATTTTGTCTCTATACATTCTTTTGTACACTTTTCCTGGACCCATCCTGGTATTCATTTACGACCGCTGATTGCGCGCAGAAGTATCAGTTTAACACTCCCTTTTGTCTTGTGTACTCAAATTCAGTTTCTCGTCGTATTAGCCAATAATACTATCTCTTTCACACACGAAATGTGTTCTCTAGTGTCTCCACATACGAAATCTTTTGACTCCACACGCTGCTCTAAATGTTTAAATATTAACATATTTGCTTTTACTTGTTAGTTTTACATTCCAAAGAGCGATGTAAAATGAGCCATGCTGGCTCTTTCCAGGAATGTTTGCCTAATATATATTCTCCAAGATGCAATTGATTGAGGAAAACTTCTGTGCGTATTTCGTAGGACACATGATAATATTTTCTGCGTCTACGTCAGGTTTAGAAGCTACGAAATATGTATTTACTTTATCACAAAATCTTGTGAGCAAGTGCTTAGTACACGTTGATGGATTCTGCTATGTAATCGACGTAGAAGTCAAAGGAATAGGATTTGAATGTAAATCCCTTTTTTTTTACTTTTTAATGGCTCCACTAACGACTCAAGATTTTTAATAAATGAGTAAAAAAGGCATTGTATTAGTATTTTCATTGCTCATGAACTTCTCTAATTGAAATGTAAATAAAAACATGTTAATAAATGATCATTCTTGAAAAAAAATGTATTTTCTTCAGAAAATGCCACGTAAATTTACCAAGTTTTCTCTGATCCCATATTTCAAATTTATGTACGCAATTAATTAATTATCATCTAAATATTTTTTCTATGTATTCTTTCTTGTAACGAAAGAAATATTGTAGTTTATTCATATCTTTTGCGCACATTTCTGGTTTACCTTAATTGAATTGTTCGATGGGTAGAGCTTATTTATTCTTCATTGCACATCTGAGTACTTTGACTAAAATAATGAGTATATCTGGGCTCTTCAACCTACGGGTCGCAGGACCCGACACGTGCAGCCATGGGGACGGACATTTTATATATATATATATATATATATATATATATATATATATATATATATATATTGAACTTAGTTGCTGATGCTTGTTATGTTGATTGTCTGAAGAACGGTTTCAAATCATTTATTAATGTAAATATTTGCTCGTTGAACTGAAAGTAATTGGGAATATCTGGTGATAATTGGGACTAACATAGTGGTTTTGAAGGGGATTCATTTACAGTGGACAAATAAAATTATTTTCCTGATTCAAGCGAATTGTTAGCATTTATTTGTGGAGATGGATATAATATAGATGAGGTATTGTGATCATTTCATAGTCGGAAAAATACTACGAGGAAGATTTTTTCAAAAGATTAAGAAACGTCATACAATGAATGATACTAGAAAATCTTCAGTGTGTTTCTACTGATGGCAGTCGTAGAAAAAGTGTGTAAAGCTGTTCAGAAAGTTAGGATGTAAAAGTAATTATCCACTGAATAAATTATCAATAGACTCTCTTCAGTCAATGTTTACAATTATCTGATTTTATGAATGTTGTTGCAAGTCTTTTGAATTTCATCTGGTCGGATGCTGTGGCACATCGTCAATTTAAGTACTTTCTTTCTGACATTGACAGTACTAGGAATATTTTTATAATTTCGAGGTTCGCTAACGTAGTAGAGTCAAAGTACTGAACCGATTTTTTTCGACTTTCGGAAGAAAATTGATATATTATTCACCAAAAGAATACACACACTTGCTGCTCTTTCAGAGGATTCTTGGTAAAGGAAATTAGCTTTTATTGTTGAACTCAGCAATGCATTTCCTTAATCTGAATCTTCAAGAAGATAATGGTTTTGTCGCTGAGCGTTATTCACACGTTGAAACAATATTTATTTGGTGAGATTTAATTTATTCACGAGAAATATTTCTTCTGATCAAATTTTTATTAATTTTTATTCGTATGCTCAATACCAAGAAGAATTCCCACAAAATTTCCAACCACTTTTGCGTTAGAAGTTGTTTTGTAATTTAAAGGAACAGTTTGTGAGAAGGTTTCAAGAACTTTCAATTTTTTTCAAAAGCCATTGAGTTGTGAACTTTAAGATTAACCATTCAAGTTTCACTTGTAAGTGAGAGAGCTTTTTTCGAATGAAGTAAGTGTTTGAAGACTCGCTGAAGGAAATCTCTCCATCACTAGAAGACGCTGCTTAATGTCAATCTAAAAAAGTTGAACAATTTTTCTCGTCCTAGGTTTTATGTTTTGGAGTCAACAAAACGGTTAGAAAAAATACTATTAAATATGAAGTATGAAAAATTTAAATATTGAATTTTATTGTCAAGTGAGCACTTAAAGACAATCGTGTTCATCGAAACAAAAATATTTAAATAGTCTCAAAGAAATAATCACGAAAAAGATTTCTAAGGGTAGCATTAATTTTAAATAGTTGTTTCTGTTAACATCTATTTTACGTATCAATTAAATATTTTAAAATGTACCCTTTTTAAAACAGACTATATCTAATCTATTTATAAATTGGACAACTTCATGAAAAGTAATTTTAAAACTTTGTTTATTATACAGACAAAAGTTTGGTGTTGAAAATTACCGTATTGATGTTGTTTTGCGGGGAGGGGGGAGGGGAGCTCTTCATACATAACAATGTGTCCAGAAATCGAAAAAGATTGCAGACGTGAGTAGACACTTTTCTACCGGTGCTATAAGGAGTGGCTACATCCAGAAGATGAGTCAGAAGTCAAGGCTGAAGTGCATTCAATAATCTCCCGGACTGTCGTAGCTGAAAGAAGGGCAGGGAGTGCGGTTGAGTGCAGAGATTTGGAGGAGAAAATGAGCCCGGAGACTGCATTCGGAACTGCAGTTGTTCGCGCACTTTCAATAGATTTCAATTTTCTCCTATGGCAAACCCCGAATATTTTTTTTTACTTTAAAACAAAATGAATGAATACCGACTGCGTACCTCAAATACCCTGATGAGCGCTGGTTTATTTTGGTTAAGGGAAAGTGTGAATGTGCTGTCATCGTGTGTATCCTACATCTTGAATAGTTAAAAATGCCTTTCTAAACGCAATGTATTCCTGCATTTTAGATCTTTAAATCATTTTAAATGCATTTCTTTCAAAATCTGTGTAGTTGCGCGAAATATTTAGTAACATCATGGCAAATTTTCATCCTAGGCATTAGAAGCACTACAACATTGAAAAATCAGTGTAATGGCTAAACTATAACAACTGTCGTAGCTTGTCTTCGGAAACATAAGAGCTTGAGTTCAAATTCCAGTCGACAAAATATTAATTTTCTGTTTTATAAGGATATATCACAAGGAATTGAATTCAAAGGAAGGCATAGCATTTTAATTCAAACTTTTGAATTTTCAAAATTTACATATGTGTATATTTTCGGATCTCCCTCGTTTCGTTGGGTGAATTTTTCAAGAGATAGCTGAAGTATTCGTAGGATATGAGTTACAGTATTATAATATTACGTAAACGTTTCAGATAATACGATAAAGTGTGCGCTGTTATAGTATTCCAAGTTTTATTTATAATAAAAGTGCAAGTGGAAAAAAACACTTTAAATTGCCGATCAAGCAGTTGGTATAGTGGTTGGTTTACTTTATTGTAGTTTTATTACTAATAAAGAGTAAATTATGAAATTTCTCAAAAAATAACAAAAAAATAAATTTCTCATAAAATAAACTCTGATATTTCTCTTGAAAATAACAACAGAAAACGAGAAAAAAAGCAATGAAATCAAAGCAAATGTACTAATGTATTTTATTATAGAAATAGGAGAGATCTTCATTGCCAGAGAATGCGAAATTTTTCGTTCTTTAAATAGTCCCGCATATTTAACATTTTCTCGACTAGAAGAGAAAGTTAGCCTTGGGTGCACAAATGAAAGGTTAATTCACGAGCGTCGGCAATACGAGCCGAATCCGGAATTTTGAAATTAATATGCCAGAGTCATTTTATACGAGTGGCATTCATGTTTGTTTAGTACGAATTCATGGAAACCTTTGATCCCTCTAGGGATCATTCTCAATATTTGAGACAATGCCAAGTTGATTCATGACTCTGAGTTTTATTTATTTAGCTGTACGCATGTAGCAAAGTGCTACTTCATAGTTTTCATGCACGAGTACTGAAAAAGTCATTTTGACTATTGATAGATTAGTTATTACATGATTAATCAGTTATATGTTGTTAAATTTAATATTATTAACTCTACTTGTTTTTTATGTAGCATGCCAATATAAGTGAACAAACCTTTTGCCACGACAACATGGAGGACGATGAATAATACTTACCACTGAACTCGTGATGAAGAAAAACAAAAGAAAGAATCCCTGTATCTTCATTAAAAAGTACACGAGGGAATTAATTCGTAACTGTAACTACTCGAAAATATAACTCGTAACTCGATTGTTATTGAAAAACAGAATATATTTTTGTTTTCTATAAAGAATGAAAATGTAGATTTTTAAATTATTTCTTTTAATTGTTGCTAGTTTATCACAATAATTAGTTTATCTTACTTTCTAAATTTATTCCTCGCTGCTATTATCTATTGATACTTCAGGAACATTTGGTGCTTCACATACTTACAGGACTATTTAAAAATGTTTAATTTTGAAAATCACTAAATATGATAATGATTGTCTACATTAATTTTCAGAAAATTTTACATCGTATCACATTTTGCATATCTTCCGTTCGTAATTTACTTTATTAATACATCCATGATGAAAGTAACATGCTTGCACAGCTAACATTGCTCATATTGGCTGTTATCAAAGACGTTGGCGTGATTGGTGTTACCTAAGACGTGTGTCATACGAGCGTTGCGTTGACGTGCGTAACTTAACGCTGCGTCGACGCCTGCCCACACGAGTCACTTAACGCGCGTCGTAGATTAACTCTGTATCTTATGCGAAACAGCCCATGAATGCTCGTAGCGACGTGCGTTGTACCCACAGCTCAAGCAAGACGCAAGTTTCAACGTAAGGCAGGATAACGCGCGTATTTAGCTTTCGTCGCGCGACGCCGCCAAGCGACGTGCGTTGGTAACAACGCACGCGCGTCGACGCAGCTGACGTCATCAGCGTTAGATGACGCGCATCCACACAACGCTCGTGTGCCATAGGCCTAAATCTCGGGGCAAAGTTCAAATTTATATTTTGATTACGACAAACTTATAAATTACACGTTTATTTGAAGATGAAATGCATGTAAAATTCCAATTTTTTTCTAAAGCGGAACAAATGTATACCTCGAAAATACTCGAAATTTCTAATATCATTCATTACGTATTATCTCGAAGGTTTATGTTCGTGCAATGATCATTCATTGAAAAATGAAAGAAAACGAGTAAATACTTGCCTTACAAGCTTTTATTTCTCTATAAAATCAGTACTTGTAATTACCTTCATACATTTGTCTGTTTCTCGTGTTCTTATAAAGAATTTGCTTTAATTTATAAAAAAATAAAGAATAATTTATTGGATAAAGTATTTGATTTATCTATTTTGTAGAAGTAATTTATTTGCTTGTTGACAAATATATTTGAGGAATTTTAAAGATATTATTCATGAAATTAATGGAACATTTTATTTTGTTTTTAATTAATAGACAGCTGAAATTATCATTATTTAATTTTATTTCTACTGTGCAGTCTGATTTATAGAGCAGTACGAAAAATAGGTCTAAAGAGATGTGGATTTACTAATTTTCAAACAAAGGCGGCTGTAGATGGGGCCATTTTGTTTTTCAAGTTTCAAAATTATTTTGTTAATTCGTTGTAATCCCACTGGCCAATTGTTAAAATGTTTTACTTAGTTCACATGTTTAAAGTTTTGTTTAATTTTCTTGTAGAAAAAGTAGAAGTAGTAGAAAGCTTAATGAAAAAATATCGTAATGTTTTGTTTACCATTAGTTTATTAATTAAAAAAACAATTTGAAAGTAATGTGTAATAGGTATTAACAAACCTAGAAATGTTATGAGTGTTATTACTGCCAAAGCCAAAAGTTAAAAATCGAGGCGGAGCCAAGATTTTTAATTTGGACGAGGCAGTAATAACACTAACATTTCGTGGTATGTTCAGCATTTTATCTGTCACCATAAAATCTCACGAATTATGCAAAAATTTACATTACTGCGATAGTTAACACATGAATTCTGTTGCTGCGGCACGTTAGTAATATATTGTGAGGTGTTGCTTGCGATATATCTATATAAACAATGTTCGTATACAGTGGTTCGAGAAAAATGGATGCAAATACTTCTCCTGAACCTAAAGAAACGACGTTCGTTTACGAAATTGGCGCGTTGACTTCCAGTGGCGACACCTTTACATAGTCAGAAAATACGATTAAAGGAGTAATTTCATTCGGTGGAATGTGAGGAAAATGAGATTAATTTACCTAATAAACATTTTTCTAACTGTACGACTAATAATGATTATTCCCCAAACCAATGTGAATTACTTCTGAATTGTCTGAATCTGATTTGTTTTGTACATCACCATGTTATTTCCTTAACAAACATTTGACATGCGATGAATCTATTGTTGTTTACGCTGCTAAGGATGTTAAATTTCTTAACATTAGATAGGTACAAGTGCACTTGCAACCTGCAGGGTTGCATGTTAAGGGCATCTTGAAAGGCCTATCTCCACCAGTATAAATTAATATTCCTTTTTCTAAAGAATTATTAATGATACAATAATGAAATTTTGCACGGTTATTGTTTGCACATTTTTACATATCAACACATTTTTGTAACTTTCTAACGTAATGGAATTATTTTATTTATATTTTTTAAATATTTAAATAAACGTGTACACATTCTTCAACATATATATATATATATATATATATATATATATATATATATATTAAGAACTTTGCTAATAATAAGACTACATCAATGAAAAAATGTCAATCTATTACTTAAGTGGTACAAATTTCATTAATTTGACATCGGTAGTTTCTGAGAAAAAGGAACACAAAGTTTAAAAAAAACTTACTTTACTAGCTGTTTTCCGTAACTTATTTGGTAGTACCTCAATTAATTCCAGCTCCATATTCTGGATCATTACTGTCTTCAAGTTTCTGATGCTTTCTTTTTATTTTTTTGTCTTCAGAAGCAATTTTAGACGAATTAACCGAAAATCTATATTTTTGACCGCAAGTACTTACAAGGTGCCCTTAGCAAGTGGTTAAAGAGGCATTTAAAAAAATTCTTTATCTTTTTTTTAAAAAAAAGCTCCCATTCTGAAGCCTTTGTTTTCGAGCCTTTTTTTTCGCTTCTATAACTTTCGTGTACGTTACGTACAGCGAGATTTTTTGACATTCCTTCAAAAAGCTTTTTTATCAAAATAAAATAAGCTGAGAAAGTCTAACAATTAGCATTACAAAGTGCAGCAGAATTAGTGTTTTCTCCAAAAGTTAACATCTAGTTGCAGGATTGTCGAGGACAATTCTTTTCTTTGTCGTACTATTTCACTATGTTGCATGAAGCGGTGAACGACTCGGTACACTTTTGGACATCGGGACGTAAGACCAAAAATCGTTTGGCTTAAATATTTCAATGAGTCTGAAGCAGTCAATTGAACTGTTGTGAAAAAATCCCGAACTCTTAACAGCGCTCATTTTTATAATGGCGTGCAGTTAACACCAATAACGGAATTGCATTCCTAGTTTTAGTTAAGCCTTCCCTTTCATTAAATGTGAGCACTGTGTACTCCCGGAACCGTCAGTCAACCTTCGATAAGTCTTTTCATCGTATCTTGGCAACTTCCTTGTGTGTTGCCCGTCTCCCAATCATAATCTTTGAGTCATATAGCTTTCTTAGTTTCTATTTTTATTAAATATTTACTTTGGAACTACGTATCTACTAGTTGTGTGATTAGCAAACAGTCGTTCTTTTGAAATCGCGAACATATCGAGAATAATTCCGTGAATCCCTGGACTTCCTCGTTTGTTTTTTCTGAATTTAACAAAAATTCCCTAGATTGAGCACATTGTGAATAACTTTTACATTTTTTTTTATTTGTTATATACTGTTGATATTTACTATTCGATTATTATTATTATTATTATTATTATTATTATTATTATTTATTTATCTATTAGCAGTATATTTAGAAATGTCATAAGAGAAAAAGTCAGCAAATAAGGTGAGATTAATTCTATTTCCAAGGAAAGTTTTTTTTTTTACTTTTTTCCCGTTATTTTGATTCTTTTCCATTGCGACCGAATAAAATGTTTTACAAATGTTCCCGTGAAAATGTTCTACAATGAAATTGCAAAAGGTTCGAGGTACTCATTGTTTGTTAAATCTTTTTCTGTCTTAACATTTTATACACTATCGTCGGGGCAACAAAAACCCTCATGGTTGGCGGGTCTCACGGCGAACTAGATTGAGCAGCTGTTTCAACATCACACTGCGTCGTTGATGCAGATGCCTTTGTTTTGACTGGCGACCGCGCATCGGGCTGCTTGCCTTCAGAATTAGACCGCGGCCTCGTGATAACCGATAAAACGTCTCTCGGGATCCCGGACCCCGACACTGATCGGAGCGGCGGGCGCGAGGCTGTCTGTATTCTGGATCGCCTTATCTACGCTCTACCTTGCCCAAGCGAGACGTCAAGAGTTGCAACCATTGTGACGGTTTTTGTCGAAATCTCTCGGAGAACGCAAATCCCTAGCGGCGGGGCTGAATCACGAGACCTCGCGCGGCCGTCGGCTCCAGGGGCCGGAGGACCTTGGTCCGCCCGGGGGGTGGGGGGGGGGGGGCTTCCCAGGGCCCGCCACCGCCTGAGTCAGTGCGTGCGCCCACCCGCCCAAGCCCCGGCGAGCGGCGGCGGCGCCTATCTGCCTGGCTTTCCGAGTATTTAACCGCAGCGCCTGCGTCCGCGCCTGCAGTTTCGTCCGTTTCGCCGTGGTCGCCCCCCGTCCGTCCGTCCGCTCACGCGCCGCGCCTCGCCTCGCCCCGTCGTCGTGTGTCGGTGGCGCGCAGCCTTCCCCGGCCGGAGGACCCCGCAGCCACCAACCCGACACCATGGCCCACTACCCGCAAACACTACGTCTTCAAAGTGGTGATGGTGGGCGATCACCACGTGGGCAAGTCGTGCCTGGCGCACCGCTTCGCCGCCGGCGGCTACCACGAGGGCAACGTGAGCACGGTGGGGCACGGCCGGCAGGCGTTCCGCGCGCTGGTGCCGCTGTACTACCGGATGGCCAACGGGGGGGGGCGGCCCTCAAAGCGCGAGGGGGCAGGCAGCTACCGCCACTCGCAGGAAGGCGTGGAGCTGGTGGTGCTGGGCAACAAGTGCGACTGCACGGACCAGCGCCAGGTGAAGTACCTCGAGGGCGAGAGACTGGCCCAGTCCGCGGGCCTGCCCTTCTACGAGACGTCGGCCAAGGAGGGCACCAACGTCTCCTGCGCCTTCATCGACCTCATCGCCGCCATCAAACACCGCGCTGACCTCATCGAGAACGAGCTGCGTCCCTTCGCGGAGAATGCGGATGAAGTGAAGTTTTTCGCCGACGCCGTGCGCCCGTGCTGTTGATCCCTTCGCTGCCTGGTGTGCGGATTATCCTGTGCCCAAGCCTAATATTGAAGAAAAATAATTTTAAAAGTTTTCAACTGACGAACATTCTCCAACGATGTTCCGAGTTCAAATTGGTGATATAAACCTCAACACTTGAATTTCTGGATTGCAAATAATTCTGTGACAGAGTTAATACAAAAAATTATTATCACCTACCACATATACCGCGAACTTGGTAAAGTCCGGCATATGTTTACCAGCTCGAATCAAATCTAATCTTTCATTTATCGCATTACTTCTTCCAACATCAGGATATTTATTTAAGATTTCCGTTTTTATATTATAATAAATTCTGCAAACAAAGTAAACTTTACAAAATTTTACGAAGACTTCTGCTGTCTGAAAACGCTCCTAATGAAATATTTAAATCAGTGAAACTAATGAAACGGTAATTTGATTCATGTTATTCCTAGATAAAAGAAAATGGTTTCGATTGTTCTAACCTAATTAAAATATCTACTAACTCTGGTACAGAAGTACGCTGTGAACACTAAAATACTAATTGCACGACTGATCGAAAAAGAAATTGCCGATCGAAAAATAACTACAGAATTCCAAATTTTGTTCAGAAGGAAAACGCTGCGAATAACAATTTTTAGGGACCAGTTACGTTAATCGAAAGCAAATACGCCGCGATCTAAATCTGTTCTCATTCTGTCACCTCACAGTTTTCCTACCACGATGCCCCTCCGTACAAGTTCCCCTCCAACGTTCCCCATCTCTCTTTCGTCTCCGCCGTATCACAATCTTACTTGCTTCCCGTTTAACTATCCATATTATCGTTGATTTTTCCTTCCTACCTTTGGCACTGGCCTGCGCCTCGGCAACTGTTTCACCCCTTCCACACCCAACATTGCAGAATCCGTTTTAGCCAGTCACGTTCCACTTGATTTTGATTAGACGAAAAAGCCCGCCGTTTTCGTGTGTTAACTGTGAAGCATTGGAAATAGAAATAGAAAGTTAGAGCGGTGGCAACAATTGGGAAATGTTCTCTGAATAGAAAAGTAATAAATAGATAATATATATTCTGACAGATGACTTGCTATAAGAGTGAATGCACGTGCATAAAGATCGCGGAGGCTTGTCACGCCCGGTTGGCGCCGAGTTCGGCCGCGCTGACCCCTCCCCTTCCCTTCCCCCCCTCCCCCTCCCCCCTCCCGCCCGTTCACCGCCCCACGAATGAAACGCCCTTATCTACGCGCCGGAGAGCCAGCTCGGAGGAGTCTGCTGCCAGCAGTAGTCGCGGCTGTCTGTTCAAAGTAACCCAGCGAGTTCGCAGCGAGTCTTCAGTCGTCAGCCACTTCAAGAAGTAGACGGAAGAGTCCTCGACATCGCTCATTGTGCTGACGTGCCGAAGATCAACTGCAACTTTGCTCTCTGCGTTGTGCGGTACGACAATTTTATTCTATTGACAGAAGCCAGTGCTATTGTGTTCTGGTCGATAAGGCACTTGTTTAGCTGACAAACCGTATCGTGGGCTTTGAACTGTTGTGGAACGTGTTCTGGAATTGTACCGCAAGCGAGGCTATCCATGATCCACAGCCGTTGCCGTCGGCAGAATCCCCTCGATTCACTCTACACCAGCGGCAACGCCGACGAGCGCCCTGAAGTCATGGAGCCCCGCAGCCAGCCCTTCATGATGGAAGAGATGGAGCCCGTGACGGGTCATCGTTACGACCACGTGTTCAAGGTGGTGCTGGTGGGCGAGAGCGGCATAGGAAAAACGTCCCTGGCGCAGCGGTTCTCTAGAGACGCATATGCCGCCAAAGCACCCCCCACCATCGGCGTGGACTTCTCCGTCAGAGTGGTTATATCCGGCAACAAGCGCATAAAGATTCAGCTGTGGGACACCTCCGGCCAGGAAGCCATGCGGAGCATCGTGCCCAACTACTTTCGCTTCGCGGAGGCGATCATTCTGGTATACGACTGCACGGACATGGTGTCCTTTCTCAAGCTCCCGGACTGGCTGACTGTGTTGGAGAGCTTCGGGGAGCCCAACGCGTTGAAGTTCACATCGGCACCAAGTGCGACCTGGAAACGAGCCGCGCCGTCTCGCCCAAGATGGCGAAGGACTTCGCCAAGGCGTCGAACATGCCGGCGTTCGAGACGTCGGCGCTGACCGGGGACGGCGTGGAAGAGGCGTTCAGCAGCGTGGTGGCGGCGCTGGCGAAGCACTTCGACGTGGGCGACCCGCGCGGGTCGATGGTGCTGCAGGGCACCGGCGCCGGGTCGCCCTCGCTGCGCGGCTGCTGCTGAGGCCGCGCGCCCCGGACCTCGCCTGCGCGGCGGAGGGTTCGGGGCCCGGCCCCCCCCGACCGACCCCCCGCGTCCGCGGGCGCGGTTCGAGCTGGAAGACCTGTCGCCGCCGGGAAGGAGGCGACCCGTCAGCGCTGAAATACAAGAAACCGCTGCGATGGCTCCGGGGGACGGGGTGGTGGAGTGGGACGCAAAAGTTCCTTTGCTGCCGGGCTTGCATAGAATACCTTGAAGTCGGCCCTCTTATGGGAATTTGGACGTTAGAAAAACGTAGAATTCAGTGTGGTTATTTGCTCACTCGCCGTTGCCTGAAACTGTACAGTAACTGTATTTTTTTTTTACTAAAATGACAGAGCGATGACGTCGCTTCTAATTTAGACGAGGTTAAAATTGCCGAATTTATTCAACGTATGGTGCATAAACATACTGAATTAGGCCCACTCCTGGCTTTAGTTGTTTTTTTCAATTCGTAAAGCGCTGATGCTCTCCGTAGATTAATGTTCATTGTTGAGCTGTGCCGAATCGCCGAAACTTTCTTCAACCTGTAGGTTCTAAACATTAGTTTTCGGAGTTGCGCCAGCCCCTTGCAAAGTGGAGCCGACTAGTACGAGAGCAGCAAGGAGAGGGGAGGGGGGAGGAAGAGCAAGGGCGTCGACCGCCCGCGCCGCGGGATCTCCCGTGGGGCCCGGCGGCGGCGGAGGCGGTGAATCAGCAGCTGCTGGCGCGGCCTTGGGCGACCGCCAGCGCCTCGCCGCGGCGGCGGCGCGGAAAACCGCGTCGCGTCGCGTCGCGGCTCCGCGCGCGCGCGCCGGTCGCTGGGGCAGTAGGGGCCCCCCCGCCTTGTTAACAGCTGACTTCCCTGGGGCGCGGGCCGCCCACGCGCGGTCCCCGCCCGTCGTTTGTCACGTGTTCCGCCGCCCGCGCCTCCTGCTGCCCCCTGGAGCACAGCGGGTTTCACGGCCCCTTCATGCGCAGTGCGCGGCTCTCGTGTAAAATATATCGCGCGTTTGGTGTTAGTGATTGTTTAGTTTCGTGGTAGGTGTTTTTTTTTAATGTTGTGAACATGCTTATTAAGTTTTTATTAGAGGAGTTGATGTAATTCAATTGTCGTGTAGATTTCCTGCAGTGTAGTTCTTCATAATACTGATATTCTGACATTCTAATGCATCGCGAAAGCGGCTTCAGGATATAATATTCTCGTGGTAGTAAATGGAACTACCAGAAAGTCATTACTAGTTCATCGGCGCTGCCATTCATTAACAAATAGTGCAAGAGCTCGCTAATGGAAGGAGCTGTAGCGTTACGCAACGCTTGAGAACTGGCGGTGTAGACTCGCACAAACAGATGCTCCCAAGGTCGGCGGCGGCGCTACCGGAAAGTTGGCTCGCGCACGGCCAGTCTTGGGCAGTTGCCCGGACAGCGCGCTAGCTCGCCTCGTATCGCTTCTTCCCCCGCGGCATCGCTGCTCTACGCCGCTTTGCTTTATCGACAGCGTTATCTCTTCGCCGGAGGATGTGGCGGCATGTACGACGCATCTAGTGTGTGATGAGCAGCGGGACTGTTGATACGAACTGAATAGATATTAAAGTTGGCTTATTAAGTGTTCGGTGTGAAAACGTCTTGTTGCGGAACGTTGCGATTGCACAACCAGTGATGCGCAGTTAGCGGCAGTGACAGTGTCGTGTAATTGTAGTGTCAACACGCGCAGTGCATTACTGTGAGCGGGGATGACTTCGGCACCCTTGTTTGATTATTTGTTTAAAGTAGTGTTGGTGGGTGACAGTGGTACTGGAAAGTCTTGCATTACAAATCGCTTCGTGTCTAACAACTTCCTTCACGCTCACGATACAACAATTGGTGTAGACTTCTACGTGAAGATTTTGGATTTAGACGGAAAGAAAGTGAAACTTCAGATCTGGGACACTGCTGGCCAAGAGCGCTTCCGTACTATTGTGCCAAACTATTACCGCTCCTCGCAGGGTGTGATTTTGGTGTACGACTGCACAGACCGTCGCACTTTCGATCATTTGCTGGACTGGTTACGCGAAGTTGATCGTTACGCAAACGAAGACGCAGATCGGATCATTGTGGGCAACAAATCCGATGCGCCATTGGCGTGTCGTTCTGTGGACACTGCCACGGGCAAATTCTTCGCAGAAAACTTGGGTGTCTCTTTTTATGAAACATCTGCTAAATCTGGTTCAAACATAGACCATTTGTTCATGGACTTAGCTGCGAGTATAAAAAGGCGCGTTGATGCTTCTTCACCAGAAAAGAAAAAGGAAGTGAACTTGACTAGTAGTAATAATAATGAGCAAGATAAGCAAAAGGGTTGCTGTTGAACTGCTAATGTAAACATGACGTTATTATTTTCCTGTTGTATTATCTCCAATCTTGTATAGATGCATGTCAAATCTCATCCTTCAGGAACAATTAGACTGAACTAGTTGCAGGATTTGTTATATTTTATATCTTGTTATGTACAATGACTTTATAATTAAAAGACTGAATTTATTATTTGCATGGTATTTCATTATCCTGGTCAATATCAGGTTCCTCATTCCCTTTTCATATTTCCATTTAAATAAAATTAAAAATACTTTTTGTATTGCTTCAGTTCACAAATTTTAAAATGTTACGAATTTTCATAATGTGAATAAAAATGAGTTTCTTGAAGATTAATATAGAATTGCTCTAAAATTCAGAAGCCTGTCTAATTTGTCAAATTCATTCATTAGATTTTTATGTACAATGAAAGTTTCTAGTTTATTGGTTGCAGTTCCATAAAAGTGTAGGACACATTTATGATTTTTAAAAATCAGGTGTGCATTGAACCAAATATTTGGAAAATAGAGTTTAAAAGAGGTTTAATAATTGGAATTTCATTTTTCCATGTTTCAGGCACTTTTTTTTTTTTTTTACTAATTTCTTACATTATTCTGAAGTTTTAAAATGGAGTACTTTTTCATAATTTGACTGAGTAAAGGAGTTGATAAAATTATTAGTTACTTTACAAATATCATACTGCTTCATACAATTAAACTGCATGTTGAAATAACTTTCCTTTTCCAGCATCTGGAGGTACCCAACTCACACCGCCCCCACCTGCCCCTCAGCCACATCGCAGCCTCAGTCTGGAGGCAGGTTCTGGTACTGGCAATGATGCAGTGGAGGCAGCTATCAAAGATATCCGCTTGGCTCTTCAGCGTACGAAGACTCTACCCCTGAAGAGCCCTCCATCAGAAGAAACGCTCGAACCTGCTGACAGCCCCATTTGGGTTCCAAGGTGGGCAGTGTTCTGTAGAAATATTCCTGTTGCTACAGCTTTTGTGACTGAATGCTCACAGTTTACAATTTCTCCATTCCAAATTTCTTAGCCATTTCTCAGCCTTTCTTAGGCTTTCATCTTGCTTTCAAGCCTTTCTTAGATCAGTTATGATCTGTTTCATGGTATTATCAGAAAAATGGATTTTAATTTATTTTAAAAAGAACATTTGGTGAGAACACATTATACACTCTAAAAGTAACTGTCTCATTTAGATGTTCATCCTAATATTTAATAAATGTTCAAAAAGTCACCAAATTTTTTAAGACTAGGCATCTCCATTTTACTCGTTTACGCAATTTAATATGTTGTGTGGCCTTCTAAATGGTATTTTAAAATACTTGATGGGAAGATGGTATTCAAATTATTTTTAAAATAAGTAGCTGATCGCATCATAGGCAGCTTAATGAATTGGAGTAATTGTTGCTGTCCTGAAAGTTGCTATTTTTCCAGAGTATTTCTGGAATGTGTTTCTTTCCCCTGCTTCCTATTTGCATTGTCTCCTTGCATCCCCTTGTCCTCCATGACACTCTTGCACTTTCAAGTGCTTTCCAGCTGCACAGTTCACTCTGGCTTCTCTGTGGTTCTCTCCCTCTTGGGAGATTTTCTCACGTGAGAGTTCTGTGACAGGCGGGGCCAGCGGAAACGTCATCGCCGCTGCTCTGCTTGCAGGAGGCGCGGTACCACAGGCACAGGAAGCGACGGTGAGCCTCGTAGGGCCCACAGCGGAGAAGAGGGTGGTGAAGAAGGTGGGTTGTTACTCCTCTCTCCGGAACTAAAATTATTTAAGTGAAACATTTTCACAAGAGAAGTTATCCTTTGCATTTTAATGATGTAATTGAATGGAAATGGAAGAAGGCAGTTAGAGATGTTCATGAGTAGCAGTGACAGGTATAAAGATTTCTTTTAATATTTACAAAATTTAAACTGAATGGTTGTAACAAATGTCTGTGCATTTTTTATCGACAATCATAAATTTATTTTGTACTTTTAATTTTTTTAATGCCTATAAATCACTTATTTAAGCATTGTAATTTTTTTTAAGAAATAGTTTTAATATAATTTCTATGGTGAAAGCCAAACAATATTTTATTCATCCTCAACAAACCCAGTGAAAGCATTTTTGTGGTTGTTTTGCTCATGAAGAAACATTATCAAAAGGAAGATGGTTTTTTTCAAGAAAAGGTTTTCATTGAACTCTCAACATTTATGGGCAGAACATGTGAGACGTACTTGTGTATTGAATTAATTTTCATAATATGTATTCTCGTACATCTGCATACATAAATATACACAAAATACAGAAATCAAGAGGATAGGCACATGTATCCGTTAATTATTTATGAAACTATTATCAGTGAAGAAAGATGAACAAAAATGTCAATTGTAGAGAATTATCATTAAGCTGCAAGCTGGAGAGATAGTAATGAAATCTTACTAAAGACTATTCAGAAGTTCAAGAAACTTCCATCTTGGTGGTCTTGCATTAATCTTCTATAAAATGAAAAATGTCCAATTTTATACTGTCTTAGTTGATTTATTTACTTAAGAATTTAGATAATTAACTTATAGGATAAATTAAAGCTACTTTCCTTTTGTATTACTTTTATTGTGAATATATTCAATCAACAATGTTTCTATAAAAAAATGATTCTTAAAGTTAAATCGTTTGCAATTTCAGTACATTAAACATTCTTTCCATTTTTAAGTCCTGAATGTTATCTTGTGTAATTGTGAAATTAATCAGTCCATAATATATTTGTTAAACAATTAAACTTTTTTTGCTACTAGTGCAGAAACTTTACCTGTGAATTATTGTTTCCATTTGTGCAGAGGAAGCTGACACAGACTTAGAAACTGATCGTCTTTTGGGACAACAACGCACAGATGATCATGGATTCTTTGATGAAAAAGTTGTAAGTATTGCTGAGAAACATTCATATATCATTCACAAGCTATTATCAAACTTAATGATTTTCAGAAATATTTATCTTTTGTTTTGTTTGTTTCATTACATCAAAATATTATTGTTCAATTTTGAAGTGTAAAAAGATGGTGCAAAAATATGATATTATAAAAAAACCTTCACTAATGTTTTCAGGTTTTCTTGTGTTGTCAGTGTACATATGCCCTAGTAATAGCAAGATATTTGGAATATTTAGGGACTCTATTGGGCTACCTATTTGAATAACTTTCAGCATTTTTATTTTTGTATGAAAAAATAGCACTGCTGTTGACTGCAGGATGTTTCAAATGGCTATGAATAATATTGATTAATAAAAAAGTGAAATGAACATCAGTCGAGGCACAAAACACCTTTATGAGCAACTATATTATTGCTGTATGATCATTTTTTCAGATTTGCAAATTTTAATATTTCTTTGTAATGAATTGCCTCTTACACACCACAGATATTTAGCAAAAAAAAGAATTTATTAGTAAATGTGAGATAATTAAAACTTCACTTCTCCTTGGGAGTTCTTTGATGTAATTTACATTCTCAAATTTGTTACCATTCGAAACATTCTGTGTAGAAGTTCATGAAATGATATGCAAGTCCAACCTGTTATTTTAAATATTTCCTCCTGATACGCAAGTCCAACCTGTTATTGGAAATATAGCTTTATGTCATTTATTTCCTTATGTATAGATTCCTTTTTTTTTGTAAGAGAACAGCTGAGGCAACAAGTGAATGAAAAAATTTCAACTGCAAGTTTTAGGAATATAGCAGCACATTTTTTGTTTCTAAATCTTCTGTGCCACATTATACTAGATTACCACTCTACACTGCACACACAAAGGTGTTAAATTAATTTCCTGTTTCACCTGTATAATTGAAGTCTATATAAAGTATGCAGGACAAAGCTTTCTAGAATGGAAAAATGTGTTGATTAAAAATGATCAAGTAGCCAAGTTATGATGGAGAAGGGTATTGGCGATGGGGTTCTCAGACTGCTGATACTTGCACATTTTCATATTCATCCAAAAAAGGTAACGCAAACAAAAGTATTCTGCAGGAAGTTAATAAATTATGAATAAATTATGAAAATAGGCAAAAAGTTAATCGTCAGTTAATTTTTTTTAACTAAAAAATGATTTTTTTCAAGTTTTAAATTTGGAAATTTTTTTTTAAAAAATTGCCTCTTATTACTTATTTTGTCAGCAAATTAAAAAGAAGTATAAAATGCTAGGAAAATAGTGAAATGCATAAAACAGATTTTGAATTACAGGACAGGACTAGCTTTTTATGATTTTTGTCATACAATTTAGAAACAAAAAGTTTTACAAATGTTGAGGTAAAACCTTTTAATAATTTATGCAGAACCTGATAAAATATTCTGGTGTAATCTTGTGCACTCATACACCACTCATGATATTATTGTGTTCTAATAAAGGCATTATAAGGTCTGTTTTCTCAAAAATCAACTCTGTATCAACTATCCAACAGCATGGAATCATGAGTAACAGGTATTTAATGTAAGATGAAGAAAGGAATCTGTAATGTTATCAAATTACTCTTCATACCTCTGCATTAATTGTGGTGGTAGTTGATAATTTCTCCAAGGTCACTAGTAATTGCTGATCTAATATTCTCAGTTGCTCGTATTAATTATCCAATCTTGGAAACAGTATTGCATATACAAAATTCTGCAATTTCTGATGGTGAGAGTCGGTAAATTTTGTTGTATTCCAGACATGTCTTACTTTCGATATTGTATTACAGACATTAGTTTCTGATGTTTCTGTCTTTTGGGTGGATTTTATTAATTTAATTAAACATTGCAGAAATATATCAAAAAAAAAAATATATATATATATAAATATATATATATATATATATATATATATATATATATATATATATATATATATATATATATATATATATATATATATAAAGTATTTTCAGTTAGGGGTGTTAACTTGAAGTTTATCGATGTAATAACCTTCCTCCCTAGAAAATGATGTACATGAATTGGGCTTGATTTACTCTGTATCTTTACATCATGCTGAAATCTACTGGTATATAAAAATATAAATAATTCACATGTATTTATTGAATGTAAAATAATTTTTTCCACAGGTAGAGTAGAAGTTTGAAATTGTGGAGGTTGCACATATAAAACACAAAATAACGACATAAAATTATACTTTGATAAGTATAATAGAAGTGCATAAATTGAAAATGTTTTGTGTTGTTGTTCTTAGAAAATTTAGAAGGGACTATCTGCCATGTGTGATCAGAACTTCCAAAATCCCTGATTTAGACTTTGTTGAAATTATTATTTGTTTTTGGTACCTGAGCAAATCGATTCAAAGGATTTATCAAGATGGAACAAAATGTTTGTTTGTTTTTTTAATGGACTATGAACTTGGCTACTCACAGTAGTAATATAGATTTATTCAGTGATGTTACTTGTGTCAATATTGGAAGAGAACTTGTTTAGATATTTTTTTAAATTTTTTTATTTATTTGAGGTCGCTTTATAATAACTAGGTCATCAGCAATGCCTATCATTATACAAGAGAATGAACAAAAAAACATAGTAATTAGTTATGACAAAAACTAACATTACTTTCACTTTGACAAAATATATGGTAGAATGTTCAGTCTAACTTATGTCTATTACAATATTCAGTACTTATGTAAGACTGTTCAATTTTGTGATTTCTAAAAGTTTTAATATAACTTCATATAATATAATTTATATATAATACAAAATTATATTCTTTAGTCATTGTTTTTCACATGTGATACTTACCAATGTGCTCCAGTTAATGTATTGAACATACAGTGAGGTTCTATCACATTCTTGGTCTGGTGCCTAACTGCCTTGTGCGTATTAATACGCACTTCTGTGCTGTAAACAGATTCTTTTCATGTTAAAAAAAAAATCTCAAATTGGGCAACTCACTACATTGCATTTGTTTTTAACAATATTTTTGCCTTTGATTAGAAGATTGGCAATTTCCATTAAAAAATAAAAATCTGATATCAATTAAAAGTAAAATCTCAAAAGATAATATTTCTCTAATGCTCAATCCAGTGTAGTGTTGTACAAGATATTAAAACATTGCTAGTGTGTTTTGTATTCAATTAACATAAACAATGCATAACGAATATTAAAATCTGTATAACTTGTGTTCAATGGACTTCCCATAAAGAAATATTATATCTAGTATTGAACTTTTGGAGGTAAGAAAAAAAAGAAGTCAGATGCTTTGAACAAAACTAGAGTATCTGTAACTTAATGTTTTGAAGGCTTGAAAATTGAGTCACCAATATTTCTTATTGACTACAAATCATATTGCACATTCAAAAATTTGAAATGGAATACAGAGAGCATTTGGGGACCATGTGGCTCAAGATGTCTGCTCACACCTCACAAGTATTGAATTGCCAAATTGGGCAGTTTCCTATTAGATCTGATGGTTTTCATTTTTGTTACACTCCATTATTTTTTATGGATTATCATACTTTAAACCATATTTTCATATTGATTTTTTTTGTTGTTGTTGTTGTTGTATTTTTAATGACACGTTTTATAGCAATAGTAAACATCATTGTTTCTAAAGTAAGACAGCGTTTGTTCCCTTTTGCAGTGAAACAATGTAATAAGAAAATTTGAAATTAAAAAAAAAAAAAAAAGATGGGAGAAGAATTGCGCACATAAAATTTTCACACCATTAAAATTATTGTCCAGGAGACAGTGATATAAAATTTGAAGTGATCTATGGTTGACTTAATTTATTTTTTTATTTAGTTTAAATGCCAATTAAGGCTAAGACAGACACTCTATCTCTGGGAATAATCTTTATCAAAAGAAGGTGAATCTGTGAGAAGAAAAGTATTACTAAGTTCACCCACCAGGTTCACTATGATCACCTTTGCTACCACCTCCATTGATATGGACAGCTGTAAAGAAGTGCATTATTACATATTCCCAGTAAACTTCCAGTAACAATTTTTAACTGCAATTACTGAAACTGTAATGATGCTAATGTAATGGATTTTAATGGGGTTCCTCATCCTTTATGAAATATTCGGAAACCTCTGAAAGAGTGCACACTTAAAATTTCTTATAAGGTGTGGTATGTGAGTAGGGCAATACTTTTCTTTTCACATGTTCACTCCCTCCTCTCTTTTCATTGATAATGAATGTTTTTGTGAAAGATAATAATGGAGAAGTAAATGATCCACCAAAGTGGCTAGTCTCTTCAATATTTTTTTGAGAATCGCTGCTGATTTCACTGTGACCTTTAAGCCACAAATTTCAGATGTTTCTGGAAAAAAATTTCGACACAAAATTTATTTCTGAAACTGCATCCTAAGAAATTCTCTAAATAATCTGTAAACTAAAAAATAAATATTTGGCCAGTTTAGATGAATTTCCAGTTTGTTTGTGCACTTGTCATTACACACCTGATAACTCTCAGTTTAATGCATCCTTATGCACTGGAACATTTCCAGATATTTTCAAAACAGCTAAGGCTATGTCGATCTTCAAAACCGGAAACAAAAATGAAATTCAAAATTTTACTGAAAAGAATTGTATGAATAAAAAGTAAATCCTACCTATGTGATTCTTGTAAGGATCCTTATTAAGCTAGGAATTATACCATTGCTGTGCCTCTTGATTTACCAATCAATGGTTTTTGTGAAAAAATAACTTTTCAAAGCTGGGAATATTTTCAGCAAAATCTAAAACTATAACATTTGATGTAGTAAACTTGTTTATCAGGTTCATAGTTATCAATAGCTCATTACAAAAACTTCACATGCAATACGTGAACAGTATTTTACAACACATTGCCAAATTGCATTAAACGATTAAAATTGGTTCACAAGTGTAAGTGCCAAATAAAAAATATTTTCTGCTGTCTTTCTATACAATTAGAGACTGCACCAAGTATCAAAAAGGAAAGTATTATTGATTTTAACTATGATTTTTAATGTATTAGTATTGTATAATTCCAAAATACTAAATACGCCAATAACAAGTTCTAGTGTGCCTTAGCTTTGGGATCAATGACCGCCATCTTGGTCACATATTTGTTTAGTTTCCCTGATCCTCTGAATGAATGTTGAAATACTTGTTGGCTTCTGAACAAAAATATAACCTCATTATATGTACTCGTTTTCTAAGATATTAAAATTAGCAATCTCCATGTTCCCGCAGAAGGAAGTTGATTCCTTCACAAAAGGCATGATGAGGAATAATAGCCGAAACTTGTAGCTGATTTGTCATAGCATGATTTTTATTCAGAGGTGGGATTCAGGGAGGACAGGGGGAGGCAACTCCCCTCCTCCAATGTTGGGACAAATTTTTTTTAAACATTTCATTTTGCGGATCTTCAAAGGGTATAGCCGAATAAGTGGGAGAAAAGTGCCCCGAAACCAAATCGATAATCACGATGCTTATAAGAAAGAGAATAAAAAAATTCTGTAGATTCACAAACAATCAGCCTCCTAGGGCAATCTGTTGCAGAGATACAATGTGATTTTATTTTCTCAGCTTCTATTGCATGTGTCAGGCTGAAAAAGAATTGGAGAGACAGGGTAAAGTAGTTGAATTTTAAGGTATTTTTGGCAACCAATTCTGACACCAAATTCAAATAGAAAAAAATTAATAAATTTTTGAAAGTTTATAATATTATATATTGTATGTTTTTCCTTTATAATGAATGATATAATGTAACTAATGCGTGATATTTGTTTGATGCCTGGAAAAGGTGACCCTATTATCTCAACTGAATATTTTGTTATATTCAATGTTATTACAATAATTTCACTTTTCTGTTATTATAAACACGAATCTGTTGTTTTAATCATAATGTTGGTTCCATTATTATATCAAAAGAAAATTCATTTTTTGGCAATAGAACAATTTTCATTACAAATTTATAATAAACACTGAAATAAATGCACAGAACTGTCGAAGCCATTTTAAAAAGGGAATTTAAAGTCAATTTGTTTTAAAGACTGGAAAATGGTATGTTAAAATGCGTTGCTAAGGATGTTAAATTTCTTAACATACAAGTAGGTACAAGTGCACTTAACAAATCTGCAGGATTGCATGTTAACATGGGTTAAAGACGCATGTGACTTAAAAAGATAAGATGAGATTATCCGAAAATAGTGTGACTGACTCTGTTTTGGTCTTAGTTGGCATAACTAACAAACAATAAGTGAGCCGTACGTAGATCATTTTAAAATTTCGCGTTGCTACCTCCCGGACTAAAGCATTGGCGAAGTAAATTAATATTAGTCTGCGAAAAATACGACTTCCGACCGACCAGCTGCCTAGCAGAGACCAGGCAGAGACGTGAACCGAGTGGACCCTCGAGCGTTGTGTGCAATCGGTTGCCTCCGGTCGAGCGCTAGCGACCGCTCGCGCTCCCTGCCACTATGGATGTTCCTTTCCTGAGAACGCGTCTACGGATATTTGATTTAAAAAATACAATTTCTGCCGTACAGAGTGGTTTTTTTTTGCGTTTTTTTATTAATTATTTTGTCAGTAGTTTTTATAAGCCATATTGAAAATAAATTACATTTCGTCTTTGGCAAATTTCTGTGGGAATCTAAGATGAATACAAGAACAACTCGATAAAATTAGTACGCAATATAATTTCGTTTTTTACGTATAGTCGTATAAATACATTGTCATTCGAAATTTTAGTTCATTAGTTCAAGAATCATTTTAAACCAAATTAATTATGAACACGAAACATCATTTATCATTTATTTTTTAATATGGGTCTATATGAATCTTTTACTCATAGATTCCGATTTATATTTTGAAAGTAAAAGCAGATTTTTAATGGAAAAATCTTAGTTGTTTTTTGTTTTGTTTTTGCAATCTTTTGTAATTTTTAACTGTAGGGGGAAGGTAGGGAGAACACGTACGGACAACACAAACATCCATGGCCGAGGCGTGATGACGAACCCGCGACCTTTCGAGCCGAGGCAGCTATGGCCCTTCAGCCTTAGCGACCTCGGCTATCCAGGCCGGCAGGCTATAAAATTGTAGCCCCAAAATGAAGGAAATAGAATTTTCTCTCGTGCTTATTTAGTTTTTCTTGCTTTCGATACAGGGGCGAAGATTTTTTTGTTTCATAGCTTATGTAGCGTAATTGAAAGTCACTTCTGCAAAGAATATTTTAAGGTCTTTTCATGTCCCCATATTTCATGTTATCCCCTCATAATCAGTATTATTGGGGATAATTTTGTGTTTTCATTACTTCCAAAAACTGTTCCTCTTAAAATGGAGTGACGTAAAAAAACTTGAGAAATTTCGCAAAAGCGTTTGCGAACATCGCATTCTTAACTAGGTCTTTCTTAACTAGGTCTACAGTTTGCCAACGTGTTCGTTGATGGAACATTTCATTTCGGTAAGAGATTGGATGGTAAAACGGTGGTGAGTGATATCTCCCCGAGGTTGTTTACCTGTATGAATCATTCGAAGTTGAGAAAATCTCCATTTATCCTATCACTTGAAGCGAACTTCGAGCCGTAGTTGTTTACTTTGCACTGCCTCAGGCTTGGTGATTCATCTGCACCGCCAAACCAAAGCTAATGTGTTCGGTGGGCCCTGAGCAAGTTGGGAAATACTTTCAGTATCTAGTTTGTTTTGTGCTTAAATTTCTAAGTGCTACAGGATATTCATCTAGTACAAACGAAGAATTATGTTGACGCAGTTAAATGTTCAAAGAAACAATTTCAACTTTGTGTTACTTTGGTGATCATTTGAGTTTCATTCTAATGTCATACCAAGTTTTTTTTTATTTATGTATTTAGTTCGATTTTAGAAGCTACGTAGATCGGGAAAGCACATCCGTTGAAAATTTGCTTGAATTCAATTTCAAAATTCAGAAAACATTTGATGTTTTACCAATTCTAAGAGACGCGTTTTGAAACTACTTTAGAAAATTTTACAGATATTTTGTTTTGTTAATAATAACAATTCATCATTATAACAATAAGTACATTTCTGTCCAATCTTTGTTGCAATATTTAAAGTGTAGATATATACCGTGATTAGGAGGAAACATGCCAGTAACGTGCTTCTTATTCGCTTTTATTACAAACAAGAGTATTATTATTTATTATTGTAGTTGATATTTCTTACATTAGATGTAACAAATTGTTGTTCAATTTTGAAAACATATTAAGTAAATGAATAATATTTTTTGTTTCTTCTTATTTGATGTTACGAATCAGAAATGTCGGTAGTTAAGTAAATTTTTGAAAGTCCTTTTATTTATTTATTTATTTATTTTACGTCAAAAAAGCAGTTAAAATCTGCGTATGACGTGCTATGGGGAAAAGTGAATTGTGTGCACATTTTCAAAATTCTGTGATCCCCACACTAAGTCATATACTACTTAAATTTTGGGAAAAAAAGAAAAAAAAAGCTCCCATGTAATAAAATCTATTTTCAAGGATAAAAATGCAATAAATTTTGGCTCTTATCCATGTTGTCCTTGTTTGTCTTTACGTGAAAATATTCCAACACACGAACCGCGGTTTTAAAGTAATCCAGATCTATTATCCTCTCTTAAAGAGGTTTTGTTTAAAAGAAATGAGGTCCTTACTGAAGAAATATATTTACATATCAATCAAACAGTTTTTGCCCAAAGTGAAAAATGTGGTGGTATGTCATTAGAATTGTGAGCGGCGGTGAATGTTTAACCCAGTTTGGTGTCATATCTTCCATTAGTCATCAATGTTATTGTAGTTCCTACTTTTGCGCTGGAATCCAATTACATTACTGGAGACCGTAGTCTTGGATGTCGTTGTTCGGTTAGGAAAGTTTTAAATAAAATTACTCTGAACAAGAAAACTCAACTGGAAATTACTCTCAACTAGAATACACGCCGCGTCGGACTCAAATCGCGATTTCTGTTTCGATTCGAGGAGTGTTCCCTTTGTATAAATAAAAAAAATAAAAAATGCTGAAACAGAGTGTACTGAATACCTTGCAAACGAAACTAGCAGAAAAGATTGGCTACAAATATTAATCCTTTCGCGTTCATTATTCGGTAATTTGTAGTACGAAAACAAGACAAGTCTTGATCTGGGTTGGATGTTTTGCGCGTGGCTGTCCTGGGCAGTGACTAGCGCTGTTTTGTATAGATCTGGTGCAATCATGAGTTCTGACTTTCCTCTATTCTAACTGAAAGTGCCATCTCCAGACCAACGACCAGCAGTTCTTGAAAGCGCGGAATTCAATATAATGTTATCTGAGACTTTTATTTCTGTATATTCTTGCACATCTTGATAGTTCATTCACGTTGCATTTGTTTTTACTTCGTTCTTCGCCGATTCTGATGCCTTTCTTGTTATCTGCCCGCTAGAAGTTGACAAATAAGTTTCCCATAATAGGTGAATTCTTTCTCGTCTAATGTTACTTCATATTCATAATACTTGTTTTTTTCGTATTATTTAACTTCAATAAAGCTGTTACAATGTAAACATCGAACTTTTCACTTTGTTGTGAAAGTTACGGGTAGTACTAGAAGAACGAAATTTCTCTCAGAGGCAAGTCCTAGACGAGGATTGATGAAATGGTAACAGTTCAATTTGCAATTTTTGACTATGCTTTCTGTTTAGCCAGAATTTTATTTTGAGATGAGGTCGACAAGTGAGTAGTTGTCGCAGAACATTGAAGACTGAACTGTCAGAGGCTTAAGGTAATATTTCAAAGAATATTTTACGAAATATTAATTCCTTTCGATGAATTGCAAAACACCTTGAAATATTTTATTTCCGATAAGGTTTAGATTGTGAATGAAAAAGTATTTTAACATTTGCAACCCAGGGGCTTCGCTGGGCTGGTGTAAATGGTGTGGGGCACTGGACCCCCTCGAAGCCGAGGGCCTCGAAAGATGACTCCGCCGACCCCCTATGAAGGTGTCAATGGCCAAGGGGACCCATTTTAGCCCTCTGCGCCGAGACTTAGCAACGCCTGTGTTTGCAACTGTCAAAAATTATAACCATGAACTGATCGCACTATTAAGCTGGATTAATTACGTGGAAGAGCCTCCCTAACCTCCCTTGCCACGTAGGAATCGAATCCTATCAATGTTTTGGTTTTGGATGGCCATTGCTTCCTGTAGTATCACGGGAATACTCACAAAAATATTACAGGTTACAATGTATCCAGACAAATTTAGTGGAAAAAAAATTTTTTTTTGCAATCATTTCCATCCATTCTTTACAATTTTATTAACACCAGATGAATACCAAATTACTGATAATTTTATAGACCGCAAAATATTTATATCTAACGAACTTAAAATTATTACTATTAGTATACCATTTTTGATGTATAAAATTTGATAATAAAATAATTAATCTTTAATAAATTATAGAAAAGTGCTTCATTTTCTGTGATGGGGGAAGGCTTCATCTTCGGTCCTCATATCCCATAGCGTGGTTGAGAAAATCGGGAGTTGACGCTAGGCACGATTTAATACATTTATTAATTATTGTTCGTTTGTTGAGAAGAGACGGCTCCACACATGCGGCATTCGCCAAGCACCGAGGTTAGCACTCGCCCTATCCCGAGCAGTTGATGTGTTGGGCGAATTTTCGCTCACTTTGATGTGTCCAAAAGACCGATGGGGATAGGGCGAACCCCGAATTTCGTCACTCGGCAAATAGCGAGCAACTCGTCCACACTACTCGGGTTCGGTGAGCGGTTGCTCGGTGTTCGCCGAATAACGATGGTGGAGCCGCCTTGACGTGTTCGGCAAATATTCGCACCATTTGATGTGTCTAAAAGACCGACACGCGGTGGGTAGGGCGAACCCCAAATGTTCGTCATTCGGCAAATAGCGAGCAACTCGTCCACACTACTCGGTGTTCGTCGAATAACGAATGTGTGGAGCCGCCTTGACGTGTTCGGCAAATTTCGCACATTTGAAGTGTCCAAAAGACCGACACGCGTGGGTAGGGCGAACCCCAAATTCGTCATTCGGCAAATAGCGAGCAACTCGTCCACACTACTCGGGTTCGGTTGGTTCCGGTTGCAGGCTTAGGTATGCTTTCTCCTCCTGCTTGTGCGGCGGCGGTGGTGTCTTTATCGGGCCCGCGCGTCGGCGAGGAGTGACGATATCCTCCTTATCGAGGAGTCGGCGCCGACGTAAGCGGTGCGCCGCCCCCCCCCCACCCCCCCACCCGCGCGCGCTGGCGGAATGCCGCTAGCGTCTGCCCTGCTCGTGGGCAGAGGGATGCCGCTTGTCGATGAGGTACTCCACCCGTTTGGGCGAGGTCAGGAAATTTGAAGAGAATTTACTTTAGATACGAATGAGACGTCACTGTTCTAATGGACAACATGGATAGGAGCCAAAATTTATTGCCTTATTATCCTTTAAAATAGATTTTATTACATTTTTTTTTTTCAAAATTTAAGTAGTATATGACTTAGTGTAGGGATTACAGAATTTTGAAAATTTGCACACAATTCACTTTTCCCCATAGCATGTCATACACAACTTTAACTGTTTTTGACGTAATAAATAAATAAATAAATAAATTTTGACGTCGTTGACGCCGGATTAAACGAAAAGCCATTGGGTATTAGTTTAACACCGAAAGCACAAGCTAATCTGTCAGTGACTTGTACACAGATGTGTCGAATTGCCGAATAAAAATAAAATTTAGTCGCGGGGGGTGTAGTAAGTATTTAAGTTCGGCCTCCGTGCTAGACCCATTAATATTTTCGAAAAAAAGGAAAAAAACAGCCAGTACGAAATTCTTAAAGACTGTACGCGTAATGGCAGTACTCCTAAGAATATAAAACTATCAATATGTGGTAATTGTTGCGAATAAACTGAGTTATATAACAATGAAGTTAGCTTGGGGGGATATAATCCTTGGGTCTCCCTCTTCCTCTCTCTATCGCCACTGATGTTGGTGTTATATTGGATTCTGAAACGAATTTAAATACTCAGTTCAGTATTCCTAAATTCAAAGAAAAACGTAATAATTTAGCTTGATATTTCGTTTGCACAATTACGTAGCTCTCGTTATGTTAAAAAATATCCGTATTGCTGCATGTGTTCTGTCCTTACATGTTAATGCTCGTGTGTGCAATTTGGGAATATTTAGTGTAACCAGTCCATGTCCGGTGCTTATTTCAGGAGTCGATGCAATCAATGGAATACACCAGAAATTTCTTGTATTCTACTAAACATCAATGAAATGTTCATTACAAAACAGAGTCAATACAATTAGACCTCTTTCGAAGCAGCGCGTAGATTCTATTCGCCATAAAATGAAGCAATGTGAAATGAAATGCAATAGGACCTTCTATTCACTTTTACTAAGCCACCGCATAAGCCTTGCGACAATATGTGATAAGAATGGTTCGGCGGATAATGAAAATGGTATAAATTATGCGGAAACAGTTGTGTAATGAACAGGGCCTGGATTTAAATGACAAGTCATATATTTTTTCTGAAACTTCGGGTGAATTTTATAACATATATTATTTGTATACTAATCCAGGTATTGTCGCTTAGGAAAACGTATTTTTATTGTGTATATAAAGTCATTTACACCGTTTTTAGTAAAAGGTAATATTTTGGCCAAATTTTGCCATGAATGCATATATTTGTCATATTTTTAAGGACCGTTTTTAGTAAAAGGTCATATTTTCGCCAAATTTTACCCAATATGCATATATGTGTCATATTTTCAAGGACGCAATAATAAAAAGCGTGAAAATGTGTCTCGCATGACAATATCCGTATTGCTGCATGTGTATCAGGTGATATAGTCACAAATAAACCTAACTATTATACCAAAGCATTATTTGAAACAGGATTATTTGTTTTACAGACACAAGCTTTTTTTAATGCTAGTTAGTTCCAAAGACTACAAACCGTATGTACCATACTCACAATCTGTTCTTGAGTGAATTTTGTATTTATGTTATACCTAGAATATCAACAGAAATGTTTAAAAAATAAACTTGTATAACGTCGTATTTTATTTTTTAAAGTCATATTTTTATAGGTGCATAAATGCTTGCATATTTCGCTGATTTTTAGATCACAAAAAATCCGAGCCCTAGTAATGAAAGGAATGAATTTGAACGTGAAATGAAAGGATGAAGAAACGTAAGAATCTCGAGAAAATGTACCACGAACAGTTTATCTACAATAAATTCCGTATAGCTCGACCGGGAATTGACCTTCTGTTTCAGCGGTGAAAGACGAACGGTCAACCGCTGCTCTGTGTCGCTACAAACGATAGGATTGGCGCAACAGGAAATGGAGTGTAATATCACGAAAACTGTATTACACGTGGCTAAAGAAAAAAACATCAGTTAACAATTGCTGTCCACTTATTTGACTTCTGTGAAATAAATATTCGTTGTATCACGTTCTACGTTTCGCCTTACCCGTAAAACACCACTTCCTGTAGCTACGAACAATGGCCGCGTCACAAAAATAAAGAGGCTCGCGCCCAGGGTCGACGAACTACTTCCGTCTTGTCTCCCCGCGCAAATGACACAAATAGCGAACGCGTTGCAGCAGCGGTTTTGGAGGGCGCCCAAGTATTAGGCGGGGGGCGATCGTGACCGTCCAGGGGCCACGAGGCGTGTTATCGCTGCCAGGTCTCAACTGGAGAGCCTCGGCCGGCGATAAGCGACCGCGAGGGAACCTCGGCCGCGGCCGTCACCGTCGCGGGGGAGGCAGCGGCGGCGGCGGCGCATCGGTACGGTTCCGGGCGATCGCAGCCAGCGCCGGCCTGCCCCCTCTCACCTCCGCGGGCCCGCCCGTTCGCTCGCTCGTGCGCTTTCACTGGTCGCCTCCGGCGCCGGCTTCGCCGCCGAAACGCTCCAGTTCGCGCCCGGAACTGACCGCCGCGCCGGCCCATCCTCGCGCCCGCGCCTGCGCATGCTCGCGCTCACCCACGCCCATGCCGAGGCGCGTTCTCCTGGCCGGTGAGAGATTTCGCGTAGCTCTTCTCCGTTTCATTGTTGCCGCCCCCCCCGCCCCCCGGCCACGATGGCAGCAACCTGCCCGCGGTTTCTTTCCGGTGGCAGCGTTGGCGTTGACCGGCAGTAGCCTCCGCCGCGGAAACCGCAGCGTCCATGGGCCAAATTCCCGGCGTGCGCCTCCCGCCCGGCGCCGTCGGGTCGGCCCTCGCGGCGCGTGCGCGTGTGCGTTGTTTACGGTCTGACGGGTCGCCTCCGCTCATGTGTACCGTCGCCGCAACAGTGTATGTCGAGGGAGGCTTTTTAAAGGTTGGTATCGGGGTTTCCTTCTCTGGATGAAGGTGGACTGTACGGAGCGCTCGGTGCCAGCATTGGTGGATTTCACTCGAGCACTTGAAGCTTCGCGCGTTGGATTCGTATTGTGGAGAGCGGCAGCTGCTTCTGCTTTTATTGCCCTCTCCGCCAAGCTGAGCTTCGGTGGAGGCTTGTACTTTCGTTTTCCTTCTCGTCCCGCTCTTCCTGGCCCTCGTCCCAGCATGGAGCGCCCCCCGGGCCCCCCCCCCCCGGCGCGTCGGGGGGGGGGGGGCCCGGGGGCGGGGCGGGCGGCAGCGGCGGCGGCGGCGGCGGGAGCAGCAGCGGCGGCAGCAGCAAGGCGCTGGCGTCGCCTGGAGGCGGCGCGGCGGCGGCGGCGGCCACCGCCGGCCCCGCTGCCAACGGCGAAGAGGCCCCCGGCGACAGCCGCCCTCCCCGCAGAAGGACGCCGCCGCCCCCGGCAAGAGCAAGAAGGTGCGAACGCCGCACGGACGTCGCGTCACCACGCGACGCGACGGCGACGGAAAGCGACTCTGACGTCGTCAACGCCGCCGTCGCCGCCGCTGCAGCTGCTGCCGCGTCGCCTGCCGCCTTAGAGCCTGATGCATCTTGCCTTTGATTGTTTCGCAAAGCATGTGACCCTTGCACCTTTTATTGCACTTCGGTTTGCTTCTTTCGTTTGTTTGTTTTTCTTTTAAAAAACTTATCAAAAACGGATATTTTATTGTTCTTGCCTTTTCGCTCTTGATGCCTTGTGGACTT
The DNA here is from genome assembly GCA_964035755.1 of Teleogryllus oceanicus. NCBI lineage: Eukaryota > Metazoa > Arthropoda > Insecta > Orthoptera > Gryllidae > Teleogryllus > Teleogryllus oceanicus. The sequence goes on along the minus strand of CAXIVR010000012.1, from coordinate 39,205,518 downwards.
GCCTGGTTCCTTGAGTTAGTTTTTAAATTTTGTTGTTGTTTTTTTTATACTGGAAGTGCAGCGTTTGAATTTTTATCATAAGAACTGGATGACTAAGCTTTACTGAGATTTATTTTGTCCTGAAAATAATGAGCTTTGGCATGTTATCATGTTGTCTATTCTAAAATATAAATTCTAGAGACATTTTGGGAGGTATTTCCTGTTTTATGCCTGGAATAACAGTGTATTGTAGCATGTACAAATTCAGACCACTGCAGACACCTGCCTTCAATAACTAATTTTATAGATGCTGCTTGGACTTCATGACGTCTTGAAAGTCTATTGTTTTGATTATAAATAATTCAGAATGCGCCTTATATTTTAGCATAACATGCATTTTTTATACATGTGAAGAGCTCTGTAATAATTGATGAAGTGAATGTTGAGAATGCTGTAGTTGGTTGGTACAAATAGAGTAATGAAAGAATTGGAGAGAGTTAGTTGCATGGAAAGGGGGGGGATAGTCATTTGTGTATTTCTTGTACATTTTGTTTGTTTTGCTTGCAGGAGAAGGACGGCAGTAAGAAAAAGAGCAGAAACAAAGAAGGTAAGACTGCTTCGGGTGATATCCACTTGCCATGTACAAATGGTACAAGCCTTCATAGGCACAGTTTCTTACAATTAACATAAAATCAACATCATTTGAAACAACTATTTATGATGTCTACTCCGTTCAATTTTTAAGTCTATACTCATTCATTTTGTCTTCATAATAAGTTTATTTCATTCATAAATTCTTTGTTGTAGAATCTCAGCTTTTTATGAATTTCCTGAAAGTCAATATTTTTCCAATGGAAATGCTATAATGAATTGCTTATTGTTTAGGCAAAAATACATTGAATTTCATAATGAATTGAATTTTGTGAAAACATCAACCTTTTTATTTAAAATGAACAATATTCCTAATCCTGTTTCTAAATTTTTAAAATTTAGTTATCAAAAATGTTTAAGAAAATAAAGGTATCTTCAAAATTTGCATATTAATTTTTTTCCAATAGCTTAATAGCTTTAGTTGAATAGTTGGTTTTGCTGTATTGGTTTTCTTTTTTATTTACTCCTTATTTCCTCACAATAAGTGGAATATTTTTCTTTATTCGTTTAGACATCATAAAAGTTGTGTATATTTGTAGGTGGTGCAAATATGGTCACATCACAGTTAGATGTGTATATATACAGGAAATAAATTTTCTTTTTTTTTTCTCTCTGTATTTTTTCTCTGTAGATACAGAAGACTATTATAGTTGCCTCTCGTGCACTAGTGAATCAATAGAAATCGCAGAGGGGCCTAATGCAGTAGACATTTGCTTCAAGGAAACCTTGCTTTAAGTTTGCTGAATTTCAGCATAGAAATGAGGCACTTATTGAGGAATGTGCGTAACCTTTGTTGTTGTAGTTTGCCCATTTCAAAATGTACAAATTACAGTATAGTATGTTAATAACATATTCTGATAGAAAGTGAAAGTAAGAGAACTTTATACCCTATCCCTATGAATTCTATGCTGCTTAGATCAGATGATATTATTTTGCGTAGCAATTAGAAGCAGTATATGAGGATTTATAAGGGGGTGGAGCACAAGAAAAGAACTTTCTGAAATGTATATCAGCCACTTCTTTCAATCACGAGGTTATTTATTTATAATGAAATGAACAGTTCATTGTTATTCTCATTCTTTGCGTCAAAGTATATGTATGCTGTAATGTATGTCACGTATCTGTAAATAAACTTTCCAAAGAGCATTAATTATTGTTATTGCAGCTTTATTATTTTAGAGTAGAGCTCAACTGTTCATTTGCACTAAAAAATTATAATTGTTCCTAAGAATGTGAAGTATTTATTCACAAGTACAAGTTGTTTTGTTTACTTTGTGACTTATCTTTCAGTAAAGCTATTAACGTAGTGATGTTTATTGTGAAAATATTATACAATAAACAACAGAATTCTGGTTCCGGAAATGTCATAGTGCGCTGTGTGTACATTCACTTAAAGTTTTGCTAAACTGATGTTTGTTTGTTGGTTTATTGCACTCACTTCACTCCACCCCCACTGCCGTGGTGCCTGCCTGCCGGCTCTATCTCTGTTCGGTAAGTGGGCCTGGCAACCTCTTTATTCACTCGTTGTGCTTGGAATGTGTAGTTATCAAATAGATTGTTTGGCTGATAGTCTAAGTCAGAATGGCAGGCCACAATATTGAAGAAATCTCATGCTCTTATGTCATAACACAAATGCATGATCACGGGGACTAGATTAGATCTTGTTTCTTCTTATTTCAAATGTGAATGTTCCCTTTCTGCTTCTATAAAAATATTTCAGTGTAGAAGACTTTAAAATTTGTAAGTGTTGTTTGACAAATAGTATCCTCCTCCTTTAAGACAGTAGTTCATTTCATAATTAGGCATAGTACCCTTTCCTCAAATATCGTGGTAAATAACCAAAATTTTTTGCCTGTAGATTTAAAAAGTACCTACAACAGTTTAAATCGTATTACCCCCTATGAAGTTATTAGTTTAATAATTTTGAAAGTTTTGTAAGATTCTTTGATTTTAAGAATGATACTTGTTTTCAATTTTTGTACTTCCCATTATTTTCAGAATATATTCCTGATTCTATATTTTGTCTAATGCAAAAAAAGTATATATTTCCTCTGTAGTGATCTCCAATTTGTCTTCCTTATATTTATGATTGAAATAACCCAGTGTAGTATTACATGAATATTTTTTATTGGCAAAACACATATTGCAGGAAATTAAATGCTAGAGGCAGGATAGGGATAGTACTCTTCCCTGTGTTTGAAATCAGTATTACATGCTAGTAGTGAATTGTTACTAGTTCTAAAGTTTTCTTTATAAACATTTTTAATATATGATCATCAATAAGAAAGAATTCTTCAAATAAGAAAGATTTCTTCAAATCAAAACTTGTCATACTACTTCTTTGGCATAAAGTGTCACAAAATTTCCAATATTTAATTTATGCTTACAAGTAGAATGTGAAAAGAATAAAGAATATTGGAGTATATTTTGGTTTATTAATTAAATAGCAAACTTTTGCAACATTAATTGTGTTGAAGTTATTTCCAATATTCTGTTTACAATGAACATGTGTGCATATCAATTGTGCATCTAGAAGATTTCTATCCCAGAACAGAATATTGCAAGGTCAACTGGTAGGAGTAAAATACTCTGAAAGGTTTGCACTCTCTTACAAAACACAAAGATGTTTTTTTAAATTCAGTTTTAAATTATGAACTAAAAACATTTGGTAAATGTGAAGATTAAGAACAAGATAGATGCCAATTGTATCACTTTAGTATTGTTCTCTCCTTTTGCCTGGTTGAGTTTTGTAATTCCCTGACATAAGAAAGAAAGAAAGAAAAGTTGATTCCTATTTGATTGTGTATACGTAGAAAATAAAACATATCAGATTTTGAAAGTTACTCTTAACAAATATACACAGAGAGAAAGAAGAAAGTGCTGATCTGTAACTGTGTTGCTTTGTTGTAAGAAAGTGTATTGGGTAACCCAGCTAAAAACAAAAATAGAGGTGTCACTGGAAGAAAGTCAAATTAAATTCGTTCTCTTGAAATGTTAACCTGATACTGAATTTTTGCCCTTTCTTAAAAACTAAAGCCTTGATTAGAAAAAAAAGGAAGGAAAAAAAAAAAGCTTCAGGTTTAATATTTCCAAAAGAAAAAAAAACCCTTAGATGCTGCGCATTATTATACCATATTTTTTTGTTTGTTTTTATTGATTTCTTATTTCTAATTTGAAAGTTGTAGATGATTTACTTAAGTGTCTAAATATTGTCAATTAAATACTGAAATAAAAAAATCATTTAATTGTAGGGAATGGGTTTTGCCAATAATTTATGAATGTTATTAAGTCTGTCTTTATACTTGTTGAGAACCACACTACTCCATTGCAGAAACTTATAGTCATTCATTGTCAATAAAGACTTTAACAGAAACCCATTCAGTCTCTTTCTCCATTTCTTTTGTAAGTGTGAATTTTTTTCAAAATTAATTTGTAAAATTTAAATGTTGGATACTAATCTTTGAAAAATTATTTAGAAATATACTCTTGAAATTACTCTCTACAATAGTCTGGATTATACAGTTGTGGAATGAATATGACTCTTTTGGGATTGGAGGGAAACTATTTTTCAGGAAACAAAAACATTTAATAGTCAAATTGCCTTGGTATGAAGCAACTAAAGTTAAGATTTTGAGGTTTGCTGAACAAAATCCCTGTAAAATTTATTTACCCTCTTCTTGTTACGACTTGTGAACATAGTTTTAATCACTTTTATTTCTTATACTATTATATATAGGTATCTTCTCAGTACACAAAAATTCATTAAGAAAGTATGCATACTATCTTGAAACGAAACAATGTACAATCATATCTTGGTCACTTTTCAAAATAAAGCTTTCAAGAAAATTGGTTCAATATCTCAATCAGTGAACTGAAATGTTACGCTTTTTGTTTAATTCTTTGTTTCCATGAAACTTTCTAAAAATAAGGTCTCGTTCAAATGAATAGCCTTTCAAACTAATTCTTTCTCTTTGCTGAAGAAGCTCATTCTGGAGACATTAAAATATTTGTTTTTCATAAATGTTCTGGCTGAATTTTTTCACAGAGAAGTAAAATTGTGTTGGCTCCAAATAAATAAAGAAAAAGCTCCCTAATATTTCCAAATAAATTTTATTTGCTTTGTCAGTGTATTTTTGCCTACTGAATAATATTGAATGTTGGTAATTGTCTATAAGAGTACACTGATGGTACTCCTTGGAAACTTTTTACACTGTGTGTGTCAGTTCGCCAGGGGAGGGTATGGTCCTGTTGCAGTGATGATCCACGAACCGGCAGTGCTGATAGAGGGTGTGCTGTTCCGAGCAAACTACCTTGGTTCTACACAGCTTGTGTGTGAAGGACAGCCAACCAAGACAACTCGCATGAATCAAGCAGAGGAGGCTGTTTCTCGCATTAAGGTACCAGTGGCAAAGCGTAGGGTCATTCCTTGACGAGCGCTGTCTGAAACCTTCTACATGTGAATGTCCATATCTTCCCTGCTTGCCTCAAGCTAATTACAAATCATGATCTCCCTTCAGTGTTTGAATAAGAAAATTATTTTCTTTTAAAAATCTTTATATTAATCTCTATAAAAAATTAGATATTATAGCAATATTCAACACAGATTGGGATATCATGAAAGTGTTATTCTTGAGAATGTTACTTGATGTACTTGGTGTTAAATGGGAAGTAGCTGTTACATGCAAGGTGAGTGTTATTTCTCACTATGAATTTTTATTACCTAATATAAAACTCAGCTGTCATATCCAACGTACCTTGTTTCCACCAGCCTGTAAATTATGTTGTATAAATTATAAATAGTTCAAAAGATTTGTAGATACTTATAAGTTCAGTTTCACAGCAGTAGAATGTGGAATTACCACAAAATGCATAATGTAGTTAATATCGTAGACACTAGTTGCTATACATACTTATCATGATGTAGTCACCATGTGCACAGAGGCGTAGATCTGGTAGTTCAATGTGTAGTGGGCACTTACATCACTTACTTCACTAAATCAAGTCATTGTTGTACATCTTAAAGAACTTACAGAGGAAAATTTGTAAGAATTTTGTGTTTGAGGGTGGGTATGAACAGACAATTATTGTTTTAACAAATTTCAAGAGTTGTCAAACCACCTGTAATACTATCTCAGAAAAATAAGTTTCTTCTAATAAGGAATTAGGTCTTTCGTGTTGGCAGGCACAAAAGCGTGCGTGGAAGCAGGGTGCGATGACCCATTGCTGTTCCCTCTATGCCCCATGCGGGGGCTGCCTGGGTCGCACGCTTGTCTGTGATTGGTTGGTTGCCTGCCATGCCTGTTGGCTGCAGATCAGTGGCTCGTTATTCACCAGATGGTTCAATCAGTGTTTCATCTGTCGTCTCTTATTGTGTTCTTTCTTCCGGTTCTATGATTCATTTCTTATGTTACACATTACTGTTCCCTTTTACTTTTTCTGTTTCTTATCATTGTCAGATGTTTTGAATGCACTCACTCATTCACTGTCACTCTTCACCAGAGGTCACTGTACATCTTTGTATCTGTCGTGCATTGCATTACCTTTCTCCTTTTTGTATTCAAACATGTTCTTCCTTTTTAATCGTATTCATGGCTTTATACCGGTGTTATTTGTATCAAATCACATCACTCAGCACTTGGTGTTGTGCTATGTACATACCTCCACAGACAGTAGATGCAGGTGTGTAGCTGCTACATAGGCTAGATTCAAACCTCTCAGTGTTGTTTATTTTGTTGGTTTCATTTTGATTCATAATAATTGTTTCATGTTTTAATATTACTTAAATTTTACCATTCATATTTTCTATATGTTATGCAGTTCAGGTGACATGAGTTTCATTCTTCAGATGTAGTCTTCTTTGACATGTTAATAATATTATGAGAAAAATGTATGGACAGTACACATCAAAGCTGTATGAATTATTTGAGACGACAGATGAACAAGCCAAAAGGTGTCACCTCTGCCCATGTCTCCAGATTCAACCATAAACTTGCAAGCAATGACTCTAATGGTAATCTCAAATTTTGTTGTTTGTTTTAATCTCGAACATTACACAATATATAGAACTAACCAAATGGTAGCAGCTGAAGAAAAATTTATTTCAATATGAAAGGCAACTACTCTCAGCTTCATTTTCTTTTAATATGTCCCCTATTAATGATCACATTCTGCCATTTTGAGTCTTCATTCTTGTTGACAGTACTTTATAAGTGAAGATTTATTCAATTTATCCACTGAACAAATTTTACAACAAATATTAAAAAATGTACATTACTGAAAAGTTTTCATGTACAATTCAAGCGACAATTGTGGCGACAAATGTGGAAAACGGGGAAAACCAAGAATTGTCAGGGCATTTGTTATTCACAGGCAAAGTCACAGAATTTTTTTATTTCCTTGGAAAAATTATTTTCAAAGTAATTAAAATAATTAAAATTATTGTCATAATTAGGTGGTGAATGGTAAAAGGGCATATGATTGAAAATTATATTCTGAGGAAATTGCTTTTGAAATTTTGTTTGTCAAATAAAATTATGTTATATCCAACTCAAAAGTGACGTACTCTTAAAAGGTATTATGCACCATTTTTGTCAAGTTTCCTTATGTAAATGCACATTAAAAGGCTCTCTCACAGAGAGCTGTCTGTCCTCAAGGATGGCAAGAATTTTAAGACTGCATCGTTTTACATATATGTTACATTGTGGCCTCCCACCTGTATGGCAAAGGCAGAACACTGACAGATTGAATTCTTTCTCAGGGTGTGCATTGGAATTGCGATTTTTTTTCTTCGATCCAATTCAGTCTCTTCCTATTAGTGGTCTTTTTCAATGTTATTGGTTTTACAAGTTTGCACATTTCATCAAACTTCACCCATCCATTAAAAAATAAATAATAATAATTGTTATTATTATTATTATTATTTTAAAAAACAGCAACAAACTGTACTCTAGGAAATTCACTTCCACGTGTGGTGGATTAAATTCAGATGAAATTCGCTGAACTCCTCTTCTTTTTCTGAGTAATTCCAAAAACCTGATGTCATTTTTTGCCTTTTGTCAAACAGAGCATACACTTGAAGTTCTGCTTCGTTGGTGAAAGTATTTAAAAAAAAAAAAAAAAAAAAAAAAAGAGGATGTGAAACTGGCCACAACTAGTTCATTCTCAATTGCACATAATCTGTTCACATGGCCACGGGAGCCTCCAATTGCCCCCTTCTGCTAGGACAGGCCTGTCTTTGACAGATCCTTAAAAGGATTAGAAGTGGGGTGGAAAAAATTCTATTTTTTAAATTTTTTGCATTGTATTATTTATAATTATGGAAGGTTGATAAGTAGGGATAATTTGAGAAAATTTTAATGAATGGTAATTTGTTTTTTAAATCCATATTGGTGCTTTTTCTTCAGCATATTTTGATTTAAGTCAGTTGAATAAAATTATCACCATCTAGTCAAAAGTATTAGTTTTCTTGAAATTGATTTTCATATAGCATCTGAAAAGCAATGTTAATAGATCTGCAAAACTGAGGAAAGTGGGGGAAATTTGTCTTCTCCTGTCAATTCTGTGGTTTCTTCGGATGATCATAAAACATTTGTTTATATTTTATGAACTGTCAAAGGTGTGGAAATTTTTCATGGTTAAAAACTTATTGATGCAGCCATCTTAAAGTGTTTTATAGTAATTTATACCATTACAACAATAATCAGAATCCCAGAGAATTTACTCAGGTTTTAGACAAGTCTTGTAAACATGTAAACAAAGTAATTCCATTTCTATGAGACGTATCATCTTTCTTTAAAAAGCACACATGTTCAAAAAAGCATATTCTAAAAAAAATTAGGAAAAACTAATTATAACTGAATTTAGTATCAGGAAGTCAAAATTAGGCCTTTTGATGATGAAGATTAATAGTAATAATAAGAATAGTAGTAGTGATGATAATGATGATGATGATGATAATGATAATAATAATATAATATAATAATAATAATAATAATAATAATAATAATAATAATAATAATAATAATAATAATAATAATAATGTAAGAATTATTGTATTATTTAATATGAATTAAATGTACAACTTGACCAATCTCATTTTATACCACCTTTTTTTTATATAAGATTTTCTTGAATGTCCTGCAGAGGTGCTTAGTACGTTGACAGACTGACAAGGTCCTCAAATTAAGATTATTTTACTGATTGATTATGAAAGATTAAAACCAAGGGAAATGGGCTGCAAAGGAAGGTTCTACAATATATAAATATGAAATAGAATAAACAATAATGAATTTGCAATGGAATTTTTTTTGGATAAAATCACATAATTTCAGAGGACACCTGTTAGAAATGTTCCTTCACTTTTTGTTGCTAAACAACTTTGTTTGGAGATCCTTTTAAATTGTAGTACCTTTTTCACAAGATGTTTGATATCTCAGTTTTTGACTTTATTTACTTCCTAATATTAAACCTTTTTTATTGTTTGGAAGCCAGCAATTTCCAAATTCATGCAAGTTGAATTACTGAATAAAAAGCATGTTGTTAAGTTTTTTAAGTTATACAAGTTTTCTAAGATGACTAATATTTTTAATTAAATGAGATCTCTCCTGTTAATAGCGTAGTTTTTGTAGAATTGTTCCAGTGAGACACTGACCTTTCTCTGAAAGTCTTGACATTGTAACCTTGGCTTGCAGTTTATTATTCCCTACAGAAAAAGATCTGGAAATGTTGATTACAGTGTTTCATCTGTTGGTCATTCAAAATGCATTATATTTTATTTAGTATGTATGTGTCCAACATTAATCAAATATTCCCCATTACAGAATTACAGGCATAGAACAAAGATAAATTCCCTGCACTGATTACATTTAAATATTTCTCTCTTAATAGTAATAGTTCAATTTAAAAATTCCATTGAAATGGAAATATTATAATTAATGAAAATTATAATGCATCTGTTATATCAGTATGGTTAGAGTTAATCTTGAATGCACTTCATTACTGATTTGTATCATTAATAAAAAATGACTTATATTATCATGAATTGAACAAAACATAAGAAATTCTTTCAGAAAGTTATTGACTGACAATGCTTCATTAATTTTTTCAATTTCTGTATTCAAATAAGATTAGGGTACAGAAAGTAAGTAATTTGTATAATTACATTATCTGCCATCCAAGTCTGTTTATTTGTTTGGAAAAAATGTTCAAGCAGTTTACTGTGACAAAGAAAGATAAGAAGGAGGAGAAGGAATATGTTCACGAAAAAGTATTACATTAAATGTTTCTCTGAAGGTTTTGAATCTCTCTTTATTCTATTTGCTTAAATATTAATTGTGCTTTGTTGATTGATCTGGTTTATGGATCATGTTTCTGGGAAAAATTGCTGGTTATTTTTATACCTTTGCTAGTTCATAACAAGTAAACAAAGAAACTATCCCATAGTTTAAAACAAATTACAATTTTTTTTTCTTTTTTCTATTCACTCCAAATGACATTCCCAAAAATTAACTGGATTAGTAGGATTTGTTCTATCTTGCTGCTTGATCCCTCATTTTACATGGGATTAGTATGTTTTATTACAAGAAAATTGTAATTGTTTTTAAACATAGAGCTCTTGTGAGCTTAAACATTCTGCAAGCACTGGAGATTTACCAAGAAGCTTGCAATGGAGTGACCTGTGGACTTAGTAGAGGCATGGGCAGGATGACCCCAGTCGGCCAGGCCAGGCACCTGCTGAACAGACGGCGTGTACACAGGCGCCCCCGCGACGCCATGCGGCGGGCTGCCATGGGCCGCCCGCCCTCGCCCCCACCCCCAGCGACGAGGAGGATGAGGACGACAGCAACGATGAGGATGAGGAGGAGGACGAGGAGGTAAACAGGGAGCTGTCGCTGCCTCCTGCAGGGGGAACGGGCCCGTGCCCCCTGCCTCCACTGGGCACAGGGGCAGCAGGCACAGTGTTCCGGCTGCAGTTCCTCGGCTCAGTGGAAGTGGACGAGGAGGGGGGACGTAAACGACGCAAACGCCTCAAGAAGCACATGGTGGAAGAAGCAGTGACGAAGATTAAGGTGCGGCAGTTGCAGGCGATGGAGTTCCTTCAGAGTTTACTTAGGCACAGAACAGTGCATAACACATGTAGAAGTAAAAAGGAGAAATGAAAGGAAATAGGGAATTTGGAGCCTTAAGCACATATGCTGACTCCACAGGAACCAGTGGGATGTAACAAGAAAATATCTCCTTCAAATCTTTCACATGTTCTAAATAACATTTCACATTATTTTATTCAAACATTTGAAAATGAAGCAGGTTAACTAGTGTTTTTATTTTGGCCAAGTACAAAATGTTATGATTAAGTATGAAATTTCCTATTAGTCGTTGCAATTAAAATTTTACTTGGTCGCTACCAATGCTCATGGAGCTTTTCCCAATAAATATTCTCTTCAACTAACTGTCCATTTTAATATTTGTGGCAAAGTTAGAAATCTGTGCACATGTGACTATGAGGGAACTCAATGGGGAAACAAAATGATTTCCTCTTTTTAAATAAACTTCTGGAAATATTTTAGTTTCAAGCCTTGAGTATACAAGGCCCTCTCATAAGATTTTCAAGGTTGGTACAATAATCAATGATATTTTTTGCAAGCTTTCTGCTTTATGATATATTAGAAACTCATCCCCAATATTTACTGTAGATTGATGAGTGAATATTTATCTTGTAACAATGTTTTTTTTCTTTTTGCCCCATGCTGCCCTGGCTTCTGTAGGCACTGGTAAGTAGTATGCTCCTCACTTCCAACATTGTACTCCACATTGGTACTGTTATAGATTTCAGGAAGGCTGTATTAGCTTGACTTTCTCAAAAAGAATTCCTGTAAGTTAAAAGGTTTTGGATGATTTGCGTTGTAATGTAATTCCCTATTAGTACCTAAAGTACTTCTATAAATCTCAAAATTCAGACTTGGCCAATGCTTTTGATGCCTATATGCTGACAGATGGTATACATTTCAGGCTCCAGAAGGTGAAACTCAACCCAGTACAGAAGTAGATCTCTTTATATCCACGGAAAAAATTATGGTTCTGAATACTGATCTCAAGGTAATGTTTTATGAAAGATTTATTAATCAATACATGTGAATAAACTTTCCCCTATATAATTTTATGTAACAATTTTTCATGCAGGAAATCATGATGGACCATGCACTAAGAACCATTTCTTACATTGCTGATATTGGAGATCTGGTAGTGTTAATGGCCCGTCGACGTTTTGTACCACATGATGTAGATGAAGCCCCTAAAATAAATCGCACTCCAAAGATGATATGTCACGTTTTTGAAAGTGAAGAGGTAAGATGAAAGTTCTGTATTAAAATATGTAACCACACCTCGATGCTGAATGATGATTAATGTTGCTGATGAATAACCACAACCCAATGCTGCTGCTGCTGCTGCTGATGATGAAGATGGAGCATTGTAGTTTTATTTTTAATAAATCATTATTGCACTTCAGATAATAAACTAAATTAGATTAATTTGATAAATAATGCAATCTATCAGAATATAGCTTTACAAATAAATAATTGGTTCCATGTAATATAAATATTTATATCAATTTTTAATGTTCTTTTGTAAACAGTGCTGGCATTAGGCATGGGCAGACTGGGTGATCGCGTGGGCCTTGCAAGTCAAGGAAATGGGACTGATGGGAAAAAATTAGTGGGGGATCGCGTGGGCCCTGCAAGTCAAGGAAATGGGACTGATGGGAAAAAATTAGTAAACAAAAATTAAAAAGAAATTAGCACTTGAGAAAATTAATGTTATTTTATAAGTCACAGTACAGTAGTCTGATATTTCATAAAATTTACAATTACATATTTAATTATAGTATTTGGGTAGGACACTGAAATGAATACCGGGAGCAGTAGCTCAGTGCATCAACTTATGTCACTGCAGTGCCTCTGACCGGGAGGTCCTAGGTTACACTCCCCACAGCGGCAGGATTTTTGACACTAGCTTTTCAAATTCAATTCAGCCGCTGTCTGAAGGAGAATTCTAGTGGCCAGCTGCTCTGATCGGTAGTTTTTCATGGTTTCTCTGACCATGGTTTCATGGTTTCTCTTCTACACCAGGCAAATGCAAGAGCAGTACCCTACCAAATGGGCCACGGACTGCGCATGATCTGTCCTTCCTCTTCCTTGTCCTATCGTCTCCCCTTACACACACAATTACACTAACATGCACTACACTACCACATATTCCGGGAAACCTGTTGGGAGCTTAGGGCTTGTCTTGGCTGGGGCGGTGCCCCGCTGGTGGGAGAGTCCTGGTTAGTGGGAAACCTCACTAGCTGACAGTAGGTCTGCGCCGGATCTCGCCATCCAGCTGGGGAAGATCACCACCATCTCCCGAGAAAAAAACAAAACATGCACTACACTAACGGGACTAATGACCAAAGCTGTTGACGTGCCCGGAAACACGAAAAAATGAGTCAAATCAATCTGAAATTAATCAAATGGTGCTAACATTAAAATAGATTCTACTGAACTTCATGATTATTATTTCATGTATTTAACAAATGATTTTTAATAATCACCAACTAACCACAACAAATTTTTTTTTGTGTGTTTGAAGCTCACCATGGAAATTGTATTATTTGATCACTAAATACTTTTACTTGAAACTAGTATTTAAAATTTATTTCGAAAATCTTTTTCTTTCTTAAACATTGTAATTTTTGTTATTTGTTGAAATAAATTAAATAGTTTTTTGATACAACTTTCCCATTTTAAATTTTTTTCAGGGGACCTACATTTCAGCATTGCTCTGGGTCCAAAATTGTTTAGCTCCAGCTCTGTTTTTAAATTGATTACATTGAATTTAAAAACAGTTGAAACAAATTGTTTGATTAAGGCATACATATTTTACATTTTATTTTTTGCGGGGTTGATGCATCTTGAATTCGTTTTCCTCTGGGACTGAAATTGTCTAATTCCAGCACTGCCTACCAGAATGATTTCTGATAAGGTTGAGATTGGCAGTATTCAAGATACAGCCTGTAGCATTACAAAGATTTCTCTGTTAAATTATATTTTATTTTAAAGACAATTTTAATTACAATTAAAAGGCAAATATGAGTTTATTAATTTTCCCATGAACCACTTGTTCATTACAAATCAGTTTCTACCATTCCTTACTCGAAATTCTGGAGTTACAAGAATAATTATTTTATGATAATTCCTCTAAAAGGTACACAAGTGCCCCCAAACTTTCACAATTTCTTGTATTAAATGCCTAAGTTCATATGTTAAATTGCAGATGGTGGTGGTGCATGGTTTTTCGTTTTCATCCAGTTTTTATTATCTTATTTTTCTTCTTCTTCCAGGCTCAGTTTATTGCACAGTCCATTGGTCAAGCATTTCAAGTAGCATATATGGAGTTCCTGAAAGCTAATGGTATTGAGGATCACAGTTTTGTGAAAGAAATGGACTATCAAGAAGTGCTCAATTCACAAGAAATATTTGGTGATGAACTGCAGATGTTTGCTAAGAAAGAGATGCAAAAAGAGGTACAATAATAGTCATAACTACATTATTTCAGATTTCCTCTTCATATTTTATGTACCTACCTAGCTAATTATTTAGTAAATAATGATTCTTTAATCTCCAAACTAATCAATAGTAAATAATGAAGTTATAACAATACAAATAGCTCTGCAAAAGAGAAATATAATTATGTTCTTCCTTCATTCTTAGGTGGTGGTTCCCAAAGCAAAAGGGGAGATTTTGGGAGTTGTAATAGTGGAGTCAGGATGGGGCTCCATGTTGCCTACAGTAGTAATAGCTAATCTGGCTCCATCTGGAGCTGCTGCTCGATGTGGACAACTGAATATAGGAGATCAGATTATTGCAATTAATGGTGTTAGTTTAGTAGGTCTCCCTCTCTCTACATGTCAAAATTACATCAAGGTATTTTAATAAGTGGAATATTTTGTTCAATTTTGAGTCTGCATTTTCACAAAATAATACAATGTTTTATCTGTCTGTAGAACACAAAGAACCAGACTGTTGTGAAATTGACTGTTGTTCCATGTGCACCTGTTGTGGAAGTGAAAATTAAACGCCCAGACACAAAGTATCAGCTGGGATTTAGTGTTCAAAATGGAGTGGTTAGTACTCATACAATGTTAATATTTCATTAAAGTTAAATTGTGTGGGCAATAGCCAAGGAATTTGACAAGTCAGAAAAACAATGGAGAACATTTTTAATTATTAAGAAAGTCTACTTTTGTGTTTCGATATTGGTCTTGATGATTAGTTAGGGTTGAATTTTAATTTCTTACAAGTTGTATTCCAAAAGCATATACTTTTGGAATACAATGTGTAATACAACAGATTCAATGAGGGAGGAAGTGAAGCTAATGTGCTGCATGAGCAATAATTTAAAGTCACCATCAAGTAATGTATTTAAATAATACCACAATTTTTTTCTTCTGACAATGCAAGATCAGTGACTTCAGAAACCAAATTTCTGTTTGAGAGAGTCAGAGAAATGTCACAGAATTTCTACATAAACTTGTTATCACTATACAAAAATTTTAATTGATTCTAAAAAATAGATACAGAGAGTAATGTCACTAGAAGAAGCCACTTTGAGCACAAAATTTTTAGAAGTGAGAATTGAAAGATAACCACTCGCTTGAACCTGGCTTAGCCCGGAGCTAGTGTTCTTTAGTGCTGGTGACTTGAATTCCCTTATTATATTGAATTATTTTCCCTTAATTTTTATTTAAAGACAAGTTAGAAACATCCTATTAAAATGGGCATTGGAATAATGTTACACGAACTAGTACTTTTTTTGATCTCTAATATATTGAAAGGAGAGAATGTCAATTGACTCTCACTAAGTTGAGAACCTCACCACTATTAAAATTTTGTAATTTTAAAGGGATCTCTACAGGAACTAAAGTGAGGTTTGAAAAACTTAATAAAAAATAGAACAAGTTAAAAATTGCCCAATTTTAGGCAAGGGATCATTTCAAGAGAGAGATGCTAGTCATCCATTTAGTTCCACATAATGAATTTAGAACTGCAGACCAAATAATTTTGAAAAAACTACAAAAATGTTCTTTACTGTGGTCACTATTGGTGCTTTTATTTCATATTTTTAATGTCTCATGGACAACTCCATTTGCAATCCAATATTATTGAATACTTTATTGCTACAAATTATTACGAATTTCTATTTATAGTACCTAGATACCTATTAGTTGTAATGATTTAAGAAGAAATATTTTCACTCCATTTATAGATGTGGACGGAGCACATTGTTGTTCTTACAACAAAAATGAATCTGACCAATTTTTTTGCCATCATTCATTTACATGTCAACTACAAAAATGCCCAATTTGTCTGTTGGAGGTCATTAATTCCAAAAAAATGTATTTTGAGTGTTCCGAGTTGTATTTTATTTGTACATAAGAGTGAATAAAAATGTATATCTGTATTCATTCTCTAGATATGTAGTCTTCTCCGAGGTGGCATTGCAGAAAGAGGTGGTGTTCGTGTCGGACATCGAATTATTGAAATTAATAATCAAAGTGTTGTTGCTGTTCCACATGAAAAAATTGTTAACCTTCTGGCAACATCTGTTGGAGAGGTAAATTAAATTGCTGATTAAAGATTCTTATTTTATTATTATTAAATTTCTAAAGATTATTAAAATTATCTTTAGAAAATTGCTCTACTTCATTTTGGAGAAAGTAATTGTTTATTTGATGCCTTTTTTAATGCATGGACCAAACTTGCACAGAAATGTACACGAAATTTCAGTTCAATGCTTTTCATTCCTCGTGATGTCTTGGTTATATCACAAATAACTTAAATGTCCATGTTTCAGATTCTGATGAAAACTATGCCCACATCCATGTTCAGATTATTAACGGGTCAAGAAACACCTGTATATATTTAAATCAAAGCTCTTTAATTCTCTGTTCTGTAGAACATGGAAGGTAAGATCAGTGAATCAGTAACAAGATGTCACACAACAGAACTAACTGTGGACCTATGCAAGTTCAAGAACTCATGTGCTTGAAAGTAATTTTAAATAAAGTAGCTCTTCAGATATCTAGAAACCAAAGATACTCAAAGGTGCAGATGTGAAGAGAACAGTGCAGTGCCTATGTATAAAGCTGTTTGGACATAAGGAACCATAGATATTGAAACTGAAGTGTGTTTTCTAGTCAATTTTGTGTTTCCATAGAAGAAAATGATCCATGAGAAATGTGAAGAATCCTTTAGGATGCTTTGCAAGTTTTTCTTTTTGTTTCTTGTCTCATGACATCTATCTTGCTGTTGTAAGACTAAAGCACAAATGCTTTTATGCATCTCAAGGATAAGATTGTTGTATTGCTGAAAGTATGGGTATGTGAAAGTGTGTGTTGTTTCTGTGCTGCTTTTTTAAATAATTTTTAATTTGAAGTTACTTCGTGGACACGGGTGTCTAAAGACTGTGGTCTGCTAGTATCTACAGCATTACACTCCCATATTTTCTCCTCACATTGGTGTTGTTAACTGGCTGCTAGATAAAGTGTAATCATGTAATCTGATCTTTTAGTACTCTACCAACAAATCAAATGACATTAAGTAAAATGTTTTTAGGCATTTACCTGACTATACTAACCCAAGGCAAAGACAAAAAGAAAGTGTACTTGCTTTTGGGTAACATTTATAAGGACATTCAGCGAAATCTTACTCATGATTTATGCTGAAGCTCCTCTTTAATTCTTGGTCATTACTATGTTGAAATACAGGGGCTTTAATGCTAGCAAGACATGAGTTGTGAGTGAAGGCTTTTCTCCATTGTTTCTCATGTCTGTCTTCCTGAAAGCAGGAATAAATAAAAGTTTCGCTGCATATCCTTTCTCTGCTACTGTTATTTATAATGCTGATAAAGGGAAAAGTGGCTCTGTCATGTAAACAAAAATGTTACAGACATACATAAGAAAAAAGATTTGGGGCCATAAATGTATTCATGAGACATTGGACTCTAAAGCAATGGAAGATACAAATATATTTACTTTCCCTGAGTCTGTACTGTTTAAACCCTGGTTAGGCCTAGCTGCTTAGAACCTCTTCTGACATGGCAGTGAAATGTCATCCAAGTCTATTTTCCTATAACTCTGTGAATTAAGTCCTTTTCTACAACCCCCTTTCCTGATATCAACAGTTTCTAGTGTTCCCTACCATATCCACTCCTCCATATCCTTTTTTCCCTCTTCAGTTATTTCTGCCATGCTGAAGGACAGCGGCTGACATGAATTTATTAAATAGAAAGATTATGTATGAAGGTATTTTGCAGTTGTAATTAAAATATTTTATGTGGATTTACTGTAGAGATCTGAAAGACATAGAAGAAGAGGAATTGCATATTTTTCAGCTGTTGTCCTTTGACCGTAGGGAAAGCACTTGTACAAGAAAAACTGATGTTATAGGTCGAATTTGTGTGAAAAAGAATAGCTACATGATTTCACAGTGGAAGAAATCTGATGGTTGTGACGATGTGTAGTTTGCCTGAGAAGTTCTGTGTAAGTGTAGAATACAAAGATATGCAAGTAAACATGATGATCTAAGTCTCTGATGTTGCTTCAATGAGGAGGCAATTTAACAAGCAGAGTTTGTGGAGCTGGTGTAAATCAGCAATTTCAGTTTGTTTCAGTACTTTAGGTTGATGAACACATAGAACTCATTTGGATTAGGAATAACTCTGAAATTTGACTTTCACGTCTGAAACTCAATTCCAGTTCCACAACCTCCCATCTCTTAAGCATGCATCCCTCTTTGCCAGAGCCATCAGCTACAAACTAATCACCCTCATATCATATCACTTCAGTGTTTTAAAGTCCCTTTTTGACAAGTTTCCTTGTATTGATTTTGTCTGTAAGCCTAAAAGAGTATGAAAGACGGTTGGGAAGCCTTAGAAAGGTTTCCTTGTGCTTTGCATAATGCTCAAGCTGAAAGAATGCTATACCTTTGACATTTCAGCTATTTGCAAGGCTCTGTGACATTGATATTTAGTGCAGAAGTGGAGCTTCTAAGTGTAGTTTGCCAGGGTTACTTTCTATCTCAAAAAGATATTGAATCCAGTCATTATATGATCATGTTTTAATCAGTCATTAGCCATGTGTACATTGTACATGTTTCTGTGTAAATGTAGAAATACTTTTTTGTATGATATGCATATTATGCATGTAACATATGGCTTTGCCATCACAAAACATTTCGTGGACTGTCACTTCCTCAGACACAAGCTACTGGTAAACATAACAGAGCTTTCTCTTTGACTTTGTAAGATATTATCAAACTATACTTTTTGTATAGTGAATGGTTTATGTGTATTATAATATTGGCAAAGAATTTTGTATGTACAAAGTCAATTTTGTTTCTTTCTTCTTAACTTTTATCTGTGGAATAATTTCACTACTGAAAAGCATTTGCAAGAACATTGATTGGGTAGTTTTTTTTACTGGTTTGCTGCAACGTGCCTGCTCTTCGAGATGCTCACGATTGCCACTGACTGATGTACTGCAAAAACATAGTAGTCAAGATTTTGAAAAGAAAAAAATTCATTTTTATTCATCCTAAACATTCAATTAATGGATGTAGGGATTTAATGAGGACAATAATATTGCTGTCTAACATAATGAAGATGAAGAAAGATATTCCTTTGTGACAGTTATGCCAAACTTGTTACATCAGTTGCAGATCTTTCTTACTCATGTAACTTCAATGCTACTACTCTTTAGTTCAATCTAGATTTGTATAAAATACCTTTTTGTTTATTGATACATTCTGTCTCATGCCTTACTTATGTATGTTGTAGTTCTAGGATTTTGAATGACGTACGTTGGGTGTTTATCCTTGCTGAAGTGATATTCTAATGTTCAAAGGCATAAAACCAAAAAATTGTAAATTCTGATATTTGTATAATTTCTTGAAATCTAGTTGCCTTGTAAGAAAGAAGTCTGAACATATACCAGGTTACCTTGGAGACATGTATGTGGAAAGTAAACAATGTGTGAAATGCTATGCTTTGAAATATCAAAGTCTCTCACATTTCTCCTGCATGATCTCCCTCTTGAACTTCCTTAAATATTAACTTATCAACATGTTAAACCGGGAGACCAAAAATGATTGTCTAATATTATTCCATACAGTGGTATCCTTCTCATATTACAGACACTTATAGATTTTCTTAAAAATTTTAAATATTTTATACCATTAGTTTTTTTTGCATAGTTTCTCCTTTGATAAGTTCTTGTAATTTGACAAAGTTATTCTAAATTTCATATTAAAAAAAAACTGTAATTATTAAAATTGTGTATTACAAGAACCTGAAGATGTGACCACTTAGGTCACAAAACTTCATGGTTAATGGAAGATAAATATACACATAAATAACTTATGAAGCCGACACCTCTGTATGGAATATTAACGTATCAAGTTTTAACACAAAAAAATCTCTCGCTACTATACCTCATTATTTGATCTCTCACCTACTGTTTTTAATTTGTTAATATTTAAACTTGAAGACACCTCAGGAACAAGAATCATAACTGGAACAAAGGCATATAGAAAAGTTCAGCTGACAAAGTGCCCGTTAGTAATTCATGAGAAATTTTAAAATTTTTATTAATTGTGAATTTACCAATTACATTTTATTTTACTACACATTTTATATTACATGGTTTTTGGCTGCATTAGGTGAATTCTTTCAAGTTGTATGCTTTAAATATGTTTGACAAGTCTCATTTCAACAAACACTTTAAACAATAAATCAAGTAACCAGCTTTACATTTTTTTTTTTTTTTTAAATATTTAGTGATGTGGAATCAAGAAGGTAGAAATTGCACATTTTACGTTCTTATGTACACTGCAACCATAATTCTGACAGTCATTGATCACATCAAGATCACTGTCTAAACCAATATTTAAAATTTAATTGAAAATAAACTATTGATGCTAGAATAATTTGACAATCAATTCTTGAACATCTAAATTAACAGCCAAATTATTAAAACTACACTGCATCTTATTGGACATTGATTCTACTCTTTCACATTCATTATGAATTAAACAGTGATCTTGAGAAGTGGAAAGAGGACAAATGAAGGATATATGTATATACATATCACTGAAGCAGTAGTTTTGCTCTTCACACTTTCCACAAACATACCATTTAATACAATGTACTCAAACAAATTGAACATACTGTGGCTAGTTTATTTCAAATTAAGAACTTTACAATATTATAATGGAGAATGAGGCACATTATTTCATATATAAGTGTAACAATTAAACCAGCCTATTACAATATCATTTATACAGCATTTCTGCATGTAATTTCTGCTGCAATAACAAGAGAGGTCTCTTACTCTTGATAATAAATAATAAAAATAATAATAATGGACATGAAAATGAACATTTATGGCTGAAAAATAAACATACCCTTTATGTTCTTAATACGTGCAATACCGTAAGGGCTAAAATGATTCTTTTCCAGTAATTCATCAGGAAAAAAAATCGAGCCTGAGTGATCATGAGATATCTAGACACACATGCACACATTGAGCATCATCAAATCTGCATTCTTGTGCAATATTTGCCACTAAACGAGTGCTGCAGGCCATGCCACCTTCTGCAAAGCTGGTAAGATGGCTAATTATGATATCTGAGCAGCTGGATCACACAAAAAGTGATGAACCAAAATATAATAAAAAGGAATATCTCAGAACAATAAATTCACTTCACCCAAAAGGAACAATGCAGCTACAAGATAAAATGATTGCATCAACACAATTGCACATCGTTCAGTTGGCACAAGACTTAAAGAAATCAAAAACTCTCACATTAAATTATCAACGCTTACCCAATAAACTCCCCTAAAGACAAAGAAAAGTAGGATAAAATTGTTTTTAGTTTGCCACTGGACAATATTTAATATTCTCTGGAAGTAGGATTTCAGTTGCAAATGTCAGTGCTGTGTAGCATTAAAACTCATTTCTTCAATAAATCACCATAAAATACTAATTTGGCAAATGCATTCACTTATGTAAGTATTAAGTGAATCCAACAGTTGCAACTGACAAATCATATAGAGATGAAGATATGCTGAACAATTCATTTTTGCTTCATGCATCAAGAGCCCTGTATGGATTAATACCCCCAACAGGAAAAAAAGGCTAAGCTAACAGCAGTAACCGCTACCAGCAAATTTGTAGCATAGCAAATTTTTTATTGATTTTAAAAATAACTGTTGAGCAGACTTACTCAGAATATACGACAATATAAAAGTTAACCCATACAGGGCCCTAGATAAGACTTATCATCATAACTCTCACATCAATTGTCCATTGCATATCTTCGGGTCCACTCTTTTGCATTCCGAATTGCTTCAGCTTCATTTACTTTCCATAGTTCGGCCACATCATTTGCCAATGGATCATCTGGATTAGGAGCACTAAGTAGAGCCTGAATAGAAAGGAGCACCGTTCGGATTTGAAGAGCTGGACTCCACTTATCCTTCAGAATGTCCAAGCATATACGGCCAAGTCTGTCAATGTTAGGATGATAAATTTTAGTGATGAACCGAACTTTCGGTGCTGACATAGGATAATCTTCCGGTAGAAAAAGCTCCAGCTTAAACAATCCTCCCTCAAAAGGCGAATCTTCCGGTCCTGTTACGATTACATGAAAGTAACGTGCATTGCTGTCATCGGGTACGGCACTTATTCCAGGTACCGGTTCCTGCATCAGCCGCTGCGTTTCCTTGATTATCCTCCGTGGTAACGCTGTCATACTGCACTACTATTCCAGAACACACGATTTCTCGCTGTAAGTACTTTACGTCAGCTATGCGTCTCGAAGTGATTATTGACTCCTCACCACTTAGCAGCAAAGCAGTCAAGTTCTCCAGTCCAAGCAAAACTAGTATTCTTGATTGTTCTAATGTTCTGAAAAAATTAGTAGTAATCGTTCAACAATACATTAAATACGGCACAGGCAAGTTAAGACCAGGGAAGGTACATCCTCAGAAATTCTAGAAAAGGAACGCAGCAGAACGCATAGAGAACACACAATGTCGAAGTGCACCAGTGAACCCACTGAGGTAGTCAATTCGATATGGCGCTTGGTTACGATGTTGTAGTTTCGTGTTGATTAATAAGCCGACTTAATATTATTGTTAACGATTCAAGAAAAATGTAAAGTAATTAAAAGAGTGTTTAATGATCATCAAAAAATGCAAGTCCCGGACAATAATCACTACACATATTCCATATAAATTAATGTCACTATCAATTATTGAAACATTGTTCATCTAAATATTTGGCTGTTATCAAAACCGATTTACAGGAAAAAAAGTATTTTTGCATTTTTTGCATGTTACTCACGTCTCGACCTTCTGCACTTTTCTGCACACGTCCCTTTCTGGGGTTGTCTCAGTTAAGTTGGCAGTCTTCCAAACCCAAACCATTGGTAGTCTTGTTAATTTTGCCGTGCTTTTGCCCCACGAGCACGAAGTATACAGGACGTACACTTCATACCCCCGAGCAACCTCGGAAACTGATAAAGATAAAAAACAAACAAACATGCAAGTAGTTGTAGATACTATGAGAATGCAAATTAGTTTTCAAAAATTAGATCTTTTGATCTGAAATAAATTCAAATTACTGCTACAAATCATTTTGTGAAAGACAATGACGATATTTGTACAATATCTTGAAAGTTCGAGTTAATCGAAAGCAAGGATAGTGCATCAAGTGAAAATAAAAATTACAATATTTCAAAATAATCAGTTTATAACTTTACGAGTGGATATATTTCCACAATAACACGAGATAAATAACGTTTAGTGAAACGCTTCATGTTTCAGTCTTGCACTCCATTAATTATAATGGTTTAAAATGTCCATGTAAAATTCATATAACACAATTTGTACTTTTCTTATTCCTTTTACATTTGACAGAAACACGAACAGTTTTGAATTCATTGTGTGAAATAGGCATTACATCGTACAGGCATTGTAACGTCGAATCCTGTTTGATAAAAAATCTAAATCGCTTTGAGCGTTCTCTATCATACCGAAATAATAGATTTCGAAGTTTATGAATTATATTTCAGTTTTTAAACATAAATTTGATAAATGTATGCGCTGTTTAGGAAGCATCTGGCCCAGATTACTGCCATGGAGGAATGTATCATCTGTTACTATTGCGGTAAGTGACTGTAGCAAGTATGTAACAGGCTCAATCAAGTTAGAACTTTATTAATGATCTCTAAATAAGAGATTCTTCCACGCCATGGAGTATTCAAAAACACGCTCTGTATTCTCCGATTAAATGTACGGCCATAGAACACCAACAGATTAACATGTTGAGCAATGACATCTTCATCCACGCCTATACTCTTTGGCTGTTGCTACCGTCTACACTCTTCTCTGTGCTGTCATTGTGGAAATAACATCGAGAGCAAACTAGTACCAACTCTGTGGCACCAACTAGTGCACGCGCATCGACACGCATCGATGCGATGCACTTGTTATGTACCAGAGAGTATGCATCGATGTGCATGCAGGCCAGAGATGGAGGCGAAGTTTGATAAATGTGCAGTTGGTTGAATGGAATACAATTAGGAAATGACAGATTAATCTCACTGTTGAACTCATTACGGTGAATAAAACCAGTGTAACTTTGGCGTTATTTAGTACTCGTGTATGTTGTGAAAAATGATCAGAAAGAAATGCTTTCCAAAAACAATAGGAGACATAGGTGCCTTTACGTTTGTTATTATAATGATTCCCGTTACTTATCTCTTTGTATTATTAGTAACTCTCCCAAGTCTGTACGAAGTTGGATCGCTGTGGTATATTATTCACCTTGTAGGGATTACGTTCATGCTTGTAAATGTTCTCGGTTCGTTTTTTGCAGTTTTCTGTGTTGACACTAGTTTGAGGAGAGTGTTTGTACCAGCAAATTTACTGCCTAAATGGCGTTACTGTGCCGAATGCGAAATAGTAGCACCTCCACGTTCTTGGCATTGTAATATTTGTAACACATGTATTTTAAAGCGAGATCATCATTGCATGTTTACTGGATATTGTGTTGGCCATTATAATCATCGATTTTTCATCATGTTTCTTGTGTATATGTGTATTGGAACTGCATATGCCACTCGCTTCAACAGTGTGTTTATGTGGAAGTTATTGGACTTTTCTTCTCCAATATTATTATTAAAATTGATGTTTCCATTTGCTGTAGTAGTGTTTGGAATAGATGCCTCTGAAACACAGTGTTTTATGCTAATTTCACTTGTAAATGTCGTTGGGATGCTGTTTTGTGGATCATTATCATATTATCACTTACAGTGTCTCTTTAAGGGAAGTGTGACTTATGAAATGAATCGTAATATTACTGATTACAATAAGGGGTTGAAAGACAATGTTGCTTGTGTTTTTGGTAAAAGGTGGTTTATTTCATGGTTGTGTCCACTAATTCCTTCAGAGTTACCTAATGATGGTGTAAATTGGGAAACTATTAGTGATGAAAGTGACAAAAACAGGTGATTTAATTGTGAATCATAACTTTAAATAAACAAAAACTAAATGGTACTAACATAAAAGCATGCTTAAATTTGTACAAACTGTACTACTAAATGTTGTACTGTCACTTTGTGATGGAAAGGAGGTTTGTTAATGTGTTTGCCATTTTTACAATGTAGTATGTGGAATTTGAGTAATATGTATTGTGAAATGTCAATTGAACACTTCATTGTGAAAATGAGATGTAAATGCATCTGTACTTTAAAGTTTTGACACTTTCTAGATATTTTTTATTTTTGTATGTGTAATGAAACTGATCAAATTTGAAGTTAAACTAAAATATTTCATCACAGTTACTCAAATCTACAAATAAGATGAGCTGAGCCTTTTGGCTTCCAAGAACCAAAGTTCTCATAATTATGTAATTTCTGTACCAAAGAGAACTACCTGCACACTGAATTGATGTCATCCTTCCATGTTTGACTTGTGGGCAAAACTAAATTTATTTAATCTAATTTGATTGTTTTGAAAATATGAATTGCATAATTTTGCAAATAACTATGTCTTAGCTTTATTAGAAATTTACTTTTACACACAAATACATTTAATAAATAATGCTGGAATGTATTATCATTTATTTTAACTTTTACAAACTTCACTGCAGTATTAAGGTTAACTTTGCATTTATAATTTATAATCTGCATTAACTTTTGTATGTTTTCAAAATTCTCATTTGCTTTCTTCTTGTTCATTTACTGCTCATTTTACTTTGCCTGCTGGATAAATAATCATATTACTTCACTTAATCACAAACTTCAATATTTTAATGCCAAATATTTGTGTACACAACTCACCTTTGGTTAGATAATAAGACAAGATTTTGCACTGCAGTTAATGTTGAGGCTTCGTTCTGGCCAGTTACTAGGTGCCTATCAACTACAACATGAACAGCATCAGGTTCTGAAGCACTGAACTGTCCCCCAGCATCCCGAATAGCATCTTCAGGGAGTACTGCTAAATCAGCAAAATTTGACCGTCTTGCTAGTTCAAACACGGAGGACTGAAAGAAATGTAAAACTAATTTAAAATGCAACTTGAATAACTAATAATACAAATACACAAATGCCTGTATATTTAAAAATTACATAATGTTTAGAAATTGTATTTGAAACTACTTCTCTCCCTTTTACTTATTTTTGACAATTACAATCTTAAATAATTTAATGGAAAAAAAAATGTACTAACACCTGTCAAAGAGTATGCTTTGAATCCCCAACAAGTCTCTCCGGGTGTTTTAGCAGAAAGCAACCCTGCAACTCCCATTCCAATGGCACAGACCAATTCTGTGAAATATTCAACAGTAAATAAAAATTATTTTAAAAAATCACTATCATTTTGGTATGTATATCCTTACTTTTATCCTGAATGAACTGCAACAAAATAGTGCCCAAATCATTATTGTTATGTAAATCCACAGCAGCTCCAGGAGCATGGGGAATTAGAAGGCATGAGTAACGATGGGCTGAAAACAAAGACATGAATCAGAAAGCAATCGTTCATAATACATTTGCCTCTTCTATTTTTTCAGACTTACGGTCAATTATTTCCAAAGCTAATGGCACAGCAAACGGTTTTGTTCGAAAATCGTTCAGCCAGCGTCGACTCTGCTCATCCTGGTTTATGAAGTCCGGCGTTTTGCCCTTTAGATAAAGATAATACAGAATGAGACCAAACAAGAATAAGCTATACGACGTAGGAATGTAATTAAACTTACTCCTGGCGTAGCCAATTGAACAGTAAAAGCCGAATGAGTCAAAGTAAAACATTGTATGAAGGACTGGGAAGATACACCTAAAACCAAAACAATTTTTAAAGCAATCTTTACAAACACCGTAAGTGTATAGTTTTTGTTAGGCACATATTAAACTATTGCAGTCATCTTTTTTTAATAAAGCAGATGACAAGTGGATATCACCTTTCCATGGGTTTATTTTAAAATACTTCCTTACCTTCAGAACAACTCGGTAAAACAATAAGACAATTTAATCGACCGCTCCCTGCTCCACTGACAGCCATAGCTGGCCGTTCATAGTCATCATTATAGCCAGTTCGTCTCTTGCAGATCTCGTTTTTTTTCTCGAAAGATCTTATTATCCGAAGAAACGCAAAATAGAATGAAAATAATTGCTTTGTTGAATTCTGAACCCCTACACAATTGTGAAATTTCTAGCATTCCACAATAATTCCACGAAGAACCGACTAATTTTTTTACCCTAGTTGACGTTTACGCGGGAGATTTTAAATCCATGGAATTAATTAAATAATGTATTTTCTTGTAACTCTCGATCTCATTGTATTTGGGCTTACTGTTATGTGTATATTTACTGTAATACTAATTAGTGTAAAATTATTGAAACGCGCTAAGTACTTTTAGTTGCTATGTCAGTATTGTACACACAATTTTGCGGCAAGTGAAGTAACATTAAGCCATCTGATTTTACTCAGTTCTTAAATTCCCAAGACTTGGGTTTCGCTAATATATTTTCATTGTGTTGTTGCCCATTGTAGTGGCACAGTAACCCTTGTTAGCACGCAGGTACAAAACTTTGGTTCCCGGCGAGGGATTACAGTAATAAGGACATTTATAATAACCGGAAAACACGAACTCCGATTATTTTGGTCCCTTTGAATTCGCTTTAATGAGGGTTTACTGTAATAACAACAACCACAACAACAACAATAATAATAATAATAATAATAATAATAATAATAATAATAATAATAATAATAATTAATAATAATTAAATGTTAAAATTCAATTACATCAACTTACAGTACTTATTCAAATAGTTTACATGATAAATTACAATTAATAAAAAAGAGAGTGCTTAAAATGAACATAAAAATAATTTCCATTATTTTAAACAATATTAAAAAATTAAAAACATTAACAAATTAAAACAATAACAATTCATTACATTAATACACTAGCAGATTGTGATACAGTGGCAAATAACTTATAATTAAGGGTGAGTAATTCAATTATCTTGTAGTAGTAATTTAATTAACTTACAATAACTTGAATACATTGTATGTTAATAATAAAATGACAATATCATGCATCACAATATCGTGCTTACAATATCATGTTCTACAGGAATAACTACAACCATGGTAACTGCAACTTACAACTGCCTAAGAACATAGGTAAAGTATAATACAAAGTCTTTTTTTTTACCTAAATATTATAGTTATATTCTTTGCTGCATACCAAGAATATAACTATGGTTATACAAGTCCAGAAAGCCGTACCTGTGAAGCAAATATGTTAACACATTGTTTTCAACATTGCACATCTGGCACATACCATGTTGTGATTCAAGTTGTACAGCCTTACCATTTAGAGTGTTAGAGAAAAATACTATATATTATTATTATTATTTATACCTAATATATAAATACCTATATTAATTTCTGAAAGTATATAAAATTATTTCATTATTATTTTGTAAAATGGAAATATTTATTTCACTATTCATACTATTGATGCAGTTTGCAGTCAGATTATATCTGTGTTCTTTACAACAACAAAAAACAATTAAAAATTTTTCCTGTATAAACGATGATTTTTGTAATAAATTTTTGCCATGTAATTTAAAAATACTTTCTTCTTATAGATTTTCAAATTACTTCTTGCTAAGCCAAGTAGATGTGTTTTAAAAAGACTTCTGGTGGAATTGTGTTATCTCTGCTTAGGTATTGCCCATTTAACAATAAAATGACATATCAGAACTTAAGTTATCATATTTGGACAACTAAAGAGTTTCTTTATTGCAATATCAGCTTATATAATCCAGAGAGAAAGACTCAGGGGATGCCTGCTCTCGCTTTTAGGTGCTGATGGGTAGGAATTGGGAAGAATGTTAGGGAAATCTGAAAAGCTAGCTCAGACTAAAGAAATAAGAAAACTAGTAGAAAACTAGTCTGTAGAATTTAAGGGTGAGAAATTTGACTTTTAACCATAGTATAATGAAATACTGCCTTTGGGATGGCTCATGGGCAGTGTACTAGCTTCCTGTGCTGTGGTCCTGGGTTCAATTCCTGGTCGAGGCAAAAAGAGTTGTATCTTTCCTTTAAATTCGTCCCAGTTTCTATAGCTGTGATGAAAAGCAGCAGATGGATCTTGCTAGTTTCGCTGAAGAGAATTTGTCATATTCGCCTCATGTCGCTCTTACTCCAAAGCATGGGAATTTAACTAGGCCCATGCAAGAGGGACACCGGTAGCTAGCCCGCGAAGTCGGAGTACCAATAACGCCAAATACATACATAATGAAATACAAGAAGTTACTTTCACTAATACACGTAAATAAATAAACAAACAATTTGTGGTGCTACATAATGTCAGAGACTTTCTTGTACTAGTTAGTTTTCTTATTTCTTTAGTCTGAGCTAGCTTTTCAGATTTCCCCAACGTTCTTCCCAATTCCTACCCATCAGCACCTAAAAGCAAGAGCAGGCATCCCCTGGGTCTTTCTCCCTGGATTATATAAGCTGATTTTGTTCCATTTCTTAGCATTCTAATCTTGATCTTATTATTTCTGTATAATGATTGAATTGCTGTAATAAGATGAAACGGGAGTCCTATATTTTTCAGTGTTTCACATAATAGTCTCCTTTTAATACTCTCAAATGCCTTCACGTAGTCAAAGAAGACATAATATGTTGTTAGTTTAAATTTCCCTTTGTTTTGCAATAAGTTGTGTCAATACAAAAATTTAATCTGGACATGATCTACCTTTTCTGAAACCATATTGTGTTTTAGATATTTGAGTTTCAACAATGGGCACTAATCTTCGATTTATAATTTTTGTGTAGATTTTATAACAAGAATTTAGAAGGCTTATACCTCTGTAATTTGTACATTCAGATTTGTCGCCATTTTTATATAGAGGGTGAATCAGGGCTTCATTCCATTCTTCTGGCACATATCCATTGGACCAAGGAGATATTAATAACGTTTAGAAGTCTCTGCATAAATTAATTCAATGCATATCTGATCAATTCTATGTTTATGTTATCAGTAAAAATTTCATTTTGTGTCATTTAATTGCAAAAAAGAATATAAAGAATAAATAATACAGTATCAAGAATCAAATATTAGTTAAAGGCAGTGAAATTAAAAAATAGTATCATGTAGTTGGCCGAGATTGAAGATTGACTTAGGTTTGAGTGTGTTTCAGAATTATTTATGCCTCAATAGACGAGCACACATGTGGTGACTGCACATATTAACATTTGTCAATTTTTGGGTTCAAAGGGAATAAATGGACAAACTAACAAACTTGATTACTAACAAGTTTTGTTTTAATTAACAGCCAATTGTATTTAATATGTTATTTCTTTTGGTTATATATTAAATTTATATTATTGGGACTACACTTTGTGATCTCAATATGAATCTAAATTTTTTATAAAAACCAGTCATTAATATATCATTTACTAACAAAATTGATGAATTAATATACCTTTTAGGTAGAATATTCTAGAAAATCACTTTTCTTTTCTAATGAAAGTATTTCTTTGAAATTTCTTGTAACCTTTTCAGAAATAAATTATGTATAACTTCCAATAACCAATCATTGAATTGCTCATTGTATTATTCAAAATAATTTCAAACAATTTTAAATTTCAGATTGATTTTTTTTTCATTAGGACCTAGAGGTATCAAATTTTTTCCTACAAGAAAATAAAAACAACAAAGGTCACATTTTCATGTTTTTAATGATAAAATTTACATACAATGTTAAGTACATACAACAAAAAAATTTATAGACAAAACTTTGCAAATGAAGACATGGGGAAAAAGAATTCAAATTTAAAAAAATTAAGAAAGACAAATGAAGGAAATGCTTAATTTTATGGTCCCTATTTAAATACAATGTTTAAATATGGTTTACAAGATATTCAGAACATAGGAAAGGAAAGTAAGGCACTTTACAGCCTTGGAATACCATTCACTGCTCATCCTTATCTTTGGCACCGTGCTTGAGAATGCGAGTGAATTCGATATAATCAAACATCCCTCCCTTGATGGGTGCTTCACGGTACATTTCGTCAACCTGGAAAGAAACCAACAGATCAACACTACAGTTTGTACAGTTCCCCAGAAAATCAAACAGTATTTGCCATTTCTATCATTCCTGGCCAGTGCCTGACTTTGACTTATAAGCCCTCTAGGCTTGTCAAACGTTTTAGTGCCATTTTAATTTGCTTTTTTTTTAAACATTAAAGTTATTTATAATACTTTGAATAAAAAATTATTGTACAATATTTGTAACCGACGCAAATATTGTGTAGGTATAAACAATTGATTATATGTATAAGTATACATAACTCTCCTCGCGATATTGATTTAATAAATATACGATATTTTTGTATTAGTTTTATCCATATATCTTTGATTCCGGCAAATAAGCTGATTCATAAACCCTTAATTTTACATGAGAGCAAAAGACAACATTTAAATTAATTAAATGGGGGATTAATGATATTCAAACGAAGGCGATATTAAAACAAAACTACTTTTCTTTAGGTTTTGTTTGAATATCATTAAACCCTTATTTCTAGCATAGTTTAAAGTTTTTTTTCGCACTCCTGTAAAATTAAGTTTTGTTTTACTTATCAGCTTATTCACCAGGGTCAAAGATATATTTGTATAAAACACATTCAAAAGTTCGCCTTATAAAATTTTGAATCTGCTGAAATTTGTTCGCCCCCCAGAAATGCACGCCTCAGGCAGCAGCCTACTTAGCCTGATCAGTAATATGGCACTGTTCCTGTCAATACTGTGTAAACAGATACTTAGTTGCACAGAGTAGACCAGTTTTACACAGGTCATATTATACATTTTTAGACCAAGAATATCTATAATGAACAAGGAATACCTCTTCATCTGTGAAACGATCACCCATGGATGTGAGAAGTTCTCTCAGTCGTTCTTCATTGATAACACCTTTATTCTCTTCATCAAAACATCCAAATGCATTTTTTATGACATCCTCAGGATCTGTCCCTTGAAGTCGTTCTCCAAACAGTGTAAGGAACATTGTGAAGTTAATAGGTCCAGGAGCTTCATTCATCATGCTTTCCAAGTAATCATCTGCAGGATTTTTACCTTAAACATTTCATGAAAAAATATTATGGTTAAAAAGGGCAAGATAAATTTTTAAACTGAAGACTGAACTTCCAAATACATCACTATCATACCAAGAGATGCTAGCATGTCATGAAGATCCTCTTTATCCACAAAACCATCTCTATTTTGATCAATCATATTGAATGCTTCTTTAAATTCCTGGATTTGGGCTTGATCAAACATAGCAAACACATTTGAAGTGGCCCGTTGAGCTCGCTTCTTCGTGATTCCACGACGACCGGTTTTGCGAGAGGACATGGTGATCTAGAAATTTACAAAACACAGAAACTTTATGACAGATGGACGCCGTGGTTGTACTAGTCCTAGTAAAGATACCACTAAATGGACACAGATTACACTAACAAGAAACGTCAGCACACACGAAATGGCAATTAAACAAATGTGTCAAACTACTTCGAACGTTAAGATTAATATATGTACACTACCTCTTTGATTTTTGATGTTCTTGGCGAACCTCTTAGCAACTGCTGCTCACAAGCAACGAAAGTTCTTCAGAAAAGACAAACTGGACAAACTGATGATCAACTTCGGATGACTCACAAGGTAGAAACGCCCCACCACGACACACCCATGAAACATTTCAGAAACGTCTGTGTGCAGTTTAGGCAACATACGAATTAACGTATGAAAACCAAATTGTTACGTACTTTTGAACTGAAGGTGGTTTGCTTTTTCCTCCCTAATATACTGTCATGTATTTGAGTAAATTGCATTTATATGAAAAGCTAAATCCTTTGATTACATTATCTTAGAATCATAATCGTACTGACAAATTCCTGAAGTTTGCGAACATGCTTCCTTTCTGACGTGCAGCTGCTATATCTTGTTGCCATTATTATGGTATAACAGTAATAAAATGAAAATAATAGTGCCCTTTATGGTGAAGTCTTGCAATTTTTATTTTGGAAGTAATATTTTGCGCTAGTGTATGCGATTTTGTGTTGTATTTGCCACATTTCCCGAGAAAGGAGACAGTCTTCTTTTAAGTCCATATAAGGTCTCGAATCGAAATGAGGGCAAGCACTTTCGTAATTGCAATAACGCTCAGTTGCAATTTTTCGTCTATCATTCACGTTGCATTTTCACGTTATCCGTACCTAACAATTCTCTCGTTATGAAGTAAAGAAAACAAATCATTGCTTTGTCACCTCAAAATTAATACTCATCCAGAATCAATTTGTTGGCCTATGACATTGTTACAACGAATATTATTTTAAACCTTATTTCGTACTTGCCTTACATTTTGAAAGTACTGTGATGTTTAAATGGTGACTTCTCAGTCATAACTGTTAATGATTTCAAATAAAGTTCGGAAGTACCAAAACAGCTTCTTATTGGGTAGGTAAATTAAGGTGAAACGTGAATTGAATTGAAATTTCTCTTTTACAATTTCAAAATACTAACAGTGTTTTTTAGTTCGTTAGAAATATTTGTTGGTCCACTACAAATTCCTCATTTATTGGCTGAGAGTTGAAATATATTTTCTGGAAAGAAATTTTCTGTAATTTGCCAATGGTCTTCTTTACTTAGCAACCAATCTAAAATTCAGTTGTTTTCTTTATATCTTTCTGTTCATGTAATTTTTATATTTTTTTGTGAATATTCAAGTCTGGGACTGGCCCAATGGTTATTAGAACATTTACTTTCAAGACATTACCAAATGTTGATGAGCGTTGTCATTAAAATGGTCAACACACATTTTCTTGCTAAACAAGTTAAAACCATTTAGGGTATGTTTGATGCAGAGATTCCAAATATGGCATGGGTAGTTTGGATCTAGTTTTTGAGATAGTAATGAAAATTTCATCAAAATAATATTTTATTTTATTTAGTACAGGCTAATCGTAAATTGCATAAAAACTTGAACTAAATGAAACTAGATATGCCTATTTATACAAAATCAAACATCTGAAATATGTAATATTAGTATATTCTATATATTTAAATTTACAGTCTGAAACAATCACAATTGTTTGAAAAACATTGTATGATTTGCTTTTCGGGACAATCACGTTGAAGTCTCCAGCAATGGTCTGCCATCATGTATCTATCACATCTGCCCTGATATTTATCTTCCATCACCTTTATTTCTTGATGGAACTGCCCACCTTCTTCCTCATTCATATTGCCAAGATTTTCTGGAAATTTGTCTAGATGGCTATGTAGAGAGGGTACCTTAATGCTCATAGTAGACCCACATTTTGAAAGTTTAAATGCTTTTAAACTTGCTCCAGTTCTGCTTAATTTGCTGCTTTAGGATTACTGAAAAAATTCTTGACAACAATGACAAAGCTGTGCCTGGCAGAAGACTCAGTATCAGTCATGGACTTTGCAAAATTTGGATAATTTATCAATTTCTGTATTTGGGGTCCATCAAGTATGCCAGCTTTTAATTTTTCCATACTTGGTCCAGAGAAGAATCTGCTAATGTATTTGAAGAAATGCCATCCTTGTGTAGTGCTCTTGCAAATTGCTTCATTAATCTCAACTTTATGTGCTGGGGAGGGAGAATGATATTTTCTTTGGCAACCAATGGTCGTTCACGATATTTACTTCACCTTTTGTGATATTTTCCATTAGTAGCCATGGAACTTTTTTCCTGTGCTGCTCCTTTGCTCGACTATCCCACAAGCAGAGAAAACATGGGTACTTTGTGTATCCACTTTGTTGTCTAAGTAAAAAGTTGACCATTTTGAAATCTACACATATAGACTATTGGTGGTCACAATAGCAAAGGTTTTGAAAGACATTTTGATATCATATTCCTCTTCAATTTTTGTGAGTGATCAGTTGGAATTGATGGATAGCATTGTGCAGTAAAACTCTTTAAACTTCGAGTGCAACTGTCTATGAAATGCAGACAGTCTTCGGGTTGATATTAACCACACCCCTGTCTCAGTCGTCTGGATATTCTAAAAGACTCTGTATTGCTTCCATGATTTATTCTTACTTTGGCTGAAGCCTAGAACACGGTACAACCTAAGGAGGTCTTTTAAATCCGCACTTCGCGCCGCTTCGGCGAGGGGGGAATCCACGGTGGAGGGGCGACGGGTGGTTAGGCGATGACTAGGGGAGGCAATTTTCACCCTAGTATCTTGCCGGAGCTCTATTGCTACATAGTACTGCGATCGGGGTGGTGTGCTTGTGTGATAAACCCTTGTAGTGTTCTTTCTTCAAAACGTGTTTGCAACTGCGCTATTTGAATTCTCGATGTTTTCTTATAAAGTGCTTTCTTATAAAAGTGAATTGGTAATTATGCGGTGGATAGACTCAAGGATCGCGAGGGCGTGCCCCGAGCCTCGCCGTGACGGGGACAAAGTGTATTAAGGAAGAGCCATGAAAATCGCTTATCGGTAAGTTTTATTCATTTCTATCAGAGCGCGCAGCGTAATTTGAGGGAGGGTTTAAGGAGACTACCCTCCTTTGCCCCCTCCCGCCACGCTTCTCTTAGGGTGTACCGTGTTTCCTACTTTAATCTGACAATGAGAGTCTGTATACATACTCTGGATTCCTTTTACAATGTGTGTAGGAATCTCATCTTCAGGTATTTTCCACATTTTGTTTCTGTTCACTCTGCCATAGGCCTTCTCAAATTCTACGAGGAGGAGGAAAGTTGGAAGGTTCACTTCATTTCGTTTGTCCAGGATTATTTACACTATGAAAAGAGCATCTTTTGTACTCCTCTCCTTTCTAAATCGATTTTGTTCTTCTCCCAGGAATTTTTCACTGTATTAACTTAATACATTTCTTAAGATATTAGCGAAAAGTTTTGATCCTTTTTGCTAATATCTTAAGAAAAACACTTACTTAAAAAAGTTTTTATACTCTACAACTATTACCGAGAGTAATCACTCTATAGTTGTTGCAATCCGTTTTCAATTCTTTCTTGTGTAAATTTATCACTACCTATTTGCCATTTCCTGGAAGTGAATACTCTTCCCATGTTTTGTTAAGTAGCTTTGTTAGGATATTCTTGAGATCATTTCCTCCATATTTTAGAAGTTCTATTGGGATTTCGTTCACACCTGGATTTTTCTTATTTTTGTCTTTCTTTAGTACTGCTTCTAGTTCTTCTATCGTACTCTACTTTAGCCACTAATATCGGTATCATTTCTGCTTATACTTCTATTGCTTATTCTCTGTCTCTATTGCAAAACCTTGTGTAACCTTCTCAGAGAGTTGAAATACCTTACTGGAATGATGGAACATTACGTACGCACCTTTCCGACTTTTTGCCCGTTGCATGTGAAGTTCCTCAAGGATCGATTTTAGGCCCTACTCTGTTCCTACTTTACGTAAACGATATGCCCTCGACGATTCGAAACGAAAGAACGGTTCTCTTTGCGGATGATACGAACATCCTTTGCAATAAAGAAACCGTAAATAGTACAATATCAGATGTTTCAAATTGGTTCCGAAATAACAAATTAATAGTAAACGAAAAGAAAACTGTTTTAATGCAGTTTTCCATTTCAAATAAACAATTCTGTGCTCCATTGAAAATGAACAGTGTACCATTGACTGATGTTAAGGCAACAAAATTTTTAGGTCTCTCAATTCAGTCAAACCTTAAATGGAACGTCCATTTAAATGAATTGAACACAAAATTAAGTTCATTATGCTACGCGTTCAGAATTCTTGCAAATTCAGTCAGCCTTCATACTGCTCGTTGTGTATACTTCGCAAATGTTCATTCCCGCCTGAGATATGGCATAATATTCTGGGGGAATACATCTTATAGCTCCCAGACTTTTAGATTACAAAAACGAATTGTACGAATAATAACCAAATCCCACCCACGTGATTCATGTAAGCCTCTCTTCATTAATCTAGGAATTCTACAATTACCGTGTCTTTTTATTTACGAATCAGTGGTTTTGTAAAAAATGACTTGCTCAAGGGCGGGAATATATTTTCAGAAAATGCCAAAGTCTATTACTATAACACTCGACGTAGAAATCATATTCATCAGGTAACAGGTATCAACAGCTCATTACAAAAAATTCACATACAATACATGTACATTATTTTACAACACTTTGCCAGATGACATTAAACGATTAAATTCAATAGAAAAGTTTAAATCCCAAGTGAAATCGTTTCTGCTGCATAACTGTTTCTATACAATTAGAGACTATACTGAGCATCACAAGAAAAGTAACATTAATTTTAACTATGATACATAATGCATTATTTACCGTTTGGACTGTATAAATGAGTATAAACAACCTGTAACAACTATTGTACTACAGCTTGCGGGTTAATGACCCCCATCTCGATCAGGTTTTTCGTCCATTTTCCCTGATCCATTGAGCAAATGCTGAGATGGCCCCTTGTTTTGCTTCTGGACATAAATGTAACTTCATTTTCTGTGCACGTCTTCTAGAATTCAGTGGGAAACACAATTATTCAAATTATCGTTTCCATGTTGTCGCGGCAGGAAGTAATAAGAGCCAAAATGTATTGCTTATTTATCCTTGAAAATAGATTTTATTACAGGGGAGTTTTTTTGTTGTTTTTTTCTCCCTTTCAAAATTCAAAATTTATTGCTAATTTATCCTTGAAAATAGATTTATTACATGGGAGTTTTTTTGTTTTTTCTCCCTTTCAAAAATTCAAAATTTATTGCTTATTTATCCTTGAAAATAGATTTTACTACATGGGAGTTTTTGTTTTTTTTCTCCCTTTCAAAATTCAAAATTTAAGTAGTATGTGACTTAGTGTAGGGATCACAGAATTTTGAAAATGTGCACACAATTCACTTTTCCCCATAGCACGTCATACGCAGTTTTTAACTGTTTTTTGACGTAAAATAATATAAAAAAGAATAAAAAAGATATACCACTTGAATAGGAATCCAGTCCTTTACTTGCGGGGAAATCAGCTTTCATACGCCGAATCTGCCAGATTCCTGGGCCTCGCTTTTGACAAGTCCCCCACGTGGCGTACTCATTTCCGCTCACTATAAACAACATGTGTTTCCCTCCTTAACCTTCTTCGTATGCTGAGTGGTACGTCATGGGGAGCCGACCGCATTACCCTATTACAGTTATATAGATAACTCAGCCTTGGATTTCGGTAGTAAAGTGTACGGCTCTACAGCTCCTTCCATTCTCCGACCCATCAACAGCATACACCACACTGGTAAGGGGCCGTCTACAAATTACGTGAAGCGATTGTGGCAATTTTTCGACTCCCCCTCCCCTTAGTGAGATGTGAGATTTGGCTTGACCCCCTCCCCCTTCTAATCCCACGAGAAATTTTTCAAAATGCGTTTTTTTAATGTAAATACCTTAATTTGTGATTGATTGCATTGGAATGTATTTAAAAAAAATATAATTTGGGCAATTATATTTAAGACTAGATATGACTAGTATTTAGAAAATAGTTACTGAATTACAATGTATATTATTTTACTTCTAAAACAATTCATTGTAATTCAGACCATGGGGATTTATGTGCGGTCTCAAGAGTTACTACTGGAACCAACACATCCATATGATTTTCCGTAAATTCATCTACTCCTTCAATTTCGCTGTTATTCAACCACTCTAAACCGTTGACGCATGCACACAGAAGCTCAGTAGCTTGAAGGATCTGTGAGGGTCGCACTTTGCGTGCTGGTGCGCTGTAGACCGCACGTCGGTGCTCTGCAGCTCTTGTGATGGATGAAAAGTAGATACCTCTTGTATTGCAGCATCTCTGTTTTAAATCACTTCGTACACTAGGGCATTAGAGGCCATAGGGAACTTCTGATGGAACCGTCGAATGCCCATCAACCTGACCGGGAGCGGTAGCTTAGTGCATCAACTGATGTCACTGCAGCGCCTCTGACCGGGAGGTCCTAGGTTCGAGTCCTGGCGACGGCAGGATTTTCGACACTAGCTTTTCAGCTAGGTCGAATACAGTCGCTGTCTGGAGGAGAAATCTAAAGGCCGGCTGCTCTAATCGGTAGTTTTCCGTGGTTTCTCCGATCAAAACCAGGCGAATGCCGGAGCAGTACCCTACCAAACGGGCCATGGACCGCGCGCGATCTTTCCTTCCTCTTCCTTGTCCTATCCTCTCCCCTTACACATACACTTACACTAACATACCCTACACTACCACATATTCCGGGAGACCGGTCGGGAGCTTAGAGCTTCTCCCGGCTGGGGCGGTGCCCCGCTGGTGGGAGAGTCCTGGTTAGAGGGAAACCCCACTAGCCGGCGGTAGGTCGGCGCCAGATCTCGCCATCTAGCGGGGGGAGGCCACTGCCATCTCCCGAGAAAAACATGCACTACACTAACGGGACAAATGACCAAATTAGTTGACGCGCCCGGAAACACGAAAAAAAAACCAAACCCATCAACCTGAGTGATAGGGTATGAAAGTGGTAGAAAACGGTCGCGAGGAATCATATGCAGAGCACTGTTTTTAACAAAAAATACGTGATATTTGCCGAGAGCCCCCTCTCCCTCACGTAAGATTAGGTAAGATTCGCTTGATCCCCCTCCCCCGTAAAGGGCTCAGGAACAAAAGTTCGGGAGCCTTACCACATACTCTGGTCAGCTGCCATCTATCGCCGCCCAAAGTACATTTATTTGACATTTTTCCAATTTTTCAGTTTCCTAATGGTAGAACCGAAATATTACTTTAAGAATATAAAGAAGAGTAAAACTTCGTCCTATGTACAAATTTTCGTTGAAAAAATTAGTCGTTTTTAAGAAAATGGCTCTAATTTTTTAGGATTTTCCCCTTAATTTAGCAACTGGATTTATCCACTTTTTCGTTGTCAGGGCCCGGCAATTAATTTTTTGTGCCGAAAATACGCCGTTTTTTCGCGCAGCACTTTCTCTATACTACGTATATTACTCCGTATATACTAACGCATGCGAGAAAGTGAAAATGGTTATCAAAATTTCAAAGCTTAGAGTCCAACCAGAGGAACAGGGGTTTCTTCAATTCGGAAAATATCCTAGGTATGGTTTAGGCGCTAGTTATGTTCACAGACGGACGGAGAAAAATCAAACTTTTTCGGTATCAGGGGACCCCAAAACATGTATTTCCGTTGCAATCTCGAAATCGATTTTCCGCAGCATTGACATATCTTTCTGTACTGTAACTGCTCTTTTTCCCTATAATATGTATTATTATAATAAGAAAATCTTAGCATATATTTTTCCTATCATATTTATATAGGGTTTAGCTGCTGTCAGGGTAGATTTATATTATCTAATCTGCCTCTACAGGAATTCAGTTAAAACAAAAATGTTACGTATTATTTTAAACCACCTCCTGGTATTCATTACAGAAATATTATGATGTGATCTGCTCCTGTTGATTCGGCTCCAGTTGTAACAAATATCAACTTTGGTGAGAATGAATAACAAAGAAAGAAAAAGGAAAGAAAACATACACCCTTGGATATACTTTAATGCCTCGAAAAACATTATTGTATCACGTTCATTGAGCAACTGTGGCTTTCCACTCCTGCCTTTGTTCGTCGCTGTTTTTTTAACACAGTACCTATCAATTACATTAAGCACGGTAGTGTGTGATAATTGCACAATCTTTCCGATTTCACTCGAAGATCTGCATTCGTTACACAAGCAAATAATCATTTTTTTCTCTTTTCCACTTGTTTCCTTTTCTTTGCGCCCCATACCGACATTTGATGAACAAATACTTCAGTATCGTACACTTTTGAATCATCACTGAGAAACTGATAGGTAAAGGGAGGAAACTGATAGGTAAACCTAAGGGTTAAGAGGTGAGTCCCGAGTGACAAGGACTTCCAGGAAAGCCGTTACAGTGTTTGAACGTTAGCGTGTTCCAATACTTTTGGCTTTCTTTTTCTATTAGATATTTGCTAATATTTCTCGTTTCTCAATTTGCTGTACTTAATTTTAAGTGCTTTTTTATTGTAGCAACTTTACTGTGTATAATGCATTTAATTCCGCTGAAAATTTGTCATTTATATTACTCTTTCTGTGTAAAATATACTCATATTCAGTGGCGGCTGATGCCCCCAACAAACTGGGGGTTGCAGCTGCATAGAATGACGGGAATATAACTTCCAAAATTCAGAACACTAATGTATGCCGTAATAAAACGTAAGCAATCATGTAAATGAATTAAAACCAAGTTAATATTTACGTCTGTTATTTGCTTTATATAATTGTAAAGATCATAACATAAACTCTGATGAATCTGGAACTAATTTTTAAAAACGACATGTCATACTAGTAGGCCGGATGATTTTCGCCACTTGACCACTGTTTTATACCATTGACAATTTTCTTATTACAATGTTTATGATGTGGTTTCAACAAACCTGGACAATAGAATTTTGAAAAATAAATCAAATAGGGTGGAAACGTCGAAAAAGAAATAAATTGCTAAAAATATGTTATAGAGTCTGTTTTATTAAGGTCAGAAAACCATTACAATGTAATAAAACTATATCACAGTAAAATTACAGTTAAATAAATCTATATTGAAACCTTACTTACATAATTGTCGGGTATGTTCTCCTCCCGCGGACATGGTACTTGCTTTTATTTCCAGTGGCCACACGAGTGTTTATATTAGTTTTGCATTGAGACTATTGCCGGAAATAATATTCGCACAATTCACAAATGAACTAGATTTCGAAAATGCGGTGATCGCACTCGGCATGCACTTACGCAGTATGGTGATCGCACTCGGCAACAAGCTATTGTTTGGACTCGTTTTACACTATTCATTTCATGATCTTAGTTGCTGTTATTACTGCTCTTAATGGTGATAACGAAATAAAATGATTGTTTTCAGAAAATTTCACTACCCTGGGATATATTGCAATAATGGAAAGTATGTTCTTTATGAGTGTG
Source organism: Teleogryllus oceanicus (assembly GCA_964035755.1). Classification (NCBI taxonomy): domain Eukaryota; kingdom Metazoa; phylum Arthropoda; class Insecta; order Orthoptera; family Gryllidae; genus Teleogryllus; species Teleogryllus oceanicus. Next base: position 39,163,233 of record CAXIVR010000012.1, on the reverse strand, counting down.
TTCTATCCTCAAGTGAAATTCTTATTAGCTTATTCAAAACTATACTAATTATTATTTTAAAACGTGAAATACGTTTTTGGTTTAATTTAAACATGAATACACGATTTTTACACCACCACCACCACCACCATCACCAAACTCATGGATTTGTGGGTTTTTTAGTTTCATCGTGGCCCCTTAGAGCTAATTCAAAAGCACCACAGAAACGAATACAATTAATTATTGTCCTCAATATTTCATTTTTTATTTTGTTTCACTTGTTCATTGTGACTTGCAATATTTCTCCTGTATTCATTATCTAATTGGTCTGCTATATTGGTAGTTCCTAATAACGCTAACTGTAAATTGTTTTTTACGTGAGTTCCAGAAGCTTCATGTTTTTTCAATCTATCTATTAAGTGGTTTAAATCTTTAAACCCAGTTTTTGTCCATGTATCTTCACCTCCAAACAATATACAAGGAAAGCAAAACTGAGCCGTCTTCGAATCACACCCACATAACCAGTTGTATTTATTGTAAAATTCATTTTTGAATTTTCGATTGAATTATCTTTTTGCTGTTTTATTGTTTGGGCAAAATTTTGCAGACTTGGAGTAGGCCTTCCGAGTCTCTTAATTTCTAGTTTTTTCTCTATAGGACGTGAACCGAAATAATATTTTTGTAAATTTTGCACTGTATTCATTGTCATAAAAATAAAACACACATGCAGAAAACTCACATTACGTATGTCCTTTACAGTCAGCAAAAACACTTAAATAATAAAATATTCATCTCACACTTTTGGTACTCACTACACACAATGTAGCTCCCGAATGACCGGGAAATGATCAGGAAATGACTGTCGTGTTGGCGGAAGAGTATTGCGTGCGAAGGGGATTTCTTCCACAACGGCCAACTTTACACCAAACAAAATGCACTCTTCAAATGAACGTTTTTAATCAACAAACATTTACATCAAATGAAAATAATTTCGCCAAATAGGTAAGAATAATGAATTCAATACCGGAAAGTACTGACTGAACTTGTGTACTTTCATTAATAAGCGAAATTTACGTAGCAGCGAGTCAGACGAAGATAGACCCTGAGACTCACTCCGTCGCCGCGTAGCGTGACTGTAGTCTGGTTGTGCCACCAAAAGGCCGTATCATCCCCGCGTTAAATTGAAGGGCCAAAAAGAAAATTCAGAAAAGCTTGGAATACAGCCAAAAGCCAAGGGCGTGGTGCACTACTTGGTAAAGCAACAGACCTCTGAGAGAGCACCAGATGAACGCTCTTTGGTTTCGAAATGATTTCAAATACATCGATATTGCTGCAATATTTTGAATATTCTTGTCATTAAAAGGAAACTGTATATTTCTAAGATATTATAAGAAACTTTTCGATTATCTGGAGGTTGTGCAACCTAAGCACGAGCCGCCACTGCCCATATTCTCATATTTTCAAGGTGTTGCAATACTTTTGACACTCAACTGTATGCATACATTTCACTCTTGTATTTTACAAGGAAAAAAAAGAAGAAGAAGAAAAAAAAAATCAACAATGGTGTAATAAAAGTATCAAAACATAGAGGAACTTAGAATGTCATCAAGCACACCATTTAAGTTTCTTTTTGAGTTTTCTTAAAAATAACATTAGTTTACAATATCCTTACAACTGACTGGTAGAACTGCTAAGAATGCTTGCCAAAGAGCAGAGATACATACTATATCCAGAAACTACTAATTTATGCATTTAGAGGTCATAATAAAATAATTCCACTCAATCCTAAAATTCATCTTAATCCAAAAAGGGACCAGTCCCAATTATTTCCTATAAGTTGGACTCCTCTGTACACTTCTTTAAATTTGAGACAATATTAACTCTTTAGCTTTTGGCAGGAAGGTTATTTTAACTCTAAGGAAATTAAAACACTAGATTTTTTTTCCCTTGTTTTATTGTTCAAATATACAAATTAGATCCAAAACTATCGAATTGAGTATTTTGTTGTGCTTCGTTAGCAATTGGAGATATATACATTGATAGAAATCTAAATAAAGAATTCTTACATTTTATTCTTCTTTAATTACTTGGCACTTGTCATGAAGACAAATAAATTTTTAAAAATGATAACTTTATTAAATGTTGACTAGTAACGACTAGGCCCACTGATTATCTACTGGACAAAGCTATGAGACTCGACAAGTTTCTTCATTGTTGGTATCATCTTCTTCTGAAATTGGAGTTGCCAGGTGGCCTCCCTGCAGAACGTTGTTGACAACTGCACGAGCAAGGTAACCAGTGGTAATGCCATAATGCTGAGAATAAAATGATGTCATATCTTCACATTTCTCCATGTTGTTATCCTGTGGATTAAAAACAGAAAATGAATTGTGAGTAAATGAAGCAAAATAAAATTACTGCCCTCAAAGTAATATGAAGAATTTTGTTAATAGTGTTCTCTGATTGTTATTTACACTTTAAATTAACAATTTATTTAAGACATTACATGAAAAGTCTCTTTAAATAATGCATTTACAAAGAGAAAACTTTTTAGATGCAATAAAACTTGTGTAAACAAATTGAAAGAATTATTTCCAAGAAATGTGGTGGCTATTTTTTTATTTAAAATAAAGGTATCAGAATAATTATTTATTATAAAGGTATTTTTTAAATTTAATATAATAAAAATGTAATGTTTATAAGTTAAGAAATAATTGATAGATTTTTAGAAAGCACAAATAATGAAATAGATATATCTCTGCAACTCTGAAAAAAGGAAAATTAACAAAGTAAAATGCATTAAAGAAGAAACTGGTTAGAGAACCCTTGATGTTTTCAGATTGGACAAAAAACCAAAAGGAAAACCGAGGAAAAAAAAACATATTTTCTAGTTTAGAATTACATTTTTAGGCCTCTGGAATGGTTTATGGGCAGTGTACTAGCTTCCCATGATGGGGTCGGTCCCGGGTTCGATTCCCGGTCGAGGCAAAAAGAGTTGTAGCTTTCCTTTAAAATTGTCCCAGTTGGTCCCAGTCCCATATTGGTGTACAGGGCAAGGGTAGGCCAATGCTGCCAATAGGTCGGGACAGGTTAAAGAGGTCAAAACAAGTATATTGGAAGAAAATGTCCCAGCTTACTTTTCTCCACGTAGTGAACACTTGTTAAACCTACGTGGTGTACTCGCTATGGACATCTATCTGGAGATGAATGGTCGTTTTGACAAAAATATTATAATTTGTTTGCTCTCAGTCCTGCAAGATTGAAAATTCCTCAAACGACTTCAAGCTTACTTCACCCTGTATCGAAAACTGTATGTAGTGCAAGAATTGGTGTGATTCATCCACTTGACAAAAATTATAATGATGTACTATCCCACAGAAAGTGACATTTTACTCTGCAGTTCCCAGTTGAGAACATAAAGTATCCTTGAGTCTGTCCAATGCATAATAACCAATCCATTTTATGCGAGCCATGGTGTGCGTGGATGACACACTTTGTTGTGGAAAGTGTTGCTTTGCTACGCTGTCCCAAGTAGGGACGAGTATCGGGCTTTTGCCCTAGTGTTAAATAAAACATCCTTGAATTGCCTCACATTTTATGTGGACACACCTTAAAAATAATTTGGCGTGTATATTTTCTTAATGTTTTCAGGAAAGCCTCCATTTTCTTACCTCTTATTTGCCCCACAACTTTTCTCCTCCATATATACTCGTGCATGAATGAATTGTATCACAAACTGCATTTCAGCCAGCTTTTTTTTTCTTTGTGTTTCAAGGTCTCATCACATTGCAATCAGTCAATGCCTTTCATCCCTTTGACCAGGGACTCAGCGCTATTAGTAACCTTCCTAGATGGTCTCCCATCCAGGAATCTGTGGTGTTTCAATTTGCTTAACTTCCAGAGCATACGTAAGCAATTTGGTTAACGATGCCACCTCTTTAGAAAGAATGACTAATCTATATTCTACTATTATTTTCAACGTAACTTTCATAATTATTAGTTATTATTATATCATTTTCATTTCGCTCGTGTCACTTCCATTTCATAGATTTTAGAAGTGAATTGTGTGAATTGATTGAGCCATTATAACATAACTAGTGTATTTTTTTAAGCATACACAATGTTCAAATACTCACAAATGGAAAGGCATCTTATTTATACATCATAAATTACTTGTAAGAGGCAATGACCCTTCGATACACACATATTTTACGATAAGACTCCAGCCATCAGCATATGAACAGAACTATCTTGAGTCTGTCCAATGCATTTCCGAAGTAACTTGGAGACTCCAGCCTTCAGAATTTACATAACACATTGTATGTATCGGGTTTGTCACAACTTTTTGTTCCTGGCACCACTCTTAGATTAGTGGCAGATCCAGGGGAAGGGGGCATGGGGCCATGGCGGCCATGGCCCCCCCAGAAGGCCTAGAGTTTTCGTTTGTTACCTTCCTGTATTTGGCTAATTTGATTTAAATATTTAGGTTACAGTTATGTAATCATTTAAAAAAATAATATTGAACAATATCATTTATACACTAAAACTATAATATACAATATTATACCAAACATGATTACTAATTATCAATAATCTATTATGCCCCTAAAGTGTAAAGTGTAGTTAGAAATTATTAGCAAAGATAGCATAATACTGACGTAGAGATTAGTGCCACTCAATGTCATCAATATTGTAGTGCTGCTGATTAAAATTAATACATAAACAAATAACTGATTTAAATCAATATTGTACCCCAGATTTTCACTCACATTGTACCCTTTTCACACTCAGAAAAGACCCAATATTCATTGAACAGTGCTTTCATAAAACATGCTGGGTGGAACTCAGAATCATTCTTAAAAGTTACAGCACAGAAAAATAAAAAGTACAACAATAAATTCAATTTTTTTACTATCCTTTCCTCATAGTTTTCATCACAAAAGAAATTGGTCATTTTGTCTTCACCCCTCCACTCTTGTAACAAATTGATAAACTAGTTTACTGTCAGTTGATCAGAAGATTACATTCTGATAGCTCATACCAAACCACTCATCAGAATGTAATATTCTTGCAGACTCAACATGCAATGGAGTTTCCTTTGAAATTTTTAGATACTAACAAAATTATTTTCTAATTCATTCCAGATATTTCATTTATAAAACATTGGTAATCATAACTTTGAAATATACCTTGCAGAATAAATGAAAAGCTTCCTGGACTAAATGATCCAAATGAAGCTGGTTCTGGAAAGTGAGTTCAGGATTCCGCTGAAGAATGGTGGACACAATGCACAATAACTGCAAAAAAGAAGATTCATTCTTGACATGGTTAGTGATGAGAACACAATAATCATTCATTAGATATATAATCAACTGTACCTCAACAATGATTTGTCTATATTCAGGCCTGGTTATATGATTAAGCATTTGTTCCACAAGTAAGGCAAAATTCAATTCTGAACGGCCCATTGCTGCAAGAGTTGGAAGATGAGGCAAAGAACATTCTTGCACTGCCACTCCTCGGCGTGTTCTCACAGTAACATCCCAGACCTTACTGTAGAACTCATCAGGGACACGACAGAGACATCCTTCAATTCGTCGGCGCTCTAGTGTGCTGAGTCTATCATTATAAGAATATAATATGAATAATGAAAATAATTACTTCAACTTTTCACTCTTCATATAAATATCTGCAAGTTTTTGCAATATAAAGGAAACTTCAAATAGTAGTTTCTGTACCAATCAGTTCGTTAAGATTTCTTTTTTCCTTGTGCTATTGTGTTGTTGATTGTTTGTTTCTGTGTGGTGGAGAGAGGAGGAGGTAGAAGGGGGAATGGCCTAGGAAGGCCATTACTTAAGCAAAATACATTTTTTTGTTTTCCTTAATTAATTTGTAAAATAATGAGCTGGGAGTTTGGAAAACAAATCTTCAATTTAGGTAATTATCTGTTCCAGCAGGAGATAGCATTTAAAAGTTAAAATTCCATAATGTATTTGAAGAACTTGGTGTACAACTTTTTTTATTTGAAGTTAAAAATTAGTGCACTAAAGTTTTGGGGGTCACTGAAAATGAATATACTGATACTATTAAATCAGTTCCAGGAAGTGCCTTTCATTCTTTTCTCTTGTCAAAGTGTGAGCATGGACACGAGTGCCAATCAACATGCCTGTTTACACCATTAGTGTAAGTAGGTAGGGGAGGGTGAGGAGTGTCTTGTAACTTAGAAAATATGGTTTACAAACTTTAATACTTACTTTTCTCTGGTAGCCCATTCTCGCAGAGATAATACTTTATATAAAAGTGTTCTCACTTCATATGGACTGTGATGTTCAACAGGTTTTGAAAACTTGTCATTCATCCGTAAATAATGTTTCATGGCCTCCAGCACCCAACTAAAAAAGTTTTTAAAAAAGCACAAAATGATGATGATGATAATGATAATGATAATGATAATAATAATAATAATAAACATAATATTGGTTTACTCTTCTGAATTCAACTTGTCTTAAGAAAGAAACACACCCAACTCTGATTTTCAAAATGCCTTGAAACATATCCGGTCTTGTAGCAATAAGGCGTCCACAATACAAGACAATTTCTTGCTGAAGGACAGCTCCAATTACATCATAAGGCTGTACTGTATCATACATGACAGTACGAATTTCTGCTGGGGTCATTGGTTTGTCAAATACAGTCTCTAGTTGACCAACAACTCCCACAGTAAGCTGTAAGATAGAAATGTGTACAAAGAAACATTGTATTTGTTCAATAATACCACATGCTACCTTACCTCAGATACTTACTTGTTTGCCACTGACCAAAACAGTGGTAATAAATGGTGATATTGAGTCTACAGTGTGATGCAATAATGAACTGCAATAGCGAACAGCAGCCCAACTTCGAAGACTTCCCGCAGTGGTATAAAGGTTTTGAAGATGATCTCGCACTGAAAAACATGCAATCTTTTGCTGCGAAAGTTATGATTTTATAGGTCAGGATGAAAATAAATAAATTTGAATTAAGAAAAAGTTTCAATAATTTTTTCCCCCAGGCATTATGAAGAGCTTTTTCTCCTTGGAATTCTTGAAGCTTTTTTTCAAATAATCCAATGCCAGTTTTATAAATTTTAAAAAATCCTGAATTGATACAAAAGTTACTGAAATTGCAACTTCTTGGTTATGGCCATGTAAGGCATGGGCAGAGTGGATACTGCAAGGGGCCCCAATAATGGGACACAAAAATGAAATTAGAAAAAAGAATTAATTCTAATAATTTGTTACCATGATTTTACATGTAAAGCCATTCATGAGGGCAAAAAATATGTAATTCACACTACATTTTAAATGATTTTATCTTCAAAAAATTAATTTTTTTTTATAGGAGAGGGGGGAGAGCCTCAATTTCATAAAAAATGATTTATCTCGGATGCTACTTCTAGAAGAAATAACAAGATCATCAATTTAGGAAAATACTAGATAGCTTAACTTATGATTGTAGCAGTTCCCAGAACATTGCATTTTTGTATCACTGTTTTCTTTTTACTGATATTTAATCAGGATTTGTTTCATGCCATCTGTCTAACCAAAACTTTTATGTTCTACAAAAAATAAAGAAACTAAAGCATATAAAACACAAAGGCTTTTCAATGCAATTTGCAATAATTAGGTGACACAAACTTGGGAAAAGAATAATACAATTATTTAAATCTCTTTTGGAAAATGTATTATTTGGATATTGTACATTATGCTACATTCCCTTGACAGTTTACTTGAATGATGCATGTTTTACTGCAAAATTGTTTGATGCTTCTTACCTGTTACATCATTGAATTCATAGTTGGGGACCTTCTTTCTTAAGAAGTAATCCGAACAATTGACTTCGGGCATGTAAGCCTTCTGTAGCACGCAGTACTTCAATGATTTCATATGTTGGCTTTCCAACTAAATGCTGAACAAAAATATCAGTTTGCTAAATTCCGCAACAAAAATATATAAATTACAATACCAAGTTTGCACACTTACAGAAAAATCTTTCATCTCTTCTGAGTAAGTTAGTGTTTTAGGGACATCAGTCAAGCTTTGATAACCTATATATTCATGCTCCAGCTGTCGAAACTGCACAAGATCAAGATCCACATCCACGGTGTTCATGAAGTCCAGGTGTTCTGGTACAGAAGAAGTATTTAATTAGGCCTGCATCACAAGAATAGTACACTCAAGACATTTTATTTTCTCACCTATACATGAGGATGATATGAGATTTTGCAATCGGCCTACACGCACTTTCAAGCCATCACAATAACCTTTTTTAAGCATAGCTAATAAGTCGAGCATTTCTTTGAACTGTGGATCACTGGAAAAAAATGTATTTAAGTGAAATTTCCAATCAATACTGAAGTTAAGGTGCAAACTAAAATAAGTTTTCAAATTACCGCATGTGCTCCTCTCGAATAAGCAGACACATAGTAGGCCTTCCTGACAAACGCCAATAACGTCCAACAAATTGCAACTCCGTTTTGATATCATCAATAAGTAATGCCATATCTCGATACAAATAAAACTCGGAAACCTCAAATATTAGTGGATAGCACAAAACAGTTAGTCCGCAAACACGGTATACCTGCAACATGCGAAGAAGTAAAAGTAAAAATGTAGGTAATGATTGAATAAATGGTTTAAAATGAACTAGTTAACTCATCATCACTAAAAATTAACTAATCATCATCATCAACAACATAAATGGGCTTTCAAGCCTGTTCTACTTTTGGGCTTGCAGTAGGTTTAGTAGTTTAGTTCATTAAAAATTCCTGCATCTCATTTTGGGTCTTTCTGTGTTTTTTCATCTACCATGAAATGTAGAATAATTCTAGGTAAACTTGTCCTTTGCACTCTTTTGATGTGCCAGTCACTTCACTTGATCATCTTCTATTTCCTTCCCTTCCATTTTCATTTTGTATTTTTGTCTTTTAATTTTGATAATTTTGTAAATCATTGTTTTGAAAGTGAAAATCAACTCGCCTTTGAACAGCCAGACCCTAAACTGTGCTTGATATCTTTTACAAGTTTTCTTCCCAAAATGAGTCGGACTAATTCAATAACAAAACTAGTTGTGCTACAGACTTTCTTGTACTAGTTAGTTTTCTAATTTCTTTGGTCAGAGCTAGCTTTTCGGTTTTGCCCCACCTTCTTACTAGCTGCCATCTTTCTAAGTACATTTTTTCACATTTTCTCAATATTTTGGACCCCCATTGGTAGAACTGAAATATAACTGAAAATATTATAGAAGAGTAAAACCTCAGTCTAAATGGCAATTTTGGTTGAAAAATTTTGAGGCTTGTTGAGAAAATGTTGTTTAAGCATTTCTGTAAATGTGAAATTTAAGGCTCTTTCTCACAGAAATCTTTTGAGTTTTGGGGAAACTTCACTGGAAATCTTTTGATGCACTTTTACTCACAAATTCGATATTTTTGCGTACAAATTGCTGATAACATAAATATTAACAGCATGAGAGATGTTTCAAAATAATTACATTTGTGTAATTTTTGAAAAAACAAAAGAACACATTAAAGTGGCATTTATGTCATGCTATTCAGTCCATTCAGCACTATCCATTCAAAAAAATTTAAAGAAAAAAATTGGAGCAATTTTTGAGAAAATGGCATTTGAATGTTTCTGAAAATGTGGAATTTTGAGCACAATTTCACAGAAATCATTAGAGTTTTCAAGAAAATTTTAGCACTACCACTACCAAACATTTAAAGAAAAAATTCAGAGCCATTTTCGAGAAATTCTTGTTTTTAATATTTTTTAATATTGCCCTATTTCACACAAAATTGAAGGAAAACTATTACAATTTTCAAAAGTACATGACGTTACTAAAAGAACTAATTGTGGAGAACAAATTTCACTTGAAGAAATAATCTTGATCTTCAAATTTATATTTGTAGAAGATTGAAAGAAAGAAAGAAAGAAAGACAAGAAAAAGAAATACATTACAATTTATGAAATTTTAGAGTTAACAGTGAAAATTGGACTTATGTCATCATTATAAGTGTACTTCACTCTATTCTTACAAGAAATTTAAAGAAAAAATTTCAAAACGTAGCTGGAGCTTTATGTTCAGCACCCCCAGTTTAAAATTTGTTTTTCAAAATCGCAGTTTCGAATTGAGCCAAACCAATCAGGGAATATTTATTTTGCAAAAAATTCTAAGCTTAGTGCTATTGTTTTTCACAGATGGATGGACGTTTTGAGAAACAAAAGCATTTTTTCAGTATCAGGGGACCCCCAAAAACTTGTACTTTTGTTGAAATCTTGAAATCAATTTTCCAAACACACTACATAACTTTCTCTAGACTACAAATATTACTCTGTATACATGAGAAAGTAAAATGCACCGGCAATATTGGAATAACAATCCAATATTCTTAAAAGTAGTCAGAGACAAAGTGCCAACACTCAGAATAGCACACTAGCACCTCATCTCATCCCAACAGTGTGTATGTACTACTCAAGAATGAAATCAATGTTAATTTTTCTTACTCAAAAGGAGTGTTTCATTGGGAGTTTCTGCCAACTGCACAGACCATGTCCTCGATTTTCTACAAAGGAACTTCCTTGAGCGACTAAGACGAGGCCCATCCATGGTTGATTTCTGGAAGCTCCATCGAGAGAGGAATACACTCCACCACAACATTGTACTGAACCACACCACATTGACAATGTGAAAGAACCTTGGCACAACAGGACGCTGCCCCAGCCACCCAGATATCGTTTCTCCGGATTTCTTCATTTTCTCCTACTTCAAATAGGCATTGAAAAGACACTGGATGAACACACTGACTCCAGAGGTTCTGCCACTCTTCCAGCTTCTTCCTTCTTGCATTCCAAGAGGCCTTTTGAAATGCAAGGAATTGAATTGTGGTCAGTTCTGCACTCATGGCCTATTGTAAAGCCTGAATCACACCTTTCCAAATATCTTTTCAATGTCATTGCACAATGTCATTCATGTCAGTGCACGATGAGGTCACTTAAAAGCAGATCCGTTGACAAAGGATCTACATTCCACAAACAGTTCAGTCAAAAATACACATCAGAGGACACACATCACTGGGTTTTCTTGACAACCCCCTCCACCGTGTCCATTCATAGAGACCCTCATTTAATTCTCAGTCTAGCCATGATGAATTCAGTCTAACTATTTTTGGGACAAATCTAGGTCTACATCCTAATTTTCTAATACTCCTTAGCATTTATTAATAAAGAGAAAAAATTACACCCATACGATTAAATTACACTGATGATCAATTAGTCAATTTCTTATAACATAAATTTTGAGATTTTGCATTATCTACTTGGTAGCCTGGGTCATAGGGCATAAATGCCAACCTTTTGGTCTTCATACCATGACCTCCCTCAGGGTGAAGTTCACGGAGATGGACTGAGCATGGATTTATATAGAATCCCTCTACCCACCAGCGAGCTGGCCGGAGAATTAGTCAATGCAGAGAAAGCACTAGCCAAACAGGCATTGGGTCCCCTGGGCAGAGAGGATCCTGATTCTGAATAAACCCATGCACAGTTGATCTCTGTACATTTTGCCCTGAGGAAGATCACAGTATGACAGCCGAAACATTGGCACAGAGCCAAGTAGATACTGACTCCGGCCGGAAGCCTAAACTTTCGCAATATTTTTCATGTTTCTGACCAGTTGTGGAACTGTAAAGAATGTTCAGAAGAGCTTAACATACAAAAATGTAATAGAAAGTCCAAAAAGGAATCATTTTGTAGGTAAAGGCCTAAGAAACATAATTTTTACCCTCTTAGGGATTTTAGAGGCCAACGACATATTAGTTTTCAAATTATGCACAATGGTGAAGTGAGTTGCAGAACAATGTTTGTTGTGCATTGCATGAGTCCCTGCTGCATTTAAGTCACTTTTTATTAAGGGGGTAATGAAATATTAAATTAATATGTCACTAAACTAATCACTCACCCTGTCTCCAGTTGTTTCCACTGAATGCTTATTGATGCCATTTTGTTACGTACTTTTCTTAACACAGGGAAAACCCATTTGCATCGCTTAGTTAAATAAAATTGAGAGATTTCAAGTGGTGAGTACCTTGCTTGTGCCCAGGGCACCAATTGGTCGCACAGGTCTTCCTTTGAGACCCAATTTTTTGTTGACACCAAGTTGTTCAAACACTGTCACCATTTGTTTTGATGACCAAATTTGGACAGGCTCAACTTCATGTGGAGTCTGAGTTTGAATACCATAAGTTGCCATCATAGCTTGCAACCTCATTGATTCAGCAATAAGAACTGTTTGTACCACCAGATCTGTTGCAGTGCCCTATTAAAATGAAAGGCAACATTATTCTTGTGATACAGTCTGTAGAATTCTATTAAGGCATAAAAAAGAAACAGCATTAATATTCAAGATACTGCATGCAAAGAGCAAAGCAAGCATGTCAAATTAAGACAACCTTAGAGAAGCTAAAACAAAATAAGAAAAAATCTTTGATTTAGGTCATAATACTGCAACTTTGTTAAATGTCTGAAAATGTTCAGAAGTACTAAATTTTACACAAATATCAGTAGAAAGAATGAAAGATGTTTAAAAAAATAATAAAAAAGTAATAATAATAATACAACAATTAGAAAATACTCTTCTTCCATGCCAACTGTAATATAACTACTCATGCTGCCTTATAAACGGGAACATTTGAACTACAGAGAGAATTATCAGCTTTTTAAACAAAAAGGAAGAGAAAATGCTAGAGAATGTGTTTTAAAGATGATAGCTGCAAATAAAGAGGGGTAAGACAGTGGAAATTGATAAGTTTCTCACTACTTACAACTGGTTTGGCCTAGCATCCGCATCATGAAACAAATACAAACATGTGTCAGTCTGATAGATGCGTATACACTGTTTATTATCATCAATTTCTTAAATCCTTTACACACAATTGTGTGTTTTGCTTTCCTTTACTTTATTTTCTCTCCTCATCTAAATACCAAGGTTCACTTGAAAAGACTACGTATATGTTGTAGACGCAAGTGCACATAAGACTCCTCCTTTGAATACAATTAGTATGTAAATGACAATAGGAAAATAATTAACTCTTACCTGAAAAGCTGAATATCGTCCCGCTCTTCTGGGACGATTGTAAGATGGAAGATATCTTCTGATAGGGTCAAGTTCATTTACATGAAGCAGTTCATCTGTAAGAAGTTGAGCTATTATGAAGAGAGCCTGGTTCCATAAGAAAGTTCCAACACCTGTAGAACCACTCCCCACTTCACTAGGATACCGCTCTTGACTGCCAGGCTCTCTACGCTCAGCTTCAACACATTCCGTTGGCACGTAGAAGTACATAGGAATTACAGGATCTATTGGAGCAAACAACTACTTTTATAAGATGAAAATATTTAAGTTACTTCTTATAACAGTCATGAGATAATGAGCACACAAATGGTGCATTTGCAAAAATTCATTACTTTACTTCAACTTTTCCCATCTTTCCTGTCGAAAACAGGAAAAACACAATTGTAAAAGTTAATTAGCAGAGTTACATTAGATACAATCACTACATTTTTGTCCACAGCTGTGGTTGTTGCAGATAAATAACTCTATACCTCCAGCAGACAACAAAATATTTACGACTATTTATTACAACTTACCTCCACATTCATCATGCTTTATTCGTGCTTTAAGAAGATTCTGAAACTCATCAACTTGTTCTGGCATTGTTTTAAAAACTCCATCAATAATCATAAAAATGTAGAACAGGGGCCACTCACATTCCACATTTTCAAATGCCTGATAAAAGACTTATCTCTGAATTTCCTTAAAAAATGAAAAGTAACATAGGACAAATAATATTTCTCTTAAACACACCTTAATTTCACCATTTCTGTAGAATTGTCTATTGGTATCTTCTAAAACACACTTGTATCCATCTCGACCAAAACGTTTAAAACCATACTGTCCTCGCAACCGTCGCATTACATTGCTTTTAGTGTCGCAATACAAAACTTCATCATGTGTAGCAAAGGCTGGAAAAGAAATGGTAGGCAGCAAAGCAGCATCAACTCCCTGCAATTTCATAAAATATGATGTGAATGTTAAAATCCCCTGAAAGTAAAGTAGTGTGTATCATGTTTGTTATATCAGAGTTTAGAGATGGAAAGTTAAGGATGATCATAAGATTTGAAAGGCACCCATCAGAAACATCCTTTTTTGTTTTTTGCGAAATAAATTTATGCATAGTTTCCTCTTTAAAATAGTGTGTTTTGACACTGTCAGGTAATGTTAACTATTTTAAAATTCCAAATGTATACATTGATGGATAAAGGAGCATGCTCTCACTCTTCTCACATTTATATTTTTTTATATTTATATTTAGTTGTTATAATACAATGTTGGTGTTCTTTTTCGATCATGTACAGTTCCTGGCCAGAATGTGATGTCTACATTTTCTATATTTTGCCATTCTGTAATTTCTTGGTAATGTTTGCTACGGACATCTTAAAAACAAACCTTTTGGGAAACTCGACGTTGTGAAAGGGATTCAAGTTTTATTACTGCCTTAATTTCTCCTTTTTTCTTTAGAGACAGGTTTTTGGCCTTCTCATCACAAACCAACAAATTTATGTAAAGATTAAGTTGTACAAAAAGTTATTAAAAAATGCAAAAGTATGAAACAAAAACTATAAAATTAAGAAAATCTAAGATAAAACAATAAATTATAGATAAACATGCCAAAACAATTCAAACTTATTGCAAATAAAGCAATTATTCCACAAGAAAATTATGGAGAATTTCACTTATTAAACCAATGTGGCTTTTCATAGGACTAATGTTGCCATATAAAAAAAATTGTTGACACATTTGCATGAAAGAGTTAACACTACTGAAAAACATCAATTGAGATACTTCCAAGATTTACCTTAAAACAAGAGAGGAAAGCAAAAAAACTATTAAATTTTGCAGGTGGTCACAATAATATGGCCAGGAACTGCAGGTACTCATAAATTGATGAAAGTTAGAAAACAACTGCACTGCATTCAGTAGTAGGCTAACATAGTTTCGAAAGTTTTAGTCTTTCTTTTATTTACTTATTTAAGGCTGTTTTTCAACTACTAAGGTTATACAGCAACCACTGTAAGTAATATTAGGGGTAATGGTAATGGTATATGAACATCCGAATATTCATCCCCCGGGTGGGATTCAAAAACTTGTGACCGTTCAAGCTTGAAGCAGCAACGGCTCTTCAGCCTTAGCAGCCTCAGCTTTCCAGGCCAGCAGTTTTAGTCTTGATTTTAAGTAGATTTGGAACTTGGAACACACACAAATGTTTAAATAATTTAATTTGTGCACAAATACCAAAAAGGAATAGTATAAGATAAAAAAAACATTCAATTTGACATTTTTCACATAGTGGTTCCTTACGTTGAATTGTGCATAAACAAACATGCAAACACAAAGTGATGAAAAACTTGACAGAGATGAAGAAAGCCAAAAGCATCAGAAAAAAACAAACAAACCTGGAAATATGTACAAGATACAAGAAAATAAGTTCTAAAAGAAAGTTATGAGTAGCAAAGGAAGAAGGCTCTAACAATCAAATGTGGTGTGAGAATGGATTAAAAATCATTTCCTCTAAATAGAAAATTTTTTAAAAGGAATATTTTCTATTTCTATTAGTCCCTTCTCTGCCAAATTTTCACATCTTATGTAATAAACAAATACGTACTTTAAGAGGGTATTTTTCAAGATCATTAATTTTTCATTAAAATAACTTAAAAATATTGCAATATTTTGGGTGCAATTTTCTCTCATTTGCCAAAAAGGAAATTTTAACTTAAATTTATTTTTTAATAATTTAAATTTAGCAAAAATCTCTTGTTACAAGAGTTACAGTATTCTACGGAAAATACTGAAGTTTTAATAGTTACTGAGAAAATGTTCCTCAAAGTATCTTCGGTAATTGGGGAAAGATACATCTCTTTCCCTTAAAACTTAAGGTTAATGGCCAAAATTAAAGAACCTTTTGAAAATTATATATTTTATTACTTGCACACTTTTTATATCAGAATGAAATGCAAAATGTTATTAAACATCTCTTTGAGGAGATCTTGAAAAAACATTTTGAAGAGAAAAATACTAAATTTGAAGGAATGAAAAGTGAGGCATACATATTGAGAATCTAAATATTCTCAGAACTTGTAATATTTTTAATGAAACATTAAAATATTCATTTTAAAATTATAATTGCAATTCTACAGCACCTTTGAACTAGATTCTCTTGGAAGAAGTGTCTCGAATATACTGCGATTGCGGTTATGTGCATCAATATCAACGTATATCACAGACCAAGATGCTCCTTTGTCTCCGAACAGGTTGCACCCATTAATAGCTTCCAAAGCTGCTTTGGCCATGCCAATAGAACTACAAAATAGTTATACATGACTATATGAATGACAGAACAGAGAATAAGAAGAGAAAAATCTGAATAAGCAAGATTAAACTAACCAAGATTTCATTCTGACAATCCGAAATACAAATTCTAGTCATCAATTAAAAATATAATTAGCATGAGCAGAGGTACAAAAAATTGTCTACTGCATTATTCACATTTAATGATTCCAAAGAATTTTGTCTTTTTGGATAGTTTTTGTAAGTTTAAAAAGGTAGATCTTGTAAATGAAATGTTATCTTGCAAGGCTTTCTGCACTGAAGAAATTGCTCATGTTACACAAAACGGTAGTAGGGAAAACCGAAGTCTACTTTTTATGAAATTTTAGATTTTGATACTATGCTAATGTAGAGATTGTTATCTGTATTTTAGGCTATTGAAACAAGAAAAACAAAACATTATTGTTCACTAAAAACTGAAATACAAGAGGTGCATTCAAGGGTAAAAACAACTAGTTATTTATGAAAAGAAAAATCTATCACTGTTCATTGTATGTTGCATATGTTAACATATCTGTTCATTTTAAATTGCTGAAAGTGTAATTTTAATTAAATTTTGTAGTGGAATAAAAAATTAATTTCTATTTGTACACATATTATTTTTAAGTATGTTGGGAAAGAATTTAAATAAGTGGTGTCTATCATACTTGTTATTACATTAAACTTTCTTAATTTCTATTTGTACACATATTATTTTTAAGTATGTTGGGAAAGAATTTAAATAAGTGGTGTCTATCATACTTGTTATTACATTAATCTTTCCATTCATCTGCGGTTTTTGTTTCATATGTTCTACAGATTGAACCACATTAAGTTTAATTCCACTTTGAAGGCCAAGTATAATGACCTACAAAATTTGAAAATATTCTGATCAGCCATGGCCCATCTAGACATTCCAAGATTATCAACAATGAGCAATTACAGGAGCTTAATATCAGTTTCAATTTCCATATAATTCACTTACTTCTCACACAGCAATATTAAATGCACAATTTAGTGTATTGCATAAGACTTGACCCCAAGTTCTTTTTGTGTACTAGAATATGCAGTTTGAGTTTCTTGATAATGCATATGAGTAAACAATAATATTTCTAAAATGTTGACTGTTAGAAAAATACATTAAAAATGAAAGTACAGTAATTTATACTTGATTGCTTGAAAGTGGCCAATGACATTAGGCCATTGTTACACCTCCTGACTTATAATATGAATATTTTTAATTGATTCATGAACGTCCTTCTCGACAGGGCTCATGGCCTCAGAAATGTGGCCACAGTTGCTTACCACAGTTAAAAAGATTCATTTTATAAGGCAGGTGTAACAATGACCTAATGTCATCAGCCACTTTCAAAAAATCAAAGCATGTGGCTCAAAAAATTTTTTTCCTTTCAGACAACCCAAGGAAAATACCTTGCATGGATTTCAGGTGTACCATCATTGTGTTTACTGCCACGTTCCCAGTGACCATAATCAGGGGTACGATATGCTCGTTCTACATAGTACACTAGATTCTGCACAAATGCCACCTCATCTTGTGTGTAAATGATTTGGAGCCCTGAAGTAATCATCTGAACCAACATTAACAGGTATAGTGAAACCACATCAATCTGGAAAATTCAGAAGAAATTTAGGTTGTTTTGAATTAAACTTTCTAGCATATTTTGTTCATTGTTGTAGTTATTGCACATTTTTGTCTTATTAATTATACATGAAATCAGACCTGCAAATGATGGTATTCATCATGGGTGAAAACTTCATCACCAGTAATAAGGTGAAATTTGCAGTGCAATGCATGTCGATCACATTGTTGCATTTTGAATAATTCAACATGACCCCCAACATTCAAAATTCCCACTTGACAGCTGACTGACCCAATTCATGTGATTTTCCTCTATCATCATCAATTCTCCTGGAAAGAAAATTTCAGAGAAAATAAAATGAATAGTCTTTAATTATTCTCACTTGAGACATTTACTTACCGATAAGCTTGGTACAGACTCCATATCGCAGTTGCACAATAGATACTGTCCCGAACACTGCCTATCTTTGTTTCTATAGATATTACAGGGAAAAGACCTGTAATAGGGCTTTGGAATCGCAGAATCTGTCTTTTCACTGAGAAGTAACAATTAAATCAAGTGACACACTTTTAGCCATTATTCTTTATTTTAATGCAGTTAAAGAATTATATTTACTATTTTACCTATTCCATAATATATGTCCAACTGCCTTACTGTATCCTCGTAACTTGATGTCTTAGGAAAGCAATCAAATTCCAAATCAGCAATGCTGCCTTGGCGCAAACGAGTTCTGAAAAATGAAATAAAAATCTACATATTTATTTCAAATATACATATTTATATCATACATTTTGTCTGTTACTTGGATTTGTAAATTTTCAACACAAAATTACTGGGGATGACCCTTTATTGTTTACTTTCTGCATCTTTTTCTTTTTGTGACTCTTCTCTTGCAATATGATACACTAATGAAAGTTTATTAAGAGTTCATTTTCACTACATAACATTAAAATCATAATGAATTTTACACACACAAAAAAAATAAGAGATTATAATAATTATATTATTCATAGAGACCCACCGTGAATTATTAGAACGCTCTTCCTGACAGGCCATTGCAACTTTCAACTTGTTAGAAAATGTTTCAAGTGGATGTAGGTACCTACAAAAGAAATGAAAAACAAACATTGAATAATCTGAAAGTATAAAAATACTGATTTTTCTTTATGCTAGTATCCCATGTTATGGAATACACTTACACTTTCTTATTGTTTGTTTAAGGAAGGTTCTATTGTTATTAGTGGTAATTTACAAGGTGAAAATCATCATCAAAAATACGAGTAGAAAATATGACATCTATTCATTTTTGAACATTGAAAATTTTGTTCTTTGTAAGCTCATGCTAACGCATACTCCGGGAAATACGAAATTTTAAACGTCACCCAAAACAAACTAATAAAAGTAATTTCTTTTAATATTTTGATGCCCAATAAGATTTTAATGCAAATCAGTACATAAAAATCACTGAGAATGAGGTGGTTAGACGTTGGTATATACAGAATTTGGTTAATTCTTAGTTTAGGGTGCAGTATTGCCTTGATCGTTCTCAAAACTTGGCGTCAGAAAATATTCATGCAGAATCACTTAGTTATCAATGACAGGTATTCTGAATTTAAGTAGCAGAAAAATCATTAAAAGAATCAAAAGAAAATCGTACCTTTTGCACCCTGAGCCATACAAATTACTGGTATTAAAAAGACAGAGGTCAGTATATGGAATAAATTAATCTTCCATGTCGAAAGAGTGTAGCCAATTCACTGAAGATGAGGCAAAAAACTTTGACCGTACGTTGGATATCATGCATTCCCAGATGTTAAACTCCTCACTGTCCAGCTGTCACGTCAATAAAATTATTCTCAAGACCGTAAATTTGAGTTATAATTAGTATGAGAAGTAGGGGTTTTGTTTATATTTTTCACATCAGCTGTTCCCCACATGGTTGTTAAAGGGTTCTACAACTTAACAAAAACAATTACAAAGTTACGCGGGAGATTCAAAACTCAGCGCATGATATACATCCTAAAGAATCTTTTCGCCGCAGAAAGACTCGACTTCAATGTTACTGAAAACAAGTTCGCTATTATTGTAAATTGAAGCTCCCGAACGTTTATTCTATGTATGCTGTGGTAGTTGACGAATGCGCGGGAACGTTGGCAGTACTTCTTTACTTTGGCCGCAGTCGCACGCCGTCACAGTATATTCACCCAGTCGCGTGGCGTCAGGCCGCGAAGGCGCGAGCTCCGTCGGGAGATCTTGAGGCCGGGTATCGTATCCCTAATCACGTCTCGACTGGGATGGCGCTTTCCGTGGGGACGATGGATTTTTCACAAGCGCCGGGCTTGTTTGTAGTTGCAGCGTTTGTAATTAATCTTTTCCAACCCGTGTTTGCTGACAGCGGAGGGACGTTCAGCGAAGACGGTCATCAGGAGGGCGTCCTCATCCCGTAAGTCGAATCGTTGTTTTTTACTTCAACCATTTTTTTTCTTTTACCCCTAAATGCAAACTGCTCATGAAATAATTTGTGTAGCGGACAAAAACCATTGCTAAGCAACTCCATTGATTGGGAACAAATTTCACGCTGTACTTCTTTCGGTGAAATGGTTTACGTCAACAAAAAAGTATGAAGCGAAAACTGCTGAACCTACAGAAGAATACAGCGTTTTGCACAAAAAGCAAGAGTTCGGTGTCAAGTGGTTTGATCCGGACGCTCGCACGTCACTTAAACATTGTATGATTAATAAACACGCGTAAGGTGAATGACTTACTGCCGATACTATTACCAGGGCCGAATTTACAAAACAAGCAGTTGCTTGCGGGCTCTGCGTCTCGAAAAAATATGTATAACATATTGTGTAATATAAAATGTATTTAATGTAGTATATGTAATTTTTTAAATAAAAATTACTAGTTTTCATGTGTATTTGTACAGAACGTGCTTGTATTAAGATAAGTTTTGTATTTAAAAAGAAGGGGCTAATTTTAGGACGGGGTGTCACCACAATTTTGTGCTTAGGAGTCCCAATGCTTAAATGTCTTGTTTAAATCCGGCCCTGGCAATTACTGGAACGTGCAAATCACAGCGCTGATCCTTGTTGTCTGGGCGAAATATGCTCGAAACTCCGACTTTTGTTTTCGTCAGCGTTTTCTGTGCCCCCCCCCCCCGATTCTGTAATTGCGTACAGTAGCAGCGTCTTTTGTTAATGGAAGCTGCGGGAGTATTGCATTGTTGTCATCACGGCTGCATCACTTTGGCCGGCGCCGAGCCACAGGCCGTCGCGCCTGAGATTGGAGTCAGCGCCCCTGCAAAGGCGGCTGGGAATGCAAATAAGGCTAAAAAGTGCCGCCTGTAATTATAGCGAAGAAAACTAGTTTTGCATACAGAGTCTCTGAACGAAACGATCTCATCTCGGACTTACAAACCAATTCGAAAGAGATGCTGCTTATCGGGAATAAAGTGCGCCAAAATTTGAAACTTAATTATTGTTTAATTGGAAATTTTGAATAAAATTCTGAAAAAAAAGATCGTGCATAAAAATGTTTTTGTATTTTTTGATTCACTATTCGTATTAACGCGAATATATGATTAACATTGCGACAAATTTAGGAAAAGATAATAATAAATCATTATCTTCTACGGCTTTCAGAGATTGAATATCAGTTTGAACGTTAAGATACGAAGAGAATTAATTCGATAATTTATACAGAATTTCGAAGTATGTTTCGTGGAGGTACATTAACGTGAAAATCCAAATTCTTTTTATGTAGTTGAATGCTGCAAGGATAAAGTTGTGGTACTTTCTACTAAGCTAATATTGCGTTGTCTTAGACTTAACGATCAATGGGGCACCCTTCCAATACCTTTTGCTTTTTTCCTTCTCTTTCTATTGTAACCAATTCCTTCTTTTCACCGTAATCTCCACTTTCCAGTTGGTAACCGTTATTTGCCTCTCCCGCTGACGGCTTTCCATTTCTTTTCTTCGATTTCCTCCTTTAAAATTGTTTCATGTACTACTTAATAGTTTTGTGTATCATTTAACTATGGCTTGATCTTTCCGTCTTTTCTTTCCTTTCGTTCTCTGTACTATCTGTCTTCCTAGCCCTGCTTCTTCCAATCGTTTTCCGTTGAGTTTGTGTTGATCTGATTTTCAAATTGCCCGTTTTATACATCATTCCCTTAGCGTCACCTACTTTGCTTGCTTGATCTGCTGTTACTAAAAGAAGTGTTGAAAAAGCGTCATTTATTACCTTTATCACAATTTCTTTGTTGGGTGCAAAAACGTACCCAAAATGTTTGGAGCTTTTGGATAGGATTCGAAATACAATTCAGGGAAAAAACAATGTCTCATTAAATCCTTTCAGCCAATTTATTGGAGTTGAAATATATTTGTATCGTGTTCTCTTTGGCGAAATATACCGGGAGAGATGGCTCAGGGCATCAATTGATGTCACTGCAGTCCCTCTAACAGGGAGGTCCTGGGTTCGAGTCCCGACGGTGGCAGGATTTTCTACACTAGCTTGTCAGCTAGGTCGATTCCAGTTGCTGTGTGAAGGAGAATTCTAGCTACCGGCTCCTCTGATCGGTAGTTTTCCATGATTTCTCCGATCAACACCAGGCGAATGCCGAAGCAGTACCCCAACAAATCACGGACCGCACGCGATCTTTTCTATATTTTCCTTGTCCTATCCTCACCCCTTACACACACTTACACTAACATGCACTACATGCTCTACTAACAGCACTCATGCCGGGAGACCGGTCGGGAGCTTAGAGCTAGTCCCGGTTGGGGCTGTGCCCTGCTGGTAGGAGATACTTGGTTGGGGAAAATCCCGCTGGTTGACGGTAGGTCGGCGCCGGATCTCGCCATCCAGTGGGGGAAGAACACAGCCACCTCACGAGAAAACACATGCACTACACTTACAGAACTAATGTCCCGAGTAGTTGACGTGCCCGGAAATCAATCTATCAATTCTCAATTAGTCTGTGCTCAGCCTCATCAGCGATACGAATATGATATCGTAACCCATATTCCCGAATTAATTTTCTACACAATGCTCGTACTTATTGTCTGCGTGCGCGCACACACACACACACGCACGCACACACACACGCACGCACGCGCGCACGCACACACGCACACGCGCACACGCGCACGCGCACACACACGCGCACACGCACACGCACACGCACACACACGCACACACACACACACACACACGACTTTATGGACGTCTACATTAGATACAAAGACGGCCCTACACAAGGCCATTGTTGGAGGTTTGTGGTATGGCTTATTTTGATATAATGGACTTCAAGCACAGTGTAGAGTAAAGAAATCGACAGCAATATCTTGTACACCCTATACCACTTTTGAGCATCTTTTCATCAGGAAAAGACATTCTTTTATCATGAAAGTGTCTAAAACATTAAGACTTTTTTGTAGCAAACTACTACAATCGACAGCCATATCGATCTCTGCGCATGCGCAGATGCTCAAAAGTAAGGTCCGGTAAAGTGTGGTCGAGAGATTTTTGAAGAAAGCTGCGTAAAAAGTCTCCATTTATTGTCAAACATGCGCCATAAGTTTGAACGACCTGCGCTCGCTCGCCGTGGCTGACTCACAGATCAGAGCAGAAGCTCTGGTGGCTGCGCTTCGGTTCCTGGAGGGGGGGGGAATAAAAGTACAGAAGAAACCCGCTAATCCGAACCCCGCATACCCGAAATTTCTAATAATCCGAAAAAATTCGGGATGGAGGAAAAAAATACGTAAAAACATCTCATTTGTATTAATTTAATTTATGAACGAACAGTGTAAGTCAACCCAATTATGAATACTGTGCGTAGAAGACCCGTTAACAGCAGCGACACAAACTGCTTCAACTCTTCTGACCAATGTAGCAACTACTACTGCATGCGATCTGTTAGGTACTGTGCTACGTTGTTCGTTGGTGTTCTGTTAATCCTATACATGTGTTTGTACATGTACGGTACATTTGTTTCTCGGATGATCCAGACATTTCCGAATCCGAACAGATCACACCCCCAATCAGTTTGGAATAACGGGGTTCTACTGTGGTAGTAGCAGTAACACACGCGTGCGATCCTGGGTGATTCCCCAACGAGGATTTTCAAAGCAGTTGGATGCCGGCCTCTTTTTCGACCCAGGCTTCCTTAGAAGCCTACTTCCGAAGCGGGTCTGGGGACCTTTCGAGCAGGCGCGCCTCGCGGGCGATCCCCTGGTACGTTTGGGATTTGACTCTCGCTTTCTCCGCCAGATGTGGGAGTCAGTTAACTATATCCAAACTGCCTGTTTGGGCGAAAGAGAGATCTCGTTTGAGCGGGATATTGTCGGAGGGATTTAATTTTGCCGCGTATCCGCCAGGGTTCTTTTTCATGCCAAGGGAGTGAAATGGCTACTGTGGATTTTCCGCCCTCCAAAAATCCACGCACCTCGGCCGGGATCGAAAACGCGCACTCGGAATTCAGAGACCAGAAAGGTTACACACCCACCGAGGTGGGCCGTGGAAGGAATAGGCTACATATAATGTGGGATAGCGTTGCAGAACTACGTAAGCAATATACACGAGACACCTTTCAGGCTAATATTGCATTTAATGTGCCTGTATGTACTACACATAAACGAACTTAATGAATAAGAGAATGTAATTAATTAACTAGCTACATTACATGGAAGGAAGTACTGTAGAAAAGTCGCAACAGAAAAGTATAAATATTCACTATACGGAAAATTGAAACTCCCCCAAAATATTGTATCAGGTCGTCTAGCACATACTCTCTGAGGCAAATGAAATGAGGGAGGTTTACAATTCTGGAATAGTCACTACAACACCACAGTCACTATGCTCTGCGAACACAGATTTAAACATGTTTCTGACAATGTAATTGAAATGTTTTATATTATTCAAGAACTGTACAGTATGTTGTATTGGTCTTTAGCAGGATAACCCGCTATTCACCTTTATGTGAAAAGGTAATTAATCACATATAATTATAATTATTGAATCGTTTTTGTAGAGAGTCACATTTCCAACGATTTCTCGAGAAGGCATTGCGAAGTCACTAACTTTTACAATTGATTGATTGTTAGTGATTCCGGGCGCGTCAACGGATAAGGTCATTAATCCCGTGAGTGTAGTGCATGTTCTTCCTCGGGAGGTGGCGGTGATTTTTCCCCATTGGACGGCGAGATTCGGCACCGACCTACCGTCGGCTAGCGGGATTTTCCTCGCCCAGAAATCTCTCACTAACGGGGCACCGCCCCAGCCGGGATAAGCTCTAAGCCCCCGACGGTCTCCCGGCGTGTGTGGTAGTGTAGTGCGTGTTAGTGTAATTGTGTATAAGGGGTGAGGCTAGGACAAGGAAGGGAAAGAATCGCTCGCGGATCGTGGCTCGTTTGTTAGGTGACATTCGCCTGGTGTTCATCGGAAAAATCACGGAAAACTACCGATCAGAGCAGCCGGCCGCTAAAATTCTCCTCCAGACAGCGACTGAGTTCAACCCGACAAGCTGGGGTCGAAAATACTGCCAACGTCGGGATTCGAATCTAGTACCTCCCGGCCAGAGCACTGCAGTGTCGTCAATTGATGCCCTGAGTCACCTCTCTGGTAATCTTTGCAATTAAAAACACTCAATATTCGAACTAAAAAATGTCATCTTCGCTTCCTAAGCTTCTCACACACGTGCTCGCGCTAGAACAAGATCTTGAAGAAGCTCTTGATAACCAAACGGCGTAATCAACAAACTGTAGCATATAAGTGTTCATTCGATTAATTTTTCGAATTTATTAAAATTTAATATTTACCATAACCCAGTTAATAATAGTAAACGATAGCCGTTTCGGGGGTCCACTACCTTTCATTAATAGGAAGAGTAGTGGAAAAGTTGGTTTAGTAGAAAGCCCAAATGTCCCTCTAAACAAAAATCCTGTGTGTTTTAAATCATAAAGGTTTGATTCAGATGTGATTGTGAACAATGCTAGCTTCTAAACCGTTCAGCCGATTTCCTCCAAAATTGATATTTTCCTATCGATCTGGCTGATGTCGCGGTCCCTTGATTGATTGATTTTTTCGTGTTTCCGGGCGCGTCAACTGCTTCGGTCATTAGTCCCGTTAGTGTTGTGCATGTTTTTCTCGGGAGATGGCGGTGATCTTCCCCCGCTGGATGGCAAGATCCGGCGCCGACCTACCGTCGGCTAGTGGGGTTTCCCCCTAACCACGACTCTCCCACCAGCGGGGCACCGCCCCAGCCGGGGCCCTAACCTCCCGACCGGTCTCCCGGAATATGTGGTAGTGTAGTGCATGTTAGTGTATGTGTGTGTGTTAGGGGAGAGGATATGACAAGGAATGGGAAGGACAGATCGCGCGTGATCCGTGGCCCGTTTTGAAGGGTACTGCTCCGGCATTCGCTTGGTGTTGATCGGAGAAACCACGGGAAACTACCGATCAGAGCAGCCGGCCGCTAGAATTCTCCTCCAGACAGCGACTGAATTCGACCTAGCTGAAAAGCTAGTGTCGAAAATCCAGCCGCCATCAGGACTCGAACCTAGGACTTCACTGTCAGAGGTGCTGCAGTGACTTCAGTTGATGCACTTAACTACCGCTCCCGGTCGCGGTCTCTTGAATTTTAAACCGATATTTTAATTATGGGGCGTAGTTACTGTTTTAGCACCACTAGTTCGTGTTACTCTTGAAATCATGTCGCATGCGACAGGTGCACCTGGCGATAGTTTCTCATGGCAGAGAGCTTTTCGTCCGTGACGTCGAAGCGGGTGAAAACCTGTCATTCTGAGGCGCCGTGTAATGGAGTTTGTATTATATTGTTTCTATTTGATACATTTATGTTAAGAAATTTTTCAGCATACAAACGTCTTTCTTCATTTTCATTACAATTTACTAGTCCATACTTCTGGTGCATGTCTGCTACGTGCTGATAACGTTTTTGATGAACGTTTTGCCACCCGAACTGGATGAACAGTAAATACTGAACTCTAGTTCAATAAGAAATGTACAGTAAGTTCCACTGCTGCTTATGCTCAATCGCAAGAATTTTTTACTATTTACCAGTGGCGTGCTTTCAATTCCAGCACTGCTGGGGTAAACGAAACTGAGAATTTAATGAATATTGAGAATTAAAATTACAATGAACCGTATGTCATATGATCAAAAATATTGCACCCACTGCATACTCTACTGCCATCTATGTGGCGGCCCACTGCTCTAACCTCAGCTCTGAAATCTTCGTTTGGGGAAAGGAGCTGCGCGCGACTATAATTCACTGGGTAAGCGGCAGGCGGCGATCGGGGGGAAGCCGAAGTAGATGAGGTGCTGAACTCTGCCAGCTAGGGATGGATGATGTTACTCCCCGTCTCCCTGCTTCAAGGCTTGGCCTACCTCGCCCTCCCTGCGAACGTAATTGATATCCGCGGTAGAGGGCAGATGTGAGGAAACTAGGTATCTCACATTATTCGTAAGCCAGTGTTACCACAGTGCATCAGTATTTTAAAAGGCATGTTTTTAGTATAAAGTACCGTACCTTTGTCCGAGAAGTTTATAACTTATAAAATAGTTATTGGGCACATATTTCTCTCTCGCAGTAATGAGAGTGAATCAGAATGTTCTGTAGAAATTTCAATAATTTTTCTGTGGAAGGTAGTTCTGATATACTTATGATCAGAGCTTCAGATTCCCCGAATGTTTTAATAGCATAGCGTACTCTTTTTTTTTTAGAAACAGTGTGCATGGTAGAGCAGTGCGTGACCCAGTAGTGAACCACAATAGTGTTTGTGGCGTAATGTAGTGAGTACTCGTAATTTCGGGAAGATTTGTAGTACTCTTGCAATGTAGTAAGTGCTTTGTCCATTCTAACGGGCATCCAGGAATCGTTGTCTAAGTATGTCGTCCAGCGAATGTATAATTGATGATATTTTTAGGAGGCAATATTCAACGAGGCAGTTCCTCGAGAAGAAGCAGGTAAATGAAAATGGTAGGACAATAGCATAATTACAGCAAATAACAATTACCTTAGCACAATTACAGCAGATAACAAAAGAATCGAGGCATTTCAGTTGCTTAGCCTTCGAAAAATATCAGTGATTGGCAGTGAAAAACTGAACTCATTGTTCTGTTGGTCTTGTTTGCTTTTTGGTCAAGATCAAAATACCTCATGGACAAAATCGGGGTAAAAATTTGGGAAGATTCACAAAAGAAGCAATTGCACACGTACACATCAGAGTTTCGTATCTTTTGGCGTCGTTCAGGCGCGCTCGCATTTATTTAAAGTAATTGGACCAGCAAATTCAAACTGAAATCTCTTCCCCACAATCAGAAAGTGTAAAAAGATCGCGAGCTTCTCAAGAGGTTCATAAACCCCGTATTTTGTCTGAGTAAACAGGAATTAGCATTCAGGGGACATAACGAATCTAGATTGTAACTTAATCGTGGTAATGATGTAGAACTACTGCACTACACAGCAGAATATGATTATCTCTGGAAAATTCATTTGAAAACTTCGACAGTTTTCCGCGTTTGTAGCTAGATAGCTAGGTCGAATTCAGCTGACTGTCCCATGTAGTAGATTTACTGCATGTAAAAAAGATCCTCAAGCCTAAATGGTGCATCTGGGATAAATTCCTGTTTCGTCCCCAAGTAATACCTTTCTCCCATGGTTGGTGAAATGAGCGTAGCGAAATTTGCGTGGTCAGACGGAAGAGCAGGCCTCATGGCCTGAGTCTCGCCTCGTAAAATAAGGCAAACTCAATTCAATTCAATTCAATACCAACTGCGCAACACACTTCGTGTACGCTAGGTTGCGCGAATCTCGAATCGATCGCCGGCCGTTCCGCCGACTCGCAAAATGGCCCCGTGCAGAATAGGTTAATGTCACGAAGAGTGCTAGTGTACACCGCCCTGGTATCCCGGCAACGTTCACACACTCGACGGTACCGAAATCCCACGATCCAGGAAACATATGGGCAAATAGTAAGAGGATAAGGAGACAAACAGCGAATTCTGAGTTCTCCCTCTTGTCATCAGTTTTTATTTATTTATTTATTTAGTCAAAAACAGTCAAAAACTGTATGTGACGTATGGGGGAGAAAATCATCTGCGCACGCTTTCTTGAGTTTCAGAATCCCTTCCCAACAATTTAACCATTAATAGTTGAAAGATGACAAATCATAGTAAAATAATAATAATAATAATAATAATAATTAATAATAATAATAATAAATTTAAAAAAGCGAGGGATTAACATTTTAAAACTAGATATTTTCGTTGCAAAATTACAGAAAACTTATTTTTAACAGTAAAGGAACAAACAGATTTGATTTTTCTGTATTGTTAACAAAATAGAAACTCACCCTAAGCTCTACTACCACTACAAGCAAAAGGAAAGTTCAACAAAACGTGCGCATAGTGAAGCTACATTTACGTCCAGAAGCAAATCAAGGGGCCATCTCAGCATTTGCTCAATGGATCAGGGAAACTGGACAAAACCCGATCGAAAGACTCATTGGTCATTGACCCGGAAGTACATTATTTGTTACAGGCATATTGAGTCTTTTTTTAAATTATATAATGCAAATGTAGACTAATTCATTATACTTAATCTTGTTTTTGTTAAAGTAAACATTATTTTTCTTTTTGACGATCAGTCTAGTCTCTAATTGTATAGAAACAGTTTTGCAGCAGAAAACATTTTACTTTTAACTTAAATTTGTGTACCAATTTTAATTGTTTAATAGTTCCTTGCATTAATTAATAATATTTATTCCCATATTCTATTTAAGGCAAATAAATTATTCATTAGAATGAAATAATACATCAGACCGATTTTAAAGTCTCAATTCAGAGTATAATTTTAAAAAATTGTATCAAAAGTATCTTGGTTTTGTAATCCTGTCAATCCTCTTAAGTAAGAGTGCAATTAAGCATAACGTTTCTACGTTCAGGTTAGAAGGTTTAACAGACATATCTTGTCTGTTAAAAGCACTGTCCTTCCGTAAGCGAGAATTGTAAACTTATAGATACTTGTTAATTTAGTTCACATTATTGCTAAATACAATAAATAATTGAATGTTTTAATAACACAGGACAAAACGAAAATATTCCTCTTAGCAAAGATGTTTATATAAGGGAGAATTTAGCACGAAAATAAACATCAAATAGTAATAAGTAATGAATAATATAAACATAATACAATTCTCGGTTATTTGGTAGAACAAATCAGGGGAACATATTTTCGTACGAAGTAACTATTCACCGCCTCGCGCTGCTTCAGCTTGCGCATGTACACCTCTTTCTATATTTTAAGGAGAAATGAGTGCGGAGTGAGGGGAAGTTGCCTCTGTCCGTACGAGCGTCTCCTCCCGGGGATAGAGCCTGCACTATAGAAGGATTTTCCTAAGGATGAGCCGAAGTGGCAGCATCACAAGTAATTCAGAGAAGTATCCCTCCGCCGCGACAGCTGTTCAGCCATGCATCTTCATAAAGTAATTGGTTATGGCTCCTGTGAAAACATCCCTATGCAGAAGTAAGAGTTTCGCTGCGGTATATGCACGTACGCGAGTCCGGCAAATCTTTAAATTTAATACGTATGTGGAAAATCTCTTAATATGCTCTCACAATCAGTAAAAGAAATCTGCCACGAATGTAAACGGTACGAAAAATGATTTTAAGCCGGAAACAAGTGAACCTTCATTTATGTTGCCAGCACTAGCTGTCACTTTGGCTCATCAGGAAAATCGTTCTATACACTAACGGGGCTAATGACCGTAGCAGTTGACGCGCGAATAAATCATTAAATTGAATGTCAGTCTTTTGAATGTTGCTTCGTACATTTTCTTCAAACGGTTTCAAAGATTGATTAATTGATTGATCCGTATATTAATATGTGTTAATTACTAGATTTCAAATCGAAATGAAAGACACCAAATGAAATGAAACTTGCTCGACCACTGCTTTGGCGACCACGAGCAAATACGTGGGATATTGAGGGTAGAAATGAAGTCCATGCATGTAATTATTCGTTGAACAAAATCTAGCTAGCTAATCTGGCGAATGTTTTCTTTCAGTTGTGCAGAAGATATTTACATCAGTCATCTTATGAATTTCCACTTGAATGTATAGTTTTATTCGAATCGATTGTAAGAGGCGTTAGGCGACGATCAACCGTGACTGAAAGTTGAAAAAGAATTTACGTAAAAGTAAAAAGAATAGTTTATTAAGTGAATAATAATAACGACAATAATAATTTATTGCTAAATATAAACATAAAGTCGGTGACCGTTTAGCACAAAATTTTAAAAAAAGGAGTGGCAGTTCTTTTTACGTTCTGCAAGATTACGAAAAGGAAGTTTCCTTTAAGAGAAACATTTCGACAATAATCCCTTCCGAGTTTTTCGATAAGGCACTCCTATCGTTGCAAATCTAGTAGATAACAATAAAATTATCACAAAACATTGTAATTCCGTTATTTTGTTGCTTGATGGATATAGTCATGCCTTCTTGTTTTATTTAACAACTTTATCAATTTGTCATGCCCCTACTAAAATTAAAATTAATGAAAGATCACAGATTGTGAACCTCAAATGATTATTAATTATTTTTGTATTGATCCCACTACAGAACTCTACTTTATTTTTAAGATGTAAATCTTGGCCGGAGCTTTATGAAATCAATTTCGTCTCTTCCCGTTATCCGTATGACAAGTTTAGCTTCTCTGCCTATTTCTGTCAAAAATCTCCATCTTCTACCCTTATCGCAGTTGACATTACGGTAAATATTTTTGTGAGGTATGTTTGCCGGTTGTAAAATTAAACTGTTAAAGATGCAACAGGTTCCACTGTATCAAGCGTCACTGAAATAAACATCCCTGTCATCTCTTCTCTGCGTGCAAATTAGTGACAAAAGCGCGGTAGATGGAGGATTAACTGTTCTTCCGAGAGGGTTAATTATTTAATACACGGGTCGAGGACGTCCTTGCTTTTTTTCGTGCGAGGGATCTTGCCATGTAGTGTTTTAAAATTTGAAACATTAATTACAAAGCTGAATTTAAGAGAAAACAAGAAGAGGACATACAGGCTGCCACAAAAATAAATAAAATTAATTTCACTAGTTGTACTTACAATTATTTCAATGGTTAGTTCACTTCCTTTGCGCTGGTGTTGTCAGGGATAACAGATGACCTCATATTCGCAGTAATGAATGACGTACGACTGTGTGGGTTTGTTGCTCGTATGACATAACCTCTATGCGGCAAGCAGCCGTAATGCATAATTGTTGAATTTCATAATTACACTAGATGGCAGTACAGATACTCAGTTTTTAATTTGACTTAATGCTCTTGGCCTCTTATAAACCAATAAAAAGTCTATAAAACCTCTTTGACTGAATGAGTTCGCCTCTTATAAAACACTAAAAAGCTAGTGTTCGTAAACACTTTATAACAAAAGTCCGGAAACCGAATTGTTTTTTTTTCACTATTTGATTAGATTTTCAGTGTATGAATGGGTTATAAGTTAACCAAACTCAAGTAATGTCTACGTTTTAGGGAGTTCATTACAGAGTTCACAATGTATTCATTTAATACAACTTTATTTGTGATTTGATATCCTGAATCACCGATATCATCAGTCGGGCTGGCAAATGTAGCTATGAAACAGCAACTGAAGCTTCGAAACTCCGGGGTCCTAGTTGAAGTTCTAGTCCTGATGGTGTGCGTGTCCTCCAATCAATTCTGACGAATACCGAAAGCAATACTTTAACCGTGCGGGTCATGATCCGCACGCGGCACCTTCCTTCCCCATCCCGAACAACTCCCATCCTTAGCATCGAATCATGCGTTAGTTAGTTAGTTTAGTTAGTTAATGCCTTATTTTACGTGGCGAGACTCGGGCCATCAGGCCCGCTCTTCCGTCTAACCACGAAAATTTCGATACGCTCCTTTCACCATCTAGCGGGGAAAGGAGGTATTATCTTGGGCGACGAAACAGGCGGATCTCAATTTTGCTCAGAGGCTTCTTTTAGGCTTGAGGATCTTTTACATGTAGTAAATCTAGTACATGGGACAGCCGACTTTACTTCCCCTCCGAAGGAAGGCGTACGAAGGATTTTTTAATGCGTTCATCCCCATCTCCATATCCCCCATATTCCATTGATCTCAAAACCACCTGAGGTGGTTCAGGGCATCAAATAATGTCACTGCCGTGCCTCTGACTAGCGGGCCCTTGAGTTCAAGTCCCGACGATGACAGAATTTTCGACATTGGCCACATCTACGAGTATGACTGAATTCAGCTGCTGTCTAGTGGACAATTCTAATGGTCAGCTGATTCTCCGATCTATACAGGCAAATATCGGAACAGTACCCTAACAAACGGGAAACACCGCACGCTTTCTTTCCTTCCTCTTCCTTGCCCTATCCTCTCCCCTTACTGGCAAAAGAACTTTAAAGCACTACACTGCTGCATATCTAGAGATCAGTCAGGAGCTTCGAATTTGTTCTGGTGGGGCGGTGGGGCGATGCCCCGCTGGTAGGATATATCCAAAGGCGGAAAACCTCGGAAGCCGTCTTGGTGATCTGTACGAGATCTCACCATCCACCGGGGCTCCTGCACCGCCATGTGTCATGACAGAAATATTGCCCTGTACTTACGGTACTATAGCAGTTGTGCTCGGAAACACAAAATAATCAATTATTAGTCAAGATGCAAAATGCAATGTCCAACTGTGAGACCTCTGAAGTCTGATTCGTTACCCGACTATGTTACCGAAAATGACGGAGAACCTGATATATATTCACGTTTGTCCTCCGGTAAAGGGAGCGCAATTGGGTATGGGGTATAGAATTGGACAGATTTCACTTGAGTAATTGATGTGCTTATTTGAATTGAATTGGGTGCTGCAATCCTAGGCACAACTCATTTTATCCGTTAGTTTCGATGTCTCGAAAATGGATGCAGTGACTCGGATGTATTCATATCCCCCTCCAGGGCCCATAGCTCCTAAGTCTTGCCAGGGTCTGATATGTAAAACAAGCAGTTGCTTACGAGCTCTCATCCATGCGGGCCTCGCGCCCGAAAAAATAAAATATTAAAAAATAAAATATTTGAACTCTTTCAATTCTGTAAGTAATTTGTTAATTTCGATTTGTATTTGCAAATATATTTATATAATTTATATTAATTATATTAATTTCTAGTTTATTAATTATATTAATGTCAATTTTATATTTATCTTAATGAATAATTTATATAATTATATATTATATGTAAATTCTACAAATATAAAATATTTATATAAGTATTTATACAAATTTTTGTTCTTTTACAATTAGTGTTATTTTAGTAAATTTGAAGAATCCCACCCCATCCTCTCCTCTCTCTCTCTCCTCTCCCCCTCCATTCGATCCCCTCCCCTCCATTCATTCCATCCTATCCCACCCCATCCCATTACATCCCCCTCAATTCAATTCAATCCAATCCATTCCTCAACATTGGGTCTTAAATCACGGCGTATACATTTTTTCATAATATGAGTAATAATCGCGAGATTTGAGAAAATTCTCTTAAGTGAGGAAGCGAGTTGAGAATAATTGTTAGTGTTATATTTTTCGAACCATTTGCTTTGTTTGTCAAGATTGATGTGTTGCAAAATGAATATGCCAAACTGTTGCCTTGATAACGCCGTGTTAGCAACAATAGGCAGTAGCGCTCCATCGCCATTATTTCGAATTATTTTATTTTATTAGGACTTTTATCCAGCAAGCAGCCGGATACCTTTTATAATCCGTTGGGACGCACATTTAACCATACACTAGACACCAAAACGCTTGCAGGCTCGTCTGATATGGGGCCAGCAGAACGCGAGGCCCTCAGCGGCAATACATACATGAGAGACAGACAACGGACAAACAACCATACCCAAGCCGGGACCCGAACCCGCGGCCCTTTGGAACGAAGTGCTGAGTTGGTACACGCTTTAAGCCACCTCGGCCATCCAAGTCGGCTAGAATTATTAATGACTTATTTTCTTTGCGGCTAAAATACGTATCGGACATCGTTGATGCGCTTATGTACGCGTATATTTTGATTGCTTGATATTTTGATGCGCGTATATTTTGATTTAAACTTTTGAATTAAAAAATATATACGTATTTTTCGTGCTTTGTTTGTTTAGGAATTTTTCAATTATATCTGTTGTGCAAGTACGACTGAAATTGTCACATTATAATATTTTATAACACTTATAATTATTTCGAGTCGTGGAAAACAGAAACGTAGGTTTCGATACGTAGATTTCAAACCGATGTTTCACTATATCTGAGACATGCCGCAATAATTGCATTGATGTAGGCATTAGTTGGAGATGCGCGAGAATATGAAAATTGTTGTTTGTCCTCGAAATGTTGATAATATTAGTGTTCAAACCCTCGCAGAATCGACGAACGAACGATAGTGAAAAAAATGTTTTATCCGGCCAAACTGTTAATTAGCATTGTTTCCTAAATCCTACATACACTTTGTAAACAATGATTCATTAAGTTTACACACCCATGATTAATTCATCAGAGATGAGCGATAAAACTTTACCGATTGTATCACAAACTGAATAGCAAGGCACCAAGGTCGGCACGGTAGCTGAGCGTGGCGCGTAAAATGCAAATGACCTTTCGATTTTCTCACCGAAAGGATGTTAAAAAAAACGATCTAGACAAACTACTGGTAGTAAATTTTGTCGCATCCTCTGCCATACCATTAGTGTTTCACACTGTCATGTGCTCTTTCAATTCTGTTTCAGTTTAACGATATCGATTTTAGATAATGAAACAACTAACGGAGGTAATATTTAATCTGGTAATTTAGGTTTTAGACTGTTAAAATTGTTTTTCATTTTGAGAGATACATCAATTCAAGTTTTTATAAAGAAGGAAAATGGCACTATTTAATCAAAAAATGATCACGCAGTGATTACTTTTTGATCATTAAAAATGTTTCTTTTTATTAATTTTTTAAAGAAACTTTAACGGGATATTTTTCAAAGGCCGTGTTAAGAGATACAATATCATTTCACGCTTTAGAATTTTAGTAGTATTTAGGACAGGCCTGCACTGCATTTCGCACTTTCGCTAGCCTTGGGAGCCACGCGTGAGCCATTCGAGCTCACATCCGGAATTTAACAAGGGTGAGATCCACCAATGAGAAGTTAAGAAGAGTGGGATGCACTAATGAGAATGCGCAATTCGAACCTAGCGCGTAAATTGAAATAACAATAGGCGAGAACATCAAACTAATACATACAGTTCGTTGATTGATTTTCGTGTTTCCGGGCGCGTCGCGTCCCGTTAGTGTAGTGCATGTTTTTCTCGGGAGATTGCGGTAATCTTCCCCCGCTGGGTGGCGAGATCCGGCGCCGACCTACCGTCGGCTAGTGGGGTGTCCTCCTAACTCTCCCACCAACGGGGCACCACCTCAGCTCGGACAAGCTCTAAGCTCCCAACCGGTCTCCCGGAATACGTAGTAGTGCAGTGCATGTTAGTGTAAGTGTGTGTATAAGAGAAGAGGATCTCTTAAGTAAGTAGATCTTTTTCAGATTCATACTAGGAAACAATATTAACCAAAATAATCAAAAGAGGAAAATTTTGAAACGTAGGAGTGCACAGAAGAACATAAAAAGTGAATTATGCCTTTTGCAGCTAGAAATACGGAACATTACCGATGTAAAGAAGTGGACATATTATGTCACAGCTTGGATCATTGCATTAAATATCCAGGCATTCAATCTACGCGCCGCATCGTCCCTGCTGTGCGATGCGCCCCTCCCAGCAAAGCTGCCTACCCCCCACTACTTGCACTTTCGCAGCTCTGGCGGCAGCGGTTCGGTTCTTGAGTGCAGAATGCTCGCGGGAGCAGGCGCTGTGCAGGTCTGGATTAGAACATTGGCTGCGCACTTTTGTGCTTCCAAACAACAGAATGTCTCTCGTTTCTCCAAACAACAAATAATTATTGATCCGTTGAGATATAATGTGGATTACTGTCGGGAAATTTTTAATAGAAATTCAGTAACAATACCCGCAGTGTATACGGGAAAGTGACACACGAACTAAAAACACTTTTAAAGAAATCTGATATTAAGACTAAGGTTTCATGAACGACGAAATAAAGCTTTCGTAATACAAGTATAATAAAAATGTTTTCACGAAATACTCATCGAATTAAATTAATTCCTTTTTATTTCCTTTTGCTTTAAATGTATCAAAAGATCTAGATTTCAACTGATTTCAAAATTTTAATATATTAGTATATAATTGGAAAAGGGCGAAAGGAAAAACAAAGATTTTTGATTATTAACATATTTGAGAGTGGGATTGTTGATGCGCCGACGAGTGAATATTTCGTATTTGGATGGGTTTACCTGGCTCTCATTTGCTCCGCCCCACTTGAGCCCGCTCCGCTTCACCTCACTCCGCCCCACTTAGCCCGCTCCGCTTCACCTCGCTCCACCCCACTTTAGCCCGCTCCGCTTCACCTCGCTCCGATCCGTGCCCTACTCGCTCAGCTTCATTAAGCCCCGTCCCACCCTACGACGCCTTCCTCATAGCATTGCCACGAATGTCGATTTGTTCAACCGGGAGCGGTAGCTCAGTGCATCAACTGACGTCACTGCAGCGCCTCTGACCGGGAGGTCCTAGGTTCACGTTCTGACCGCGGCAGGATTTTCGACACTAGCTTTTCAGCTAGGTCGAGTTCAGTCGCTGTCTGGAAGAGAATTCTAGCGGCTGGCTGCTCTGATCGGTAGTTTTCCGTGGTTTCTCTGATCAACACCAGGCGAATGCCGGAGCAGTACTCTATCAAACGGGCCACGGGCCGTGCACGATCTGTCATTCCCATTCCTTGTCCTATCCTCTCCCCTTACACACACACTTACACTAACATGCATAACTACCACATATTCCGGGTGACCGGTCGGGAGCTTACAGATTGTCCCGGCTGGGGCGGAGCCCCGCTGGTGGGAGAGTCCTGGTTAGGGGGAAACCCCACTAGCCGACGGTAGGTCAGCGCTGGATCTCGCCATCCAGCGGGGGAAGATCACCGCCATCTCCCGAGAAAAAACATGCACTACACTAACGGGACTAATGACCAGAGCAGTTGACGCGCCCGGAAACATGAATAAATCAATCAATCAATCGACTTGTTCAATAGCTTTTATTCTATTGAAACAATAAAATAAAATGAAAATCGTTACTGAAATTTAAGCTCCTTAAAGTTAGGCGAGATTACCATGTAAAAGTGAATTTTTACTAGGAAATTTGTGCTTACAAAGAATGGAATGGTTGCCACAATACGTGGAGGCGGCTTGGGTGTTGAGAGAATGTTCCACGAGGCGTTCTAAACGATAGTGCAAACCGCACTGGGATATACGTTCGTTTCTGTCCACTGTGCGTCGCCGGGGTTCGAAGGCGCGCCGTCCGCGGCGGCCAGCGACCTCGCAGAAGGCGCGTGGGCGCGCCCCGCCCCCTCCGCTCGCGACGGGTTGCCCCGCGTCCCGCCTCTCCGCCGCGCCGGCGGTGGCTGTGTACTTTCAGCTCGCTTCCCCATTCGCGCGAATACGTTGTCGCGTTAGGCACGAATAACTGTCAGACGCGTGAACGGTTTGAATGATTGCTTTTAGCAAATAGCGAGACTTGTTTCTGAACAGTTATCTTTCTTTGGTATAATGAAGCTGTCTATAAATCGTGGTAGCTCTTGCCTTTTTTTAAAAATTATATACTAATGAGTTTTCTTTCGTATTCCCACGTGATGTATATGTCCTTTCTTATGTTTGAGTTATTTCATTAAAAAATAACTTGCTACATGAAATGTCTAATGAACATTTACATTAGTACTTCAAAATATTCGTGCTAAGCATTTA
This sequence comes from Teleogryllus oceanicus, assembly GCA_964035755.1. NCBI lineage: Eukaryota > Metazoa > Arthropoda > Insecta > Orthoptera > Gryllidae > Teleogryllus > Teleogryllus oceanicus. Next base: position 39,124,271 of record CAXIVR010000012.1, on the reverse strand, counting down.
AATATGAAGTTCATAATCAAATTAAATTTACTTTTATTAATGTTTATTGTTGCAATTCATTATTTGTTGTTGTCTTGCTCGTTTATTGTTCCCACATTTTGTGCGTGCGTACCGTCACATACCTAAGCAGTGTTTCGTTAGTTTGCACTCGATGGAATAAGAAACAAATAATAATGTTAAAAAACAGTTTCAAAGCATTTGAATTTTATTCAGAAAACACTAGATATTAATGCGAGAAATGTATATCAAATTGTTAATTTGTTCTATTGTTTCCAGTGTGCAAAATAAATCTTGCAGCATGTCGCTCACGCATGTAACATCTTTATAACGTGGAAATTATGCTATTTGAATTACAGAGAACAGGTTTTTTGGCTTCAAAATTTTAATGTTTTAAACACGGTTCATCTTAAATTTTTTTTATCTATTCTTGCGGATGAAGAGACTTCTCGACCACCTCTGTAGTCGCGTATGTGTCCGCCGCTTACTTTTTACTGATTAATATCCAACTGAAAGTAGCAAAAGTAGTGAGTGTGCCAGCCAAGTCGACGACCCCTGCCGCAACAAGTTCGAAGCCCGTCCAGAAACCAGGCGTTTCCAGTCTTGGAGAAAAGAACGTGGAGAAAACGATTGTGATCTGTAAACGGAGCGGCGCAGCACCGAGAAACCAGCCTGAGCAGATGCCATGTGCCTGTGTTGTTCTCTGCACGCTCTTTCTTGCGCAAGAAAGTCACGCAAGGAATGGCTTTGAAAATAGCGGATACCTCCTACGCAGGCGAGAGGCGCGTCCGTTTTAAGGCCTTGTGAAGAGAGATGCAATATCGATGTTTTAGCCGACCCGGTCGCCGACATCGCTACGGAGATTGCTAAGGAAGTACTGTCGTAGTAATATCGGACCAAAGGGTCGCGGGTTCGAGTCCCGCCTCGGGCATGGTTGTTTTTGTGTTTGTCCTTTCACCCCTTATCATCATCACCATTTCGTTTCATCTTCATTGTTACCATAACGTTAACTCCAATAGTGGTCGCTAATGACCGAGATGTTGATGCGACCTTAAATAAAAAACATTCTTGTTTTAGTGTAATTTTAAGATTGTTTAAATCGATTTTCATGACATCCATACATTCTAGCTAATGCTTTGAACACTGGTGTCTGTCTTCAATTTTTTAAATTATAAAATAATTCTGTAAATTTCAATTACATTTTTTAAAAGTAAAATGAAATAGATCTTGAGAATATAACTTTAGTATTTTATATTCGTGAAGTTAACCGTTGCTTGTTATAAAAATGGACGATGAAACTACAAATATATGGATGATATAGATCTTGTCTTGTTATGTAATGTCACTTCAGCGATTACGAGCTATTTACGTCACTTGTTCAGTAATAAGTGAGTGATTTGTGAAGTATTATTTATGTATTTAAATCACTCATGATTGGGTGCTGAAAGGGGAAATAATTTAATCCATTTTCTGAATTTACCTTTTAATAGGATACTTTATTTAAGGAAGTCTGAAAAGCAGAAATAAATCTCTGAGCATCCGTGCCATTGCACGTGTGCTCAGCTGAATGACGCACATCAGAATCTCCCATCTTCCGAAACTGATGGGATCGGACTTGCGGTGACGAGTAAGACTTTTCTTAATCCTCACTGAGAGGGCAAATAGAACAGAAATGTATTCTTTTGTAAAGCAGTAAGTAGAGTCGTTGAACGAAGAAATTGATTGATAGATTGATTTTTTCCGGGCGCGTCAATTGCTTCGGGCAATCGTCCCGTTAGTGTAGTGAATGTTTTTTCTCGTGAGATGGCGGTTATCTTCCCCCGCTGGATGGCGAGATCCGGTGCCGACCTACCGTCGGTTAGTGGGGTTTCCCCCTAACCAGGACTCTCCCACCAGCGGGGCACCGCCCCAGCCGGGACAAGCTCTAAGCTCCTGACCGATCTCCCGGAATATGTGAAAGTGTAGTGCATGTTAGTGTAAGTGTGTGTATAAGGATAGGACAAGGAAGAGGAAGCACAAAGGCCGCCCCTCCCCGCCCCGCCCCGCCCCGCCCCGCCCCGCCGCGCCGCGCCCCGCGCCCCACCCTGTCCCGTCCGCCCGCTCCGCCCGCTCCGCCCCGCTCCGCCCCGCTCCGCCCCGCTCCGCTCCCCGCTCCGCCCCGCTCCGCCCGCTCCGCCCCGCTCCGCCCCGCTCCGCCCCGCTCCGCCCCGCTCCGCCCCGCTCCGCCCCGCTCCGCCCCGCTCCGCCCCGCTCCGCCCCTGCTCCGCCCCGCTCCGCCCCGCCCGCCCCGCTCCGCCCCGCCCCCCCCGCTTTCCCTGCCCGTCTCGCCCGCCCCGCTCCGCCTCGCCCCGGCCCGTTCCGCCTCGCCCCGGCCCGTTCCGCCTCGCCCCGCCTCGCCTCGCCCCGCCCCGCCCCTCTCCGCCCACGCCGCGGGCCCGCCGAATGGGGAGGCTAGCGCGGCGGAATGTCGCGCTTGTTTATTGGGCCGGCCCCGTGGCCGCGGGTCGCGGGCGGCGGCCGAAGCGGAGGCGTCCGGGTGCTCGACCCTCTGAACCGCTCGCGCTCGCTGCCAGGCACCACCGCTTCCTCGACCGCTAAGGGAACACGAGTCGCACACAACTCAATATGTGTCTTTTTTAACGTTCTTTTTTGTTCGTTCCTAAATTACTATCACTTTCACTATCACTATCACCATTCTTCTTCTTCTTATTCCTCCAATTACTATTCCTAACATCTTTAGTATCCAGACAGACGATCGATGACTAAAGATGTTATGGGTCCGTTGATTATAAAGTCTACTTCGGGTTGCAACCAACTTCCTGAGGGGCAGATCTAGGGACTGTAAGTGCCTTTACAATACTTTGCGCAAATTGTGGGCTGTACCAAACGAAGCAATGTTTTGTTACGTTCTTCCCAGTCTACTTACTTTTACTTCCCAGTCTTCTTAGAGTTCCGACAAGTTCTTACACAAATTTTACGGAACAACGGGACGACGTGTGCTTTTACACCCCACATTCGTCTGATCTGCCTGGTCTGACGGAGGGGCATACTCTTGCAGACGGAGGGGCATACTCTTGCAGACGGGGCATACTCTTGCAGACGGAGGGGCATACTCTTGCAGACGGAGGGGCATACTCTTGCAGACGGAGGGGCATACTCTTGCAGACGGAGGGGCATACTCTTGCAGACGGAGGGGCATACTCTTGCAGACGGATGGGCATACTCTTGCAGACGGAGGGCATACTTGCAGACGGAGGGGCATACTCTACAGACGGATGGACATACTCTTGCAGACGGAGGGGCATACTCTTGCAGACGGATGGACATACTCTTGCTGACGGGGGGGCATACTTGCAGACGGAGGGACATACTCTTGCAGACGGAGGGGCATACTCTGCAGACGGAGGGACATACTCTTGCAGACGGAGGGACATTACTCTTGCAGACGGAGGGACATACTCTTGCAGACGGATGGACATACTCTTGCAGACGGATGGACATACTCTTGCAGACGGATGGACATACTCTTGCAGACGGATGGACATACTCTTGCAGACGGATGGACATACTCTTGCAGACGGAGGGGCATACTTGCAGACGGAGGGACATACTCTTGCAGACGGAGGGCCTCGAGTTCGGTCAGATAGATCGAGGAATATCATTCATGCCTGGCGCGCACTTGGACGGTACGGCTTGGACTGACATAATAGATGGGAATTTTTGAATGCTGATTGCATTGTTTTCCGTAAGGGTGCGCGCACTAGGCTATCTCTGCCGGATCGAGACGATCCGCATCTTCCACCGTTTGCAAAAAGTCCGAATAAAGGTTCTTCTGGACATTTCGACCCGCCGATGACGTCATCGTGACGGTCTTTCCGGCATGCCTTTTCAGTTGTGAAGTTATGTGAAGCGAACATGAATGCGTCCAATTTAATTACGTTGGTCCAGAATTATATGGAGTTGCACAACGTGATCTTAAGTTTTATTTAATGTGTTACCTTGTTAGGATCTGTAATTTATTAGGTTAGGTAAACTATTTGAATCGAGGAGTAACATTTGCCAAATTAAAAAGAGTAATGTTTATAAGACGCTGCGTAATAATAATGAAGCTTGGTACATTTGTGTACGGTGAATAAATTAGGCCAAATTTTGAAATGATACATTAGTTCATTAATCGATGTAAACTAATTGTGTGTCTTGTGCGTAAATAATTGTCTTATTGGGCCGATTGTTTTTTTAGTTTCTAAATAAAGTACTGCAATTATTCTGTCTCTTTGTTCAATTTAATTGTATTCAATTACTATATATACCAAAATATTTGTATTTATAAAGTACACTTTTGAAAATATCCAAATAGTTTCAAATTTATCGTGAGATATCCTGAAGCACTGAAGTAAATTTTAATCTTCGATCAGCGTGGGATATAATTTGTGAAATTCCCCTTTTTGTCATTCTCGTTATGTTTTTAAGAGAAGAGAATCTGGGTTCTGTTCGACCACTTGCTTCCTTTTTCTTTCCGCTATTAAAAATGAACACAATGCGATTGCTGCTTTCCTTAACATTATGAAGCCGTCGCATACATAGAAAGATACAAGATTTTTTTTTCTTTCGATATCAGGCCCCACAATTTTAGATTTTTCAGAGAAAACATAGTAATTCCCACTGCAGAATTACAATACTTCCTCTTTAATATTTATATTGTAGGCTCCTTCTTCTTCTTCTTCTTCTTCTTCTTCTTCTGCTTCTTCTTCTTCTTCTTCTTCTCTTCACGGATTTGGGAAATTCCCTGCTCCGGCTTCATTACACCATCTCTGACGTGGACGGCCAATGTCCCTTCTTCCCCGTGGTCTGTACAGAAAGGCATGTCGGTGGATCCTTTCGTGAGATATTCTTCCTAAGTGCTGTACCCACCGTGATCTGTATTTATTTACTTTTTCATTGATAGAAAATATGGTAAGTTCCTGTCTTATATCTTCGTTTTTTATTTTGTCCATTAGGGTGCAGCGTTTTTCTCTCCGAAGGAATTTCATTTCCGAGGCTTGTATCTTCATTTTATCTTGTTTTCTTAATGTCCATGCTTCACACCCGTAAAGCAGTTGTGGTGCTGCCATGACTTTATAAAATTTTAAAAGTGTCTCTTTTCTAGTCTTATTGCGAAGATATTTGTTTATTGTTCCACACGTATGTTGGAAACATTGTAATTTTGTTTTAATATCATCACTGTAGTCGTATGTGATATCGTAGCCCAAATACTTATATAGTAGGCGAGAAAGTAAAACTACGTATAGAATTTTGTTAATTTTTTCTAATAGTATAGCATAATATTGATGTATTAAAACTGTCTGCAAAATCCTCTGCATTTTCGAAAGTTGAAAATATTCGGAAGAGGCAATTGGAATCTCTCAAACTTCTTTTGCTGAAGAGAGGTTTTCGAAGATGGATGAATGATTAGGATACATTTTCTAATATTATAATATCGTTGCTTATAATACGTGGCAGTATGACTAGTTTTATATTGTATTTTAACCGTTGGCTTTCTCTAACAGTTTTAAAAAGAGAGTACGTAAGAAACGAAGATGTCAAACTTACCAAGATTTTTACATTAGTTTGCTTTCAAAATAGGTAAAATCCTTCCCCTTCTTTCCAACATGGTGGAATAGACATCACAAATTTAAAATAAAATTTATTTCGTTAATATAATAAAATGATTGCGGTTTAGAAACCTGGCCAGAGTTTAGGCCCATTTGGTACTGTTTATTTTGCGATCAATTTTTTGCGAACGATATACTAGCAATTGTTTGCGAGGTAAATTAGCGTCTAGTTTATTATCCTTTTTTACGATGGTGAAAGTTATAGTGCACAATACCTATAAATTATTATCCTACATGGAATAAAAGCATAATGAACAACTGCCAGACTCAGACATAGCTTTCACCTACATACAAGCAAGGAGAAAGCACCGCGTTTAATTCTCCTACCAACAAGCCTGCCTACCATGTTTCTTGGAGCCACGGACATTCTTCCCGATAATGGTGAACTTATGTTCGTAAATATTTACGATTTTCTGCGTTGTAGAACAGATACAAACGGTATCGAATCACAGATTTGATAACCCGCGTTCATACGTATTATATATTCTATCAACGTATTCATTAGTTAAGAGGTGCCTTATTATCTGTGATCTTGCCACCGAGGTCGGGAAACATACAGCTGCTCAGCAGTACAGACGTAACAGTGCAGCTTCAGCATCGTGCAATCCGTGTCGTCTCTCCTTGGCAGACGGCACATAAACCAAAGTTCATTGCTCTGGGCTGTGTGTACACTGGCTTTATGCTTCCACACAGGTTTCCACGAGTACTTGCAGCCCGTCGGCTGCTGACTGTGCGGTGGAGTTAGGGAATTCCCACGACTCCCCGGGGGCTTTCGTCAGTTTCCTATTGTGTGGAATCGTTTAGTTTGGACGAGGCGAACGGTTTTGAAATTGCCTATTTTTAATGATTGGTAAATCCCTTGTCTATTCTTTTCCCTCTATCCATTTGTTTCCACCAAAAACTCAGTTGATTTTCTCCACCATTGTACATGCAGATCGTGCGTGAAACGAGACCTTAATTTTCCTTATGGGCGAAATTGCATTGGTATTGCTTCATTGTTCAAAGCGTCCGTAAATATTAACTGAAGCAAACACGAAACTGACCTTTCGTGCGTAATGGAGAACTTGCAGGGGGGTGGATTAAAGGGCTATTTGTATAAAATCAACGTGCCTCCAAACTGCCGCACAGTGGTAAATTTTGGCTTTGTAGCTGGGCAAAAATGAATGAGGCCCAAAGATTTGAAAACTGCGCAAGTGGATTGCCAATTAACCTAACTAATAGGAAATGCTCAAAACTGCTTGTCTATCAGATCATGAAAGGGTTGGATTAGGCCGATTTGCGACCGATCAGAGAATGCCTTTGATGGAAATATTACTTGGGATTTTGGAGTTTTACGTAGTGTTTAGTTTTGTAACATAATTTTATATTATTTATAATATAAATAATATTAATATTATTAAATTATTTTTATATAATTTATATATTAATATTTTTATATTAATATAATATATTTTAATATTTTTATATTAATATAATTAAATATATATAACATAATTTTACTGATAATTATCAAGGCATGACGTGCAAAAAATCATAAATTTCTTTAAATTAAATTTTTGTAAAAATAAATGCAATTTTTAAAATACATTCCACAGAGCTTTTATTTTTATGCTGCATTTGTGGTTTTTGTGTCCGTTTGCGTTCATGCGTTTAAAATAATTTTTGTATTGAGGATGCATTATGCGAAGAGATATCTTCAATTTACTGCATTCAAAAAGCAATGGTAAGGAAAATATCAAACGTCCAGAATAATGTATAGTAACCAAAAGAACTAAACATGCCATTAAAAGTTTAAAGAACTTTTGTTATATTCACTGACCGTTTGAAGACCTTTTGTTATGAAGTGACTCAATTCTAAAAACGATTTTTTTGGTGATGGAATGGAATTCATCGGTATGCAACCAGATGCCGAAGTAAGAAAAGGAAGTAGTTGGGCGGGTTTTTAAATATAGTAAACTAAACTAAGACGCAAAGGAACGACCATCATTTATTTTCCTGCAAAATTATTATAACTTAAGAGTTCCATGTGATTAACTCGGGAGAGTAGAGAGAAACATGTAGAATTGCGGAATTGTAAAATTCTTTTAGATTCTAGAAAAATCGAATTGTTGACATTTTTCGACACTAATAATGTAGGTCCCACAAACCCTAATTTTTGCAAATGATAAAAAATAGATATAAAGTGAATTGATGATCATATAATTAAAATATTTGCTGCAATTCTCTGTGAGTTGGGCTAGAGATCAGCCTGTTAATTCTGATGCATTTCTTGTTTATGCCTAAGAAATGTCACACCTAAATGTGATCTTGGTGGCTGGTGCTTGGCTGATGTGATCTGTCCATTTTCTGAAGAGGCGCAGGATGTGAGATAGAGTGGCGCAAACGACGAGCACAGCACACAAGAAAGTACTCGAGAGTAAAAATAAATGAAATATATACTCTGATGAATCTTGGCTTCAGTTTCAAATTCAATTCTGTTTGGGTAAGGAATAGTTTGCATGTGAAGGCACCTAGCCTGTTCTCTCGTCATCCTTAGAAGCCATAAAACAGGAATTATGGATCCAGACTGTATACATTCATTGTCAACTCAGCAAAAGCGTTCTTGAAAGTATTTACAAACTATATTATTATCATTTTAACTTTTAAAAGCTGTATATACGACTAGCATTAATTCGTAACAGTCTCTGGCTCGCTAGTTTTGACACTCTGGGCACCACCCACTGAGTGAACAACGAAGAGAAGAATGAAAATAACCGTGTACGTAGTATTCACGCAGTTTGTACACCAAATAACGGTCAACTGTTAGATACTATTATTTTTGTCCACTCACAAAACAAAAAATCACCACTGTGTTCCGAAAGTGGCAGAGATAGCGGTAGCAGAAGCAAACAATGGTAAGCCAGGGTGTTATACCGGTGTTTACATTGGTGGTTATTACGATAGTTCAGGTTTCGAGATGGGTTTACTCTAAGCATTTGCCTCGAATATTGACAAATGAAATATTGATGTCTGTTTTAACTGTCGTGAACATAATGTCAATGTCATCACTCCAAATTTACAGCCGCAAGTCGACCTCAGACGCTGGTTTTGTGAATATACTAGTATTTGGTCTGTCGGTCTGAAGATTTATGAATTCCCATTCTCCTGTGATCTTCGATATTTCGTCTTTGTCTATATGCGGTGACCCCGCTGTGTTCTAACCTCGAAATCGAGAGACCTGCATGAATGTCAGTGTCTGGAGGTGCTCCATTGAACATTCCTTGAGGGGTGAGGAAAATGTTTACGCTAACCCGCGAAAACTAAAAAACCTAATATAACATGCAAATATACGAAAATGCTATTAAAGGAGATGAAACGAAAGATTTGGTAATTACTACGAGAAAAGTTTCATACTTTTGCGAATGAATAAATTAGTTGGTACACATTCTTGTGAGCGTTTGTTCCAGGAGGTCTAGAATAAATATACACTATACTGCTCTAAGTTGATGAAGCTAATGATGCGAAGTAGAGAGAGTCTGGAACGGTTGGCATAAAGATCAACCCAAGGCACGTTCGGGTCAAATAAAAGGAGCGGTTAATGCTTGGAAATTATTAAAGGTGGCATTTCGTTCTCCAATGCCTCATAAACTGTTTCGGTCAACTGTTTACTTACACAAAGAGACAATTTGAGAGGATAATAATAAAAAAAATTCGGGATTACTCAACTAAAAATATTATTCTAAACATTTGTCAAATTGATTTTCGGAGAATAAATATTTTTTTAGTTTTTTGAGTATATTTTAAACGTAAGTATATAGCACATTACAGATATTTATTTACACACACACACACACGCACATACATAGGGTGAGTCACGTAACTTTAGCACCTTCTGCAGTTTGTGAACAATTGAAGCTACTGCAATGCAGTTTTCACGGAAATGCGTGAGGAAATAGAGATAATTAATACACGTATTCATTTCTATATCATAATTTTTATTTTTCGAGATATTGAGGAAACTGTTTTTTCAAATGAAGTTATACACTTTTTTTGTCTATCTTGACGAGCGTAAGACACGAATCTAATGTATATAATTGGATTCGTCTTTTTACGCTCGTCATGATACACTAAAAGATATAAAGTTCCATTTAAAAAACACAAAGTTACCTTAATATCTCTAAACATACAAATGATAAAATCAAAGCGAATACATGCATCAGTTACCCTCATTTTCTCATGCACGTTCATGAAAACGGCATTGCAATAACTTCAAAAGTTAAAAAATTACAGGAGGTGCTAAAGTTACGTAACTCTCTCTCTCTCTCTCTCTCTCTTATATATATATATATATATATATATATATATATATATATATATACACACACACACACACACACATATATACACACACATATACAGGATTAATATACCTTGATATGTGCCAGAAAGCGAAGATCTACATTCGTTACCCAAGCACTCAAGCCCATTTGCATGTTTACTAGTCAGACAAATAACATTCACTCTCCTACTTCACTTTTTATAGTTTATTCAAAAGAATTTTAAATCAATCTATATAATATATAAACAAGAGTAGCAGCGCAGGCGTATGCGAGCCCCTATCCATTGCTTCTCATCACCGCCAACGCCCCTACCCGCTTTCGCTGTCTCCATTACCATCGTCATCATAGTTATTATTTCCGCTTCTGCCACTGCGACCGTCCGACTCTCGTCACCTCCATCCCCACTATATCTCCCCGCTCCCTTCACCCCCGTCGCCAGAGATCCTGTAACCACGACTATCGCCAACAAACCCTCCTCCGCCACCGCCAAAGGGCCGGGAGCGGTAGCTCAGTGCATCAACTGATGCCACTGCAGCGCCTCTGACCGGGAGGTCCTAGGTTACACTCCCCACGGCGGCAGGATTTTCGACACTAGCTTTTCAGTTAGGTCGAATTCAATCGCTGTCTGGAGGATAATTCTAGCGGCCGGCTGCTCTGATCGGTAGTTTTCCGTGGTTTCTCCGATCTACACCAGGCGAATGCCGGAGCAGTACCCTAACAAACGGGCCACGGACCGCGCGCGATCCGTCCTTTTCTTCCTTGTCCTATCCTCTCCCCTTACACACACACACACTAACTTTCCTACCTATCTTCTCCCCTTACTTACACATATACTACCATACCACACATGCCGGGAGACCGGTCGGGAACTTAGAGCCCGAGTGGTGCCCCGCTAGTGGGAGATACCTGATTGGGGAAGTAGCCCATTAACGGATGGTAGCGCGGCGCTGGATCTCACCCCATCTACTGGGGGAAGATTAACGCCTCTTCTAGTGGGGGAAATGCACTACACTTACGGAATTAATGATCTAATCTATTTCTAATCTAAGTCTAGTCAGTTGGCGCGCTCGGAATCTCTAGTAAGTCACTCAATCCGTTAATCAATTAATAAGCAAATCGATCAGTCAGCCAATCTATCAGCCAATCTATCAGCCGATCTCCATCAATCAGCCAATCAATCAGCCAATCAATCAGTCAATCAATCAGCCAATCAATCAGCCAATCAATCAGCCAATCAATCAGCCAATATATCAGCCAATATATCAGCCAATATATCAGCCAATCAATCAGCCAATCAATCAGCCAATCTATCAGCCGATCAATCAGCCGATCAATCGTTCAATCAAACAATCAGCCAACCCACGGCCACAGCCGCGGCGCTGCTCCGCCTTCGCAAGCTCTTCCTGCGGAGCCGCGCGGGAACCGGCCCTCCCTCGCCCTCCCGCGCATGCGCCCCCGCCGCAATCTGTGCCTGCGTCCCGCTGCTCGAACCCCGGCCCCCGGCCGACCGGTCGCCAGTGCTCGCGCGGCGCCAGCAACGGTTCGCATCGGCGATTTCGGTTTATTTTTACCTAATTGCGCCGTTTCTCCGCTAAGAGCAGATATCGGAACATGACGTGCAAATTACTCATCAAGTCGGGAAGTGTGTACAGAAGTGGAACTGGACAACTTACGTTAAAGCTGGGAATTAATAAAAATAGAAACTGGTCGTTTGCCCGTTGCCGATGCAGTTGACTGGGAAGACCTAGGCTTGGAGACCTGATTTCTGATAGGATTCCTGAGTCCTCAAATTATTTTCCACTTGGGATATAGAACGATTTTCCTAAGGATGAGCCCAACTGACAGTTCGCGAAAACAAGTGAACATCATATGCATATCAGAGAAGTATCCCTCCGCCGCGACAGCTGTTCAGCCACGCCCCTTCGTAAAGTGCTAATGGCTCCTGTGAAAACATCCCTATAGAGAAGTCTAAGAGTTTCGCTGATGTATATGCACGTACGCGAGTCCGGGAAATAATTAAATTTAATTACATGCGTGAAAAATCTCTTAACATGCTCTCACAACGAGTAAAAGAAAACTGCCACGAATGTAAATAGAAAGCTCTCAATCACAGCTCGCCACACAACAGCACAAAGGCCGGAACCACATACATCGGTACGCATCTCGTATTCAAGTTTTGGTTTTAAAATAAACATAATATTTATCACACAAAAAGTAAATTCAATGCAATATATAAAGGAAAATAGAGTTTTTACAGAAGAGCACATAACACTGCATTTCCTAATTCCCTTTATTTCTCGCGGCGCACTATAATTTTGTCGGACGAGGATGTCACGAAAGGAAGCGTTGAAGCTATTTACAAGTTAGCCAACTGCAAACCAACAAATGCAGGAAGGAAGTCCATTGCGCTCAAGGGCACGACGACCACAGAACCTTCAGTTATGTTGCCAGCACTAGCTGTCACTTTGGCTCATCCTTAGGAAAATCGGTCTATGCATATATGGCTCGACCACTATCTGAAGGACAATTCTTGAGACCGGCTCGTTAAGTTTTGTAATGCGTGAAGAAATGTGAGTTATCAATTTGGCTGTAATTTTCAAGCTCTAGTTAGTTCTACGAGTATATATTTTTTCGTAGAACACACAAGACGTTTCACGTAATACTACGCCCTGAGGAAGGATTTCACGCAGTACTACGCCCTGAGGAAGGTCGCAGAATGGCGACCGAAACGTTGGCACCTGTGCCCTGGACGCGGCGTCTCCCGGATAGCCAAGTTAATCATGACTCCGGCCGCGGAAGCCTACGCTCTCACGTTTCACGTATCCCACTGCGGCTGCTTCTCTTCCGTAGCCTACCCGATTTCCTTTGTTGGCCGAAATTCATATCTGCATGTAAATTACAATATAATACTATCGTAATGATTACAATTTTACGGAATTCTATTAGTATTAGTAGTGTGCCTTATCAGTTACATTTTAATGATGGAAACATGGATGGTACTGTTTAGTTTTCCAATTTCTTCAAAAATGACTTCGCAGCTGCATCTTGAATCGCAGTTCCATGTTTTTCAATTATGAATTATATCTAATATATCACTTGTTTTGTATACATAATAGCAATTTAGACTTGCCAGTACCTACATGTGTGTCTGGTAGAGGATGCGCATTGAGAGAGCGATCGACGTTCACTCACCTCCGTGGCATCGCCACCGCCTCCCTTCTCCTTCCTTCCGCCCCCCTCAATCTGTTTCATTCTCCGATCAACCCCTGGCGAATGCCGGAGCAGTGCCCTACCAAACGGGCCACGGACCGCGCGCGGTCTTTCCTTCCTCTTCCTTGTCCTATCCTCTCCCCCTTACACACACACTTACACTAACATGCACTACACTACCACATATTCCGGGAGACCGGTCGGGAGCTTAGAGCTTGTTCCGGCTTGGGCGGTGCCCGCTGGTGGGAGAGTCCTGGTTAGGGGGAAACCCCACTAGACGACAGTAGGTCGGCGCCGGATCTCGCCATCCAGCGGGGGAAGATCACCGCCATCTCCCGAGAAAAAAACATGCACTACACTAACGGGACTAATGACCAAAGCAGTTGACGCACCCGGAAACACGATAAAACCAAACCAAACCAATCAATCTGTTTCATCACGTCTGTTTCTCTTTCCTTCCAGCCTCCACCGCTCCCTTCCCCTCTCGCCACCACGCCATTCCCACAGCCTCCCTCCCACCACTACTCTTACTCAGCTGCTCGTCTCCAACTCCACCATTATTTCCTCCGCCCCCCGCTCCACCTCTGGTTCCATCCCCGGCTGCTGCCTTTCTCTCCCCCACCGCCACACTGCCTTCACGCCTCTTATAGAACGATTTTCCTAAGGATGAGCCAAAGTGACAGCTAGTGCTGGCAACATAACTGAAGGTTCTGTGGTCGTCGTGCCCTCGAGCCCAATTGACTCCCTTCCTGCATTCGTTCGTTTGCTGTCGGCTAACTTGTAAATGGCTTAGACGCTTCCTTTCGTTATGTCCTCGTCCCACAAAAATATAGTGCGCCGCGAGAATTAATTGAAATTAGGAAGTGCAATATTATGTGCTCTTCTGTGAAAATTATTTTTTCCTTTATATATTACATTGAATTTGCTTTTTGTGTGATAAATATCATGTTCAAATTATTTTAAAACCGAGACTTGAATGCGAGATGGGTACCGATGCACGTGGTTCCGGCCTTTGTGCTGTTGTGTGGCGAGCTGTGATTGAGAGCTTTCTATTTACATTCGTGTCATTTTTCATTTACTGGTTGTCAGAGCATGTTAAGAGATTTTCCACATATGTAATTAAATTTAATTACTTTTCGGACTTGCGTACGTGCGTATACCTCAGCGAAACTCTTAGACTTCTGCATAGGGATGTTTTCACTGGAGCCATTAGCACTTTACGAAGGGGTGTGGCTGAACAGCTGTCTCGGCGGAGGGATACTTCCCTGAATTACATGTGATGTTCACTTGTTTTCGCGAACTGTCACTTTGGCTCATTCTTAGGAAAATCGTTGTATACTCATCGGCGCGCCTCCAACTCTACCGCTGCCCCGATTATCTCCTCCTTTTCCTCGTTCGCCTCCGCTTCGCCCGAATCCCTGTGCGCCCCCGCCTGCACGTGAGCGGGCGCGTTTTTGCCTGTCGCGCGCGGATTTGCCGCCGCTGCCAGTTACTCGGCTCAGACTCTCGCTTCTTCTGTTTTATTTTGCCTCCACATGGAGACGGGATGCGCGAGGGGCGATTTTCTGGTTTCTTCGTGCCGAGTCGTGAGCAAAACAAAAAATAAAAGAACGCGCCGAGGCGAATTCCTTTGCAGAAATGCATGTGATGACTTTTTTTTTCCCGTCGCATCAGATCGCAAGTCGTGGACAAGATTATCATAATTTAAAAGGATGGATTCATGCTATAAGAGTAGGGTAAATACTAGTTACTCTGGCACGACCATTTCCGCCATACGTTTCTTACAGACATTAGTACATGTGTGGAGTTTTGTTATTGTTATCGCAAAATGATGTTATCAAATGCATTTTTGAAAATATCCATGATCATTTTATAGGCAATAGTCAGTTACGGGAGTGACATATTAAATAACAATGAACTAAATGTTCCTGGTATTCTTGCCTAATGATTCTTCTATGAATTTTTCTTCCCTAAAGATAATCGCAGTCATAAGTTTTTTAAACCTCTTGGGTTTGCGCGAATTTGAAAAATTGAGTGGGAAAATGAACTACAGATTTCCATTTAAGACACGTGTGTTGAATGCTCGAGTTAATCACACCTTCCCGTGCATTTCCGAGAGTCCTGACGTGAAATAATCATACACGTTTGTGGCTTTTAGGTGCATGCTTTTATCTCTACATAACGTGGATGTGCCGAGACATGCACAATAGAAAAAAAAGCTAATCAAGACGTCTTCCGAAGTAATTATCTCTGCTTAAGCTTCTTCCATCTTCACTGCGACATCGTCCTCGCAGCAGCGTTTCCAAGTTCTGTTGCAACCGGAAATGATATTAGTAACAGTAGACTTACTTCTCGTATCTTATTGTCAACCTTTTCGTGAACAAAGATCTCTGTGATCCAAGGAGAAAGTTACGTTTCAAACTATTGCAGACCTGATTGTTTCGAATTAGTAGCGGAAGCAAGAATGCTGCCCAACAAAAAACAGAAAAAAGTTTCAAAAAAAAATCAAGCACACTGTGCAAGAGCAACAAATAAACACTCAAATAACTACAAAAAATTAAATATTTTAAGTGAAACATTTTTCCAAATATTCCAGTAACGTAGTATACAGTACAACAGTTCTTAACTAATCATGAATATACAAATAGCTGCTGTTCCATGACACAACAATTGAATATCAAAGAATGGATTCGTAGGCTTCCGCGGCTGGAGTCATTGGATTCTTGGCCGTCCGCGATGAGCGGCGTCTCAGTCGATGGAGACGATGTTTCGGCCATCTTGTTGTGGCCTTCTTCAGAACTATACTGCTTCAGTGTAGCTCTGAAGAAAGCCAATCAAATTAGGGTTCGTTGGCTTCCGCAGCCGGAGTCATTGTATTCTTGGCTGTCCGGGATGAGCCGCGTCTCAGTCGATGGAACCGACGTTTCGGCCATCTTGTTGTGGCCTTCAGGCTTTGGGCTTCAATCATCTCTGAAGATAGCCAATAAAATTAGGGTTCGTAGGCTTCCGAGGCCGGAGTCATTGGCTGTCCGGGATGAGCGCGTCTCAGTCGATGAAGCTGACGTTTCGGCCATCTTGTTGTGGCCTTCAGAACTATACTGCTTCAGTATACTCTGAAGAAGCCAATAAAATTAGGGTTCGTGGCTTCCGAGGCCGGAGTCATTGGCTGTCCGGGATGAGCGCGTCTCAGTCGATGAGCCGACGTTTCGGCCATCTTGTTGTGGCCTTCCAGGGCTATATCAGCAGCATAGCTCTAAAGAAGGTCACAACATGATGACCGAATTTATGCCGAGGGCGTAAAGAATCAGAAAAGCCCGCAAGGGTATTAACAATACCGTTACGTGTTTTGTTCGAGGTCCGCATACAGCAATGAACGAGTAAACTATAAAGTAAATTACATATACATATAATTTGTACAAATTTTTTTATCCTTACAATTGGAATTGACACGATCAATGACATTCATTGATATGAATTGTATATTTATAGGAAACAACATTCTTAGGCAGGGTTTTGAGGTAGGCAAGGATCGTGTATTAGCGTATATCATATATTTACGAGTATTTTGGTGATAGCTCGTAATGTATAATGGAGCTCTCAACACACGTGCGTGGAAAAAAGGACAAGACCACGATAGGGCCGTGTGTCGACTGTCAATGAGATGGCAGAGCATCAACCTCTGGTTGCCTCGTGAAGCAGCGTGTAAACTCGTTGCGCGTAAAACAAAACGAGGCGCTCGGGCACGCGGAAGGGTTTGCAGCAGCTGCGAAACGCGCATGCGATTAAGGAGCCGCGTCGCTTCGCCTCGTAATCGCCCCGGCGGCAGAGTGGACAGACACGGCCACTTGCGACGGCAGTGGTTATGTTGGTGGGGCAAATGCTGTTTTTAAACGGACCGTTGGACATCGCCGGAGAGATGGGTTGAAGCCCAAGGTTCGCCGCTATCCCCAACCCTGTTTAATCTCTACACTGCAGACGTTCCTACTTCCCATCAAATAAATACCGCCCAATTCGCCGATGACACTGCCTTATACATCTCCGGCACTTCACTACAAACTCATCAATTTCAGCCCCAACAGCATCTACATCTAATAACAAATTGGGCAAATAACTGGAAAATCAAATTAAATCCCTCAAAATCAGCAGCAAAAATCTTCTCTTTGAAAACCTTTGCACATCCATCCCCGCTACTCATAAATAATAACTCTATAAATTGGACCCCAATCACCAAAACAATAAAATATCTTGAATTAAATGTAGACACTTAATTTGAAACAACACGTTGAAATAAAAACACATCAAGTAAAAACTTAATCCAATTAAGACCTTTACTAAACTCATACAACCATCTCTCACTGTCAAATGCACTAACGCTATACAAATCATTCATTCGCCCAACACTATTGTGCTCCATGGTTTATTAGCAATAAACAACTACATCACGATCTAAACATAAATGAAATAGCTCACCAAATAGCACACCTATCAAACAACTTTTACAATAATTTACCCTTCATAAAGGCATCAACTCACTACAGACTCGGAAAAGATCCCAGATACATAACCAGAATAAAGAACAGATTCCCACTCCATTCTTTTCTCCAGATATTTTCAAATATTGACTAATTCTGTTGAAGTGTTATTTGTTTCCTCTCCCTATTAAAGTATGTTAAGTACAATTTTAAACTAGATTAAGTTGATTAGATTAAGTTGATTAGATTAAGTTGATTAGATTAAGTTGATTAGATTAAGTTGATTAGATTAAGTTGATTAGATTAAGTTGATTAGATTAAGTTGGTTAGATTAAGTCACCATACCAAAGTTTCACTTGTAAACTGAACATTCTAATTTCAACTAAACAATAAATAAATAAATAAAAAAGATGGGTTGAATCTGTGTTTGACAACGTTTTTTTAGAGATAAAATCAGAGATTTATTGCGTAGAAATTAAATATTATAGTTTCAAAAAAATATTTTGTAACTTAAATACATGTTTAGAAAATTTTTGTCTTAATTAAAATATTGAGAATGTTAGTTTCGAATTTTAAAAACGATTTTCATGAATAATTAACATTTTGTGTTCTTAGTACAGTTTGTTACATGTTCTCACACATTATTAGTTTTGAACGTACAAATTTTCATTTAAGAAATTATGTTTTTTATTTTACATTTTTTTAGATTGTTCACTTTTGAACGTTATTTTTGTCCAGTATCGAAATGATACTTTGAGTAAATGGTGATCTTTTATTTATTTCTAAGAACTTATATTTATAGTTTTATTCTGTCTCAAAGGGTGTGAATCCATGTAATTTGTGACGTAAATAAGTTATTTAACAAATATTCAACTTCAAACTTTTTATTCAGAATTATTTTGTTTTACGCTTTTACATTTTTATTCAGAATTTTTATCAGTATCTTTTAAAAAAATACGGTAACAGTATTAGATTAAAGTTTTCGAAAATCAGAGAAATTCTGGAACCTGGTAAATAAAAACAAAACGGAGAAATGTTGATAGCTCTAGCCAATGGAAACAATTGATATCGGTGATTGCTTTCATTTGCAGGGCGATAATCGGTACTATTGAAGGCTGAGGTACATGTTTATGAAAAAAGGTTTATGCAAACGGTAAATGCAGCGCCTCTCACCGGGAGGTCGTCGGTTCGAGTCTTCACGGCGGCAGGATTTTCGACACCAGCTTTTCAGCTAGGTCGAATTCAGTCGCTGTCTTGAGGAGAATTATAGCGGCCGGCTGCTCTGATCGGTAGTTTTCCGTGGTTTCTCCGATCAACATCAGGCGAATGCCGGAGCGGTACCTTACCAAACGGGCCGCGAACTGCGCGCGATCTGACCTTCATCTTCTTGTTCTATCCTCTCCCCTTACTCACACACTTACACCAACATGCACTACACTACCACATATTCCGGGAGACCGGTCGGCAGCTTAAGGCTTGTCCCGGCTGGTGGGAGAGTCTTGGTTAGGGGGAAGCCCCACTAGGCGACGGTAGGTCGGCGGCGGATCTCGCCATCCAGCGGGGGAAGATCACCGCCATCTCCCGAAAAAAATGCACTACACTAACGGGACTAATGACCACAGTAGTTGACGCGCCCGGAAACACGAACAAAATCAATCAAGCATGCAAGCAAAAGGTTAACAATTCTAGTGAGAAAAATGTTGACAACCTTTGCAGGACGTTGGCGGTGGTTGATTGCGATGTCTTTTGCAGTGGCTAATAGTAGTGGAAGCTACGGTTGAAATAGTAGTCGGAGCACGTCGGCATAGCCGCAAGGGACGGAGAAATCTCGGATGTTGGGACACTTGATGATCTTGAGCGGCTCTCCTTTAATGGAAGGTTGCAACGGGCTTTGAAAATATTCCACGATCGATCTTGTTGATAATTCATCGTGATGTGTTCGTGATGGAATTCATGTATAATGTGCGCGGAGACTCCATTTGTTCAATTATGGAAATTAGCCTATTCACATCAAGAGTTTCTACATTATGATATAGATTTGCTAAAGCTTTTTAAAATTTATTTTTCTAGGAGACCCTTCTTGTATTGTTGCAAGTATGTGAAATTATTTGAAAGTTTACGTAACTAGACTTGTGCAGAGTTTCACCATTAAACCGGGAGCGGTAGGTCAGTGCATCAACTGATGTCACTGCAGCGCCTCTGACCAGGAGGTTCTAGGTTCGAGTCCTGACGGCGGCAGGATTTTCGACACTAGCTTTTCAGCTAGGTCGAATTCAGTCGCTGTCTGGAGGAGAATTCTAGCCGCCGGCTGCTCTGATCGGTAGTTTTCGGTGGTTTCTCCGATCAACACCGGGCGAATGCCGGAGCAGTGTTCTAACAAACGGGCCACGGACTGCCCGCGATCTGCCCTTCCCCTTCCTTGTCCTATCCTCTCCCCTTACACTAACATGCACTACAGAACCACATATTCCGGGAGACCGGTCGGGAGCTTAGAGCTTGTCGCGGCTGGGGCGGTTCCCCGCTGGTGGGAGAGTCCTGCTCAGGGGCAAACCCTGGTAGCCGACGGTAGGTTGGCGCCGGATCTCGCCATCCAGCGGGGTAAGATCACCGCCGTCTCCCGGGAAAAATCATGCATTACATTAACGGGACCAATGACCGAAGCAGTTGATGCGCCCGGAAACACGAAAAAATCAGTTTATCAATGAAGCTTGAGAAGTAGCTCAAGCAAGCTATAGCTGCTCCTGGGAAAAATATTTTTTACTGAGTCCTAGTAAGCCAATGCGCTTTGCAGGTGATAGTGCTTCAAAAACGTAAATTGTAACACAGTTAGGTTTATTTTGACGTTTGTGAAAAATACCGATAATTTGAAACAGCTGTTTTGATTTCTTCTCTTGCGCATTTCCAAGACAATGGCAATTCTTCAGCCTTCGTCTTGTGCGATTATTAAAAAAAATATGAATTGTATGAACAGAAAAATCAACACATTTTACTGGAAAATTCAGATACAACGTAAATTTGACATGTTTAGCTCGTGCAACTACTACTAAACGTGTTTAACTTAAATGAAAATATAGAAACTCGCCTTCATTTATCCATTGGATTATAAATAATTTGTACGCTCTCACCTCTAAAGTTTCATATTACAAACGTACATTTTCTAGCATTTTATCAATTTAAGTGTTAGTTAAGTGTTTTTACCAATTTAAGTGTTCAAGTATAAGTTACAATAAAAGTAGCGGACTTAAGTACGTTACATTACGATAACTACGTCTTGAATTTCCAACATCTCAACAGTGCATTCCACGTGTTTCATTCAACAAAAATCTTTCAGCCTTCGTAAGCCAATACTCGCGCGCCGTCGCGTCGGAGTGCGTCGTCCGGATGGGAACGCACGGCGCGCGTGAACGCTGGGCGGCCTCGACATGCGCGCCGCCGGAAATCGCTGTCTCCATCGCTCACAGCGGATCCAGCACGCGCCCCTGCCATGCGTGGCGGATAAGCGCCTCACTGCGGATAAGCGCCTGGCAGTGCGTAGCACGCTCATCGAAGCCCAGCGCCTGCGCGCCGAACCTGACGAAACTCCGCCAACGTCCTCCCCCCCGCCCCCTCCTCAGCGTCCTCCCGTCAGCGCTCCTCTCCGTCAGCGCTCCTCTCCGTCAGCGCTCCTCTCCGTCACGTCTCCCGTCACCGTTTCCCCCGCACCCCTCCCTCACCGTCCTCTCCGCACCTCTTCCCTCACCGTCCTCTCCGTCACCTCTTCCCATCACCCTCCTCTCCGTCACCTCTTCCCATCACCTCTCCTCCCCGTCACCTCTTCCCATCACCTCTCCTCCCCGTCACCTCTTCCCGTCGCCACTTCCCGTCACCTCTTCCCTTCGCCACTTCCCGTCACCTCTCCTCCCCGCCCGTCCCTCTCCTCCCGTCCCTCCCTCCCCGTCACCTCTCCTCCCCGTCACCTCTCCTCCCGTCACCTCTCCCCTCCCGCCACCGTTCCTCCCCGTCACCGCTCCTTCCCGTTCTCGTTCTTCTCCGTCCCCGTCCTGAGCCCCACCTCTTCTCCTCCCCATTCCCTCTCCGTCCCAGCCCCCTCCTCGTTCCTTCAGGTCCCTTTGTTCTCGTCCCTTTGTTCCGTCCGTAACGCGATCCCGCCTCACACCTTGCCCCGCCTTGCCGACTGCGTTCTCGATGTCTTTCCCCAACTTCTCGCCAGTCTCCTAACCGCGCGTACCCCTACGCCTTCACCCTCTGACCCATACTACCTCCGCCTCCGCCATCCTTCTCCCGCCTCCGTCGCCTTCGCAGCACGACCAAGTGGGAACCGTGTGTTGACTTCGCGTATTTCTTTCGAGAGCCATTCTCGAAAGAACAAACAATCTGTGGTTTTACGTGGAGGGAGTTGAGTAGAAAGAAACTGTGAGCAACACTTGTGTTTTCTTTTATTCCCCTTCTCTTTTACTCCGAAGGAAATTCGACTTGCAGTTGAACTCCTACTAATCTATTTAAACTTTTTTCTCTTACAATGTGCCAAATCGTGATCTTTTTTTTGAGCAATTAATTAGAAATGACTGTGAAATCAACTGCCCGGAGTTGTCTTAGGAGTCGCCTTGGGAGATGTCTCAGAGTTACCTCTCGCATTCAGGTGTACGTTTGCTACTAAACATTCTGGAGTCTTTTGAACAGGGGTTTGTAGACTTTTTCTTTATTCTGTTTACGCACGAAAATAGTCGTTTAAGTTTTTAATCAGTTGTAACCATATTAATAGTAATACTAATATTTTATAATTATTTATATCTATGTAAAAGCGAAATATTATGTTGAAATTTAAAACTCTCATCTTTTGCACATTGGGTCAGTATAAGTTGAATCTGCTATCCGTGTATTGATGCACTGATTTTAATTCTATTCGTTCTATTTTTAATTCGTTTTGTTTGTAGGAATACCGCAAATAGAACAAAATAAAATATTTCAAAAGTGAAAAAGCTATTGAATTTAGAAAGCCTGAGGCGTATCTGACTTGCTTAAAAAATTATATTATCTGCTTATGATGACCTATATTTCGTTGCTTTCGAATTTCCTGACGGTAGTTATTAAACAGTACCCTGGAATTGTTTGCCTATTATTTCATTGACATGAATCCATCAGTCTACACGGATTTGAGGAACGAAACGAATTATAGGTGCTCGTAATGGCGTGCCCATTCACTCGAGTTGGAGGCCACTCGGTAAGTCCAGACGGCTGCCGCGTCTGTACTATGTGTTACGGGGCTTCCCAGACGCCCGCTGTTTATTCAGGATTTCGCTTGTTTGAGATTTGCAGACCGTGAAAGAGAGCGTTCTTGTAACTGAGCATACATTTATGCATGATGGTCTGCAAGGCGTATCTGCTTCTTGGAAGCCAGGTCTGCTTTTACGTCATTCGCATATTAATCTTCAAAGCAAGGTGGATTTGTAATATTACTTACAATTTCTTTAAAATGAAGTATTAAAACAGCAATCAATGTAATACAAAGTTAGTTTCGTACTTGTAAACGCAAATTATTATTGAATAACTTTTTGATCCTTCTATGGTAGTTGCTTGATACGGTCAAGAAAATTGCACTGAAAAAAGAAGAGAAAAAAGAACATTAGTTTCTTTTAACACCTTCCCCGTATTAGTCTTCTTTACCAATTTTAAGCACGGGTTGAAGTTGTATTGGATTGGAAGCTATAGAAATAAAAAAATATTACACCAAATATGAATGTGGTATTTTTTCTTATTTCAGCGAATGTGTTTATCCGACCCGTCAGTATTTTGTTTCGGATTAATACTAAAGGAAACTGTAGCATTCTGAGGTTCCGTTCATTGAGGTAAATATTTCGAAATGGTATAAGTTTCAGAATTGTTTGGGAACATTCAGTGAAATAATTGAAAAATATTCCATAAATGTTTATAAAAATAGAAAAAATATTTATTTTCATACATTTTGGAACAAACTGTGCTCTAATTACAATTAACATTGTCCCTTATTCTATGGACACATTTGTGTAAATGGCGTTTTTTAAACCTCAAGCTACAAACCTAGTACAGTTAATGGAGCAATCAAATGTTTAAGATAGCGTAATGTTTTAAACAGAAAATAGAACAGATACTTTTGTAATCTTTTGTGTAGTGGCGGCGAAAACTGTGGTCTTACATAATGTTGCAAATGTTTTGCTACTGGCTGCTCATATATATTCTAGTAGGCTATTCTTCCCAACATTCATGAATTATTTATGAATTAAATATACCCTTTGCACTTCCTTGCGGAGTTACTGTGAATTAATTATCCTAAACTCTCACAAGGTCGATTCAGTCATTTTAAAGGACATGTAAATTTTGGGAAACTTGAAAGTAGTAGATTTGTATCTTAAAATGAAAAAATCACATGATTCCAGATTTTTTCCATATAACGTTATTTTTTCAAACGATACTAATATCTTCTCATTAATAATTATAAATGTGAAAATGTGTTTCTTCCTTACATTTCATTTTCTCACGATTCAAAATTAAATGCTATTATTTTTAAATGAATATTACATAGTGGCACACCATACATACATGTAACTCTGAAATGAACGTCTTCGTTACCAATATTGAAATCAGGATTAAATTTCCCTATCAGCAAAACAACAAACATTATTTCTTAATTATGTAATTATGTTTCGTTTGGTAATTAAGCAGTTTTGATAATTTTACTCAGTGTTCTGAAACTAACTGTGTATATACTCTCTGTGTATATACAAGTATTTATCATTCTTCGTAGAGCAATGATCATAGTTCATGAATCAATGATAGCATTCATTCCCGGTCAAGTATGACCTACATTCCTAGCAAGACCTCTTTCTTAAATAAGTACCTCTCGGCAAGCTCATGCGTAGCATTTGAATATCCACGAGGATAACCTGAATCCAAATTACATGGAACCTTTAATTTACTGCGTATTTCTGTTTTTATTCGATTCTGCTTTTTTCGGTGCAGCAATAATTACTGCAACTGAACCAACTTGCACAGAATCTGTTTCTCTCCGAATTTGCCGAAAATGGTTATTTTTGCTCCAAAGGCATGAAGAGTGTTCATCAAAACTGAAGCCTGCGCAATTCGTAATCGTCATTTGTTATATCCGTGGAAAATGTTTAATCAAAACTATAGAGCCATTTTTGTAAACATATTTAAAAAATGTTGACATTTCATATAAAATACTCCAAAAAATGAAAGTGTGAGTTTGAAAATCGCAGGACCTTGAGTTCGGCCAGATCGATGAGGGAATATCAGTTTTAGAGAAAATCTTCTGGTGTAGGCACTAGTGTTGACCTTGGACGTAGAGACAGACGTTTTGCTGTCAAACAATTTTTCGGTATCGAGGAGAAACAAAACATAAGGTCTGACTACACAACGTGTTAAAGAAAGCAATTAACCACATATTAACCACATAATTAACCACCACCACAAAAAATATTGATTCACTATTTCAATATCAAGGATTGATAATGACTTTTTCTGTCGAAAAATCGCCGTTTATGCCGCAGCAGTTTGGAAGATGGAGGGAAACGATTTATATATGAATTACCCTAGAATTCTCCTCCAGAAACTGCTGAATTTGCCCTAGCTATCTAATCTGCCACCATCGGGACTCTAAAACAAGGCCTTCCCTTTC
Source organism: Teleogryllus oceanicus (assembly GCA_964035755.1). Taxonomy (NCBI): domain Eukaryota; kingdom Metazoa; phylum Arthropoda; class Insecta; order Orthoptera; family Gryllidae; genus Teleogryllus; species Teleogryllus oceanicus. The sequence continues at coordinate 39,098,950 of CAXIVR010000012.1, read as the reverse complement.
AGACACACTGCAGTGGCAACAGCAGTTGCCCTGAACTCTGCTAACCGGTCGAGCTTTTCGAACACTTGAAATACTGAGAGCTTGTTAGTCGACTTCGGTTGTAGTTAATTTCTGGAGACTAACATTTTCCGTGCACGATATGAGAGGTTTACTACGAGATATCCGATGTCAAAATTAAATAGAATTTCTCCACAATGATTGATTTTACGAGTATTAATGTAGAAATACAGCAAAACACATTAACATCACTGAATATCTTTATTTGACCTACAAAAATAAACTTATTTTCAATTGTTTACTGCGCACATTTTTCCTTTGTAATATCTTGGCCCTTCTTCAGAATTCGTTCTCCATTCTTGATCTGCGTAGTCCACTGTCCGTAAGTGTCGTAGTGCATTCTTCACGCCCTTGAATCCGTTTTGCACCGTTAGAACTCCATTGGTATCGTATCGACCCGGAGCGGTAGCTCAGTGCATCAACTGATGTCGCTGCAGCGCCTCTGACCGGAGGTCCTAGGTTCGAGTCCTGACGGTGGCAGGATTTTCGACACTAGCTTTCCAGCTAGGTCGAATTCAGTCGCTGTCTGGAGGAGAATTCTACCAGCCGGCTGCTCTGATCGATAGTTTTCCCTGGTTTCTCCGATCAACACCAGACGAATGCCGGAGCAGTACCCTACGAAACGGGCCACGGACCGCACGCGATCTGTCCTTCCTCTTCCCTGTCCTATCCTCTCCTCTTACACACACACACTTACACTAACATGCACTACACTACCACATATTCCGGGAGACCGGTCGGGAGCTTAGAGCTTGTCCTGGCTGGGGCGGTGTCCCGTTGGTGAGAGAGTCCTGGTTAGGGGGGAAACCCCACTAGCCGACAGTAGGTCGGCGCCGGATCTCGCCATCCAGCGGGGGGAAAATCACCGCCATCTCCCGAGAAAAAAGCATGCACTACACTAACGGGACTAATGACCAAAGCAGTTCAGCAATCAATCAATCAATCAATCCATTTGTATCGTCTTCATCACTCATCAGTAAGGGCCCCTTTCCGTGACCGCTACCTCCACTTCAGGAGAAACTTCTACGACGATCTTTGGCCGACGATATTAGTTCTAAGGTTCCTAGAGTTGGAATTTGTGCCACTGAGGCGATATATATTTTTTCCAGTAAGGAATTAATTTCCAGAACGTTGTATTTCTTACGTTTAATAGTTCAATGTTCAGAGTTCACTTTAACCAGGGGTGGCTTTATACACACCGCCGCTCTAGGCTCCATTATTTTTGGCACCCCTTGAGAATTAATATTATTTATAAAAAACATATTATGATTTGTGTGATACTGATACCCCTTTACTGATTGGGAATACATATTTTTTACATTTTTTTTACATATTTTCAAAAGAAATTGCATTAGTCCTGATCTACTAATGCTGTTTCTTTTGAAGCAAAAACTAATACCGAAACTGATTTCTCTCTCTTTCATTAATGGGATCTGTTTAAGAAAGGAAATTTTCTTTTGTTTCAAACGAACATGATGATAAAATTCAAAATATTGTAATTTTTGGAAAATGTGTCGCCCCAGACGCTCCGGATTATAGCCCGTTCAGCCTACATATAAATCTGCCCCTGACTATAATCGAATCCAGTGGCGGTTCGTGCTTAGGCTGCATGGTGGCACAACCCTCAGAAAATGGACAAGATCTCTTAATGTCTTAGGAATATGCATTTTCGTTTTAAAATATTCAGTATTCAAGAAATTGCAGAAATATAGATATATATGTAATCATTTTGAAACCAAACAGTGTAACAGCTCTCTCCGGTGTCTGGTGCCTTGCCCGGAATTGCACCACTCGCGGGGCTGTATTAATGGGGTTATTGAGCTTACTTTTTGGCCCTCCGATTTGACACGAGAAACATACCACTGTTTGGTTGGGCAACCAATCTAGTGGCGCTGTAGCGCTTCGCGACGACGGAGGGAATCTCAGAGGAAAATACCTATATTCTGTCTTTGTCTGTCGCACTGTTTATGATGACTCTTAGTATCATGTAGTTTTATTTTTTTTTTTAAAGTACACAAGTTCAGTCAATTATTGTCAATATTCAACTTGTATTGTTTATGATATTTGGAGATTTGTTTTCATTTTATATTAGGTTTTTTTGATTCAAAGTTGTATATTCGAGTTCTTTGTGTAAAGATGGCCGTTCTGGATGGCAATCCCTTAGGGTCTCGCAGAAGCCAGTGTGGCTGCAGTTGGCCAACGGTTTGCGAACGTTTTTGTGAATACGAATGTGTGTCGAAGATCTTTCATTATTGCCAAATATACCAGGGTAGTGAAGTTTTCGAAATAAAATAGTTTTCTTTGTTGTAAACGTGTCGAAGCAATAGTGCTGTAGTCGAATTTAAGTGCCCAGTGGAAATTAAAGCCGGAACCACGTGCGCGGGAAGTGTATAAATATATGTATAAGAAGTGTATAAGTGTGTATATACCTTGCGCGTACCCGACGCATAAAATCATGTAACTAGTGTTTCAAGATAGACTTTCATTTAATTTAGTTTTCATTGATTTGAATTGCGTTCATTTTTATTATATTCGTATTTTCAATTTTGAAAATTACATTTCCGTTATTCGATGGAGGTGCAAGCTCCAGTCTGTTGGGGCACCAACCGCTACTGACCGAATCTTGGGTTTGTGTGTAATGTAAATGAATCGGGACCAGTGTCTTCAGCTCACTGAGTTCACTATACCCGAGTTCACTCTAACCGGAGTGGGTTGGACGTGCGAGTCCCCACGCAGACTTGTCCACCAGGAGTAGTTGAAAACGGCGCCCCCTCTCTATTAGGTACTCCCAGATGTGCTCGTTGGCCGGACATGCCCTGGAGAGCCTCGTTCTCGCCCTGCCTCCGCGTGGGGCTGGAGAGCGCTCGGTTGCGGAGGCGCCAGCGCGCGGCGCCGCGCCGCGCCACGCACCGTCCGCCGCCCGCCCCCCTCGCATCGATCGGCGTCGAGCGCTAACAATAGCGCGGGGCGAGCGGGCACGCGAGCGCCCGTCGCGCCGCCCCGCGGCGTTGGTGCCGGGCACCGCCGTCGCCCGCGCCGCCCGCCTACGCACTCCCCGCACGCACCCACCTCTCCTCCGCGCACTTCCTCCGTGCATTATTCATTTTTTTTCTTCTTCTTCTTCTTCTTCTTCTTCTTCTTCTTCTTCTTCGGTATTTTCCCCTTAGGAGCTTGCCGTTTTCACCCTCCACAACTCTCGATCCTCCCAATCTCGTGGTTTGAGGCCTCTATCCTTCATAGCTTCTTGGATGTATTTTTCCCATTCTAAAGCTGGTCTTCCTCTTTTTCGCCTCTCAGGTGGTTGCCATTTTAAGATCTTGTGTGGCCATCTGTTTTCTGACATTCTCTGAACATGTCCATACCACTGTAGTGCTCTATTTTCCAAGGTCTTCGTAATAGAACAAATTATATTCATCCTTCTTCATATTTCTTCATTTCGCACTCTGTCCTTGCGAGTAAGTTGTAGGCATCGTCTCATGTAGTCCATTTCCACTGTCCTTATCTTATCTCTTATTATTTGTGTTTGTGGCCACATTTCCGCTCCATATAGTACTATATTTTCTACTACACAATGGAATATCCTTCTTTTGACATCTTGGCGGATATTGTTATTCCATAATATGCTGTGTAAAGCTTTGGTTGCTTTCTTTCCCATAATTATTCTGGAGTTTATATCTGCAGCACTCATCTTTTTTTTGCTCACTCTCATTTTTTTTAATTGGTTTATTTAAGGTCGCTTCAACATCTAAGGTCATTAGCGACCACTATTGCTGTTAACGGTATGGTAACTATGTGGATGAAACGATATGGTGATTGATGATAAGGGGTGAAAGGACGAACACAAATACAACCATGCCCGAGGCGGGACTCGAACCCGCGACCCTTCGGTCCGAGATCACTACGACACTACTGCCGTAGCGATATCGGCCACCGGGCCGGCGCATTATTCATTGTTTCTGACTGAAAACTGAATATTCACGTTGTGAAATATGTATGCATGTATTTGGCATTTTAGGGTCGGATTAAACCATAACTTATGTAATATTTGTTTTGCCCTAACAATGAGGGACATTTAATATGCAAGTGACCAACTCTAGCAACTCGATTATTAAAATTATAAAAATTATTATTAAATTAAAGTATTTATAATAATTATATAACTAAAGTGTTATTATTGAAAAAGGTCCTTTTAATCCAACTTGGACCAGCTAGGGAGGGAGTAAGGGAGGGCTAGTAAGGGAGATATGAGGCGTAAATGACTTATTCCCATCCTCCTATCTTGGTCTGACAACTTTTTCTTTCGTCACTATAGAAACCGAGACGATTTGTATCAGAAAGCTACCGCTTCATTTTTTCCCCGTGTCCGTCTCGCAGAAAGCTAGCATGCGGTCTATGAACCACTAGAGAAGCTTATTGTAAAATATGTATAAAAATAGATATAGATAGATGTCCTGTAATGAAATAACCTGTGTAATATTCAGATGTAATTGTACAATTGAAAAAGAAATTGTGTGAAAATTATCTACAAAGATGTATGTCAAGGAAAAAGGTTTTGTTATTTTGCCATGGGATCAATAAAAACTGTATGATTATATTCAAACATGCTTCTTGTTATAATTATGTTTTTTTTGTGTTAAGGTAAGACCTATATTGTGTGAAATCTTCGGTTTTAGTCGAAGTCGCTGATAGTCAATTCAGAGAACGAGAGTTTATTCATTGCATTATTTCATTGTTTTGCTCAGGACTCTTGCTTTCATGATAATTGAATCAGATACAAATATGTTCCATTTAATTAACTAAGAGATTATTTACTTCCCTATTGTAATTACAATTCTGGGTCTATTTTGTAGGTTTCTTTGAACTTTTAAGTACATATCTGATTAGTTACAACTTTCAGAGTTCTAATTCATCGGACTACAACTGAGTAAAGCTAAATACAAGCAGAAATTGACGTGATGCGTAAAAAAAATTCTGAACTTCTGTGTTCTTTCCTCTTCTTTCTTTTCTTATAGTTTAGGCGTGAAACTGTTTAAATTGTTATGTGAAACAAAGAAGAGAGGTATGATTATAAACTGACATACTTGAGATAGTTTAATTTCGGAAACTAAAATTACTCAACCCTTAACAAATAAAGGTTAAGTGCCTGAAAACCCCTAAGATTTCAAATATTTTGAACCTCTAACTGCGAGAATATATTGCTTTCTTTTAACAAAGGAATATAATAACAGATATACTTGTAAATAACTACGTGAAAGCTCGGCTTTTGAAACCCACATTATCGCGAAGTAAGAGAACATAGCTCTGTCAAGGATTTTTTTCCACAGAAACTGAATAAAAATGCTAGTGTAACGTTTGTTGTGGTAAACGGGAGTCTAGTCCATCGTGAGTTTTTATTACATTGCATGATCACATTTCATTAGCACGTTCTTTGATGACCTTCAACGATTTAACATTACTTCACTTCTAGAACCACACAGTAGTTTAACCGCAATGTAATCGCAATTTTTGATGCGATACCCACATTGAAATTACGCCGCTGCCAGAAAATAGTTCATATCTGTTCACGATGCGGTTGGGGGAACGTCAGATTTTTTAAAAAAGGGGAGGAGAGGTATAGTAGGGCATTTCTTTGAGAAAGGAGGTTATTTCTTTGTCTTATTAAGGGGGGCAGAGAGCTCTAGGACAATATTTCTAGCTACCATGAAGCAAACTGGAAAACGGTATAATTTGATCCTCTCAAGAATTATAGATTATTTTGTCTAGCGAGAATACTTTTGCTGAAGTCTATTAACGGGAACCCAAAAGAAATTTTATATTATTTACTGTTAGCGACTGATAAATTTTGGCCTACTTAAGAGCCGCTTTCCAATGCGCCGTGTTTAGGGTGAAATTTTTCACGTGTATAATTCGATTGCTGTGGCTCACTGCACTCGTCATGAAGATGCTGAGACGCCATACTTCTATCGGAAACAAAAAGTGATTTATTACATTTTTACATCGCTTCAAAATCTATGCTTAGCCTCGTATATTTAAGTACATGTCAGTTATGTAATTGAAGATAGACTAAAGAATAAATTCGATTATCATCAATTGAATATACCCCTTTTATGTAATATACATAATTTTAATATCATTCCAACATACGTTGCTTCTAATATTTAAAAAAAGTGGTAAATGAACGTTTCTCATGTGTTCAGTATAATATTAAATTAAATTAATGGCAATAAATACGTTTTTAAACATTTCTTTCAAACAAAATTTCTTATGTCAATGGCATTGGTTCGCGTTACATCAAACTGTATTGAGTGTTTACTGGTTTAATGTAATGAAAGACAGAATGGGATTACGAGAACTATTTTGACACAGTGAACGAGTAATTGGGCTGTTTTTTTCCGCTTGGAGGTTCGTAGAATTTCCAAAACAACACGAAAACGCGCGTGCATTCAGTTGTGTACTGATGTGTCGTTAATGGTTCCGCGAGAGAAACGGCGAACGTGATGTATGTGTTCCTGGGCATTGTGGGCTTCAAGCGGGGCGTAGCGGCCCTGTGTACCAAAACTCTTCCGTTGGAATCGCCGCTGCCGCTACCATAATCGCGAATGCAACTATTACCATAGATACTACAACTCCAATGTTTAAAAAGTTTTCAAAAACCAAAAAAAAAAAAAAAATTAGTATCAATTTCCCAAATTTTTTCTCACGCACGTGACCCAATTTACAAAATTAAACGTCTTTTTGCAATTAACTTACTCATTTCTATCTACGTTACATCACGTACTACTATCAAAACTCTTTTCTGTACTTGGAAAAGATCGTCCATTAACGTTCAGATTTGTTTTTCAAGAACGAGATTTTTTGAAGAACAGGAAATTTTTTTATACATTTTAAACACTTGGTATAAACGCAGTTATGTAAAACACGTTGATTTGAGTATATTTGTGATTGTGGTACAAGAATATTTGGCTTCAAATAATTTCGATTGTTTATCAAATGTGGCAATTACAGTACCTCCTCTGACTCCATTTTCTCCCTCACATCTCCGATCCTAATGGAAATTTTGTAACTTTCCCCGGAATTCAGTATTTTTCTTTGTCTCTGCAAAGTGACACGATAGCATTGCACTCTAGCTTCATCGACCTTCTTTTCCCGATGTCTCCACCGCTGTCCTCTCAGACAGCAGATAAAGATATGGAAGTTTGCATGCCTTTTTCACTCTGCCTCACTGTCTTCCAACGGTGTGCGTAACAGAATCTCATCGTGCATCCTCTCTGCCGTCACACTTTTTTTGCACATTCCCTTCCTTCTCTTCCTCAGCGCATCCAGTGATGAGCTCCCAAGAGAAGGGATTGTATGCCAGAAGACCCTGCGTCCTCTCCATTTCGTCTTCCTAAGCCTTGCTCGGCGTGCAGAACTTGATCTCGGGACAACTGTTTCGTCCCCTCCACTACCGTAACTTCAGGCCGCGTACATCCAGCATGGAGCTCCAAATACGACGATCAAGATACTGTGAGCCACTGCGACCTCTCACTGCTACCACCTTCACCCACTTCCGCCCCGCCCCTTCTCTCCCATCCCATCCGTCCTTTTACATCCCATCCTATATCCACCTCCTAAAGTGTTCCATCTTAATCCATTCTAACCAATCACAACCCACCCCAACTACAACCAAGCTATCATGTGCCAACCCAACGAACTATTCCCCGTTCCACGCCATGCCTTTCCATACCACTGCGTTTCATTCCATGCATCCCATTGCATTTTCATTCCATCCCATTCCATTCATCCCATCCGTCCCGTCTACGCCGTTCATGCCGTCCATTCCGTCCATTCCATCTATCCCCCCCATTCATTCCATTCACCCATCCCATTCCACTCCATCCCATTCATTAAATTCCAATCTCACCCATCCCATTCCACTCCATCCCATTCATTAAATTCCAATCTCACTCATCCCATCCCATTCCATCGCATCCATCCTATTCCATTCCACCTCATCCATCCCATCCCATTCTATCCCATCCCATCCATCCGATTCCATTCATTCTCCTCCCATCCCATTCCACTTCATCCATCCCATCAGTCTCGTTCATTCCATTCATTCCATCCCATTCCATTCATCCCGTCCTATCCATTCCACTCCATTCGTCCCGTTCTCTCCATCGCCTGGCCCATCCGCGACCGTGCGGCTCGTCGGCGGAAGCGCGCGTCTGCCGCGTTGGCGCCGGTTGCGTCGCCGCTTCCGCCCGCAGCGCCCGTGCGCGCCTGGCTGCCCCCGCGCCGCTTCCGTCCGCGCCGCAGGGCCTCCCAATCGCGCGCTCGCTCTCCTGGGATCCCACGACGAATGGGCGCGAAGGACGCAATTGATCGGTGCCGCTCGAGTCGGAGTGCCCGGATCTGCGGGCGCAAGTGGCGGGAAGGACGCAGGTTGGAAAAAACCTAATGCGCGTTCGTGGATTTCCAATTGGGACTTTTCTCCATTTCAAAAGCCCTCGCCGAACGCGGTCTTTTACTCTGCGTGCCGTCTCATTCGCTGTCTGTCTCTTTGTTCATATATATCCCTGACTGTCCTCTCTCCCTATCTCTATACACCCATGTTGAATATTAGTGTCTTCGGCGTATGTTCATAGCAGTGACATATAACCTGAATTTTTCGGCGCTTCATAATTATTTCGATTTACCGGATACTCTTATTATATTGTTTCTATTGATACAATTCTCCTTTCTGGTCATAAACAAGGGAGGAAGCTTACACTTTTATATCATCAACTTTCCTGTACAGGTGATTATAAAAGTAGTGTGCCTTTGCTTCGATGGCATGTTCATCATAAGGTATGAAAAATGATGTATGAAATATTATTATAAGTCTGAAGTTTACTACTCCGCGTTGTTACGTACCAGCAACAGTTTCATGCCACATAGATTGGCACCTAGCGTTTTGCTTCATCCTCTTCCAGTAGGAAGAACCAAGAGAGACTAGCATATAGATACTCCAGTCCTCAATGCTCTTTTAACTTAATGCTCCAGTCCTTAATGCTCTCTGAACATCTTCCCATAACCGGGGTGGGGTCGCTTCGCCTGCTTGCAGCTTACGAGCGATCTAGGTTAGTGTCGTGCAACACTCTCATGCGTGTGAAACAACACGCTCCTCAAATTCCCCTGAGTGCCATGCCGGGCACTGCCACGACAAATTCAGAACCTAACTGGGGGCCAATCAGGCTGATTAGAACGGTAGCCCGAAACGTCACTCATCTCCTCATCGATACTATATTTAAAAAAATAAGGTATTCTGACATGGCTTCGTTTAGAGCTTCTATTGAACAGATTGTAGTATTTTTTCCTTTAAATGAAAGAATGTGACCTCTAGATGTGTTATCAGATACTGTTAGTGTTGATTCACCAACATTTATGGCGTAAATTAATTAAATCATTCTTTAATAGTACGCTAATCAATAGTCAATTGTTTTCTTCCAAAGCTGCTTCATGGTGGCGCTGCTTGATGGTTGGTTTTGATTATTGAGATTTGTTTACAATTCGTCAAGGTTTTGTTTCAGTGTAATAATTGCATTCTGGCGTTGATAGTTGGCATGTATTTGCTTTTGTGGTGTATTTTGTAGGGAACATTCGGACAGTGGGTTTTGCTCGGTTGTACTTGTAGTGAAGTACTAGTAGTGAAGTTGTACACAGGTTATGTCGATTGTTGCCCACGCGCCCCAAAAGACGCAAACGTACATTAAGTGGACGCAGGGAAAGAGAAAGTCAGCGTAGAAGTCGTGTTAGTGAGGTCATTTCGTTCTCTGTTGGGTCGTTGTCTATGAAATGTCAGTTTTGCCTGCTTTGTACTTCCTATGTGAGAGAAATTCTGCAAACGAGTTTACTCCGTGTAGCTTAAATGGGAAAATAAGTTTACCTTCGAGCAATATGCCACAAGAAATCAAAATTGTTTATAGATGATGACACATCAAAAAACTTTAGAAATAATATTCGTCAGTATAATACTGCCCTTTCTTTTGTGTCATTTGGTGCCGATATTGCATTGCCACCTGGTCATGGGCCATACATGTTCAAAATTTTGGAAACTCCACGTCACACAATATTTTCGTTATACCCTGAAGATCCAAACAACGCAACATATTGTGAACATTAGTCTGGACACAGTATTTTACATTTATCTCAGATCTCACCGTCAAATTTTGATGGGTTCTCACTAGTTGCACTTACTTTGTTCCAAATGAGCGAATAACACCGAGAAACGGTCAACTGGGGAGAGTTTCGAAATCCTTGCTAGGGCTTTTATGTGTGGGATCGAAGTCCCTATCCCGGCCGCGAGCATGTGAAATGTTAGAGACAAGATGATGTGCATCTGATAAACGCGATGATGCGAAAAAATAATCACATCACAATCATGTGGAGAAAAAATCCACCAATCGTTTTCAGGGGTCACGAACTCGAAGATTTCAGAACCGGGTACTTCGGTTGTTGTTCTGAACTTCTGCGCTACCGAGGACTAGCCCTTCTTATATAATATTTGAAAATACTACATTATGGAGAATGGATAATACTACATCCTGAAGAATCGAGAAAATTCGTTTCCGATTTGCAAAATTTTGTTCCACCCCTAATAAAAATGTATGCATCGAAACGCACAGTGGAGAACTGACAAAGTAGTTATAAAGAAACTCCGATGGAAATCCACTTGGAGCGATCATTCAACAAAGACAGTTCGCAGAAAATAATTATGAGGAAAATGTGGAAAAGGAAGAAATGACAAGCCGACACTTGATGGCGTAAGTAATTTATAGAAGGAAACATGAAGGATGCGGAGGCAGCGATGAATATCCAACTGTAACATGTTCATGAGCGTCGCAAGATGTAATGTTAGAGGGGAAGGAGTATACCGCCCCATGGCGTCATCGAGGGGGGGGGGATAATAGGGTCAGAGCGCTCCAGGTACTACCGGGAAAAGAATAATTTGATGAGTACTACTCACGCAACTTTTCTTGAACGATGGATTGAAGAAATGCGGGCGGAATGGGGGTATTAGTTACACAGTCGGCCACTAGAGTATTTACAACAATGCCAACCTCTGGAAAATGAAAGTCAAACGCACTACGTGTACGGCGAGGTCATTGCTCTGGGTAGGCAACAACAGAGACACTAGAAACACGTTTTAGGTACCGTCCTCGAAGGACCTGGCCCTACCTCAGCCATTTCTTTAGGTAATAGTAATAAAGCTTAACAGAAGTTCTCGACTGTAATAGCAACTAGCTTTGGCTAGCTTATGTTTCACGCCAACGAAGTTTTAATGCTTGGAACGTTGTCATCAGTGCTCGTTGCGAGCTTTTCCCTTCAACTGTTTATTGCCCAAGGGAGGGAGAAGTAAGGTCATCGTTCAAGAAAAGTTGCGCGAGTAGTACCTATTAAATCAAAGCACAGAGAAACGAAGTAAAAAATAAAATATAAGTCGCAAGTAATTGTACTTATTGATACACTGTCAAAAGCGTCATCTTGTCGAATGGCAATATTCTGTCGAATGTCTATTGGCAATATTCTGACAGTAGGTTCAAGTGGGATCTGTTCCTAAGTGGCTGCTCTTTAGCCCTCAGACAAGTACATTAGCAAAATAAACGTTTCCCAACAGACATTTCCAGTTTAAATCGAAAGAGAGTAGACACTTAAAGAGGGATCGAATAAATATTATTGTGATTTGGTGGGAACGTACTTTGACTTAAACAGTCCACCTATCTTAGATCATATTTTCGAGGTGCCATTACTTAATCTGACAATAGAGAGTAAGTATTGATCGATGAGGTGATGACATTACAAGAGCAATGTAAATAACGTAATCTTTACCAATAAATTTTAATGTGTTTAAATGAATTAAATGATTTAGAGAGATTGATTCTTATAATACTTATAATATAATGAATAAAGGAACTTATATTTTCTTGTTTTTACTTTCTCGTTACGGAGTAGACAGAAAGTTTTGTAATACTACGCGAAAAACGGCGAATTGTCGTCAGAAAACTCTTATTTCAGGGCTCTGGTAATGGAAAAATGGATAAATCCAGTTCCTAAATTTAGAAAAAATCTTTAACATTTGCTGTAGCCAGAATACATGTTTTGTGGGTCCTTGATAGCGAAAAATTGAATGACGGCAAACCTCTCTCTGCGAACAACACTAACGACTAAACCGTTCATCTGATTTTTTCTAAATTGATATTCCACAATCGATGTGGCTAATGTTGCGGTCCCTTGAATTTGAAACCGATATTTCAATTTTGGGGGGTAATTTTCATGAAGACGCTGGAAATTTTCTAAATTTTCAAAAAAAATTATCCATCGTTTGATATTAAATTTTGTTGTTGGATAGTGTGAAGGATGTTTAAGAGAAAGGTGCAGGTCTTATGTTCGTTGAAAACTCTGATTTTTTGAAAACTGCAAAAGTTCAATTTTTTTTTCGATGATCTCCTACGACTACAATTATGAATATAGAGATTGTTTCCTTTATCATATATGTTCCTCAAAGATCGATTTTGAAATAAAGTTATTTACAACGTTTCGAAAATTTTAGATTTTGCGTGAAAATACAGCCGAGAAAGTACGTGCTATGTAGGAACCACTAGTTTTCAATTTATCATAAGAACTTTTCATGCGCGTGTATTTAGAGATAAACATTTACTAACAAATACAATTTTTAGATGAGAGAAGCGATTGAGAAGTGGTTTCGGTACTCGATAAACCATTTTGTGCTACTCGCACAAGGAAGAAACGGAAGCTGGCGGCGCTAGCCGAATTCGTTTACTACGCTCCGTGAAGTCACGAAGGTTAAGCGAATTCGAGACTCGGGGATTCCTGGTTGGGTGACCGGCCAGGAACCCCGGGATCTAACGGCGTCGAGCCCCTGGCCGAAGGGATAAAAGGCACTGACTGACTGCGACGTGACGAGACTTGACTTAGTAATTAACGGAGGATTACTCCAAAGAATGCGCTCAACGCCCCTTAAGGGGCTTGGAGACGCGTTGCGTCAAGATGTAGATGCAACAAATAAAAAAATATAGTGAGCGATCGCTGGAATGCGAGTTGTGTCGCGCGGCCTGGCCTCGATCGAGCCCCCGTGGGCGTGGCGTCGCGAATGAAATCACACGACCTGTCACAGCTGCGCCCGCCAGGCGACGGCGCTGGTCGTTAATGGCAAATCAAAGCCGCCAACGTCGCCATCGCTGACGCGTATTCGCCCGCGTTGAGGCGTCTTCTGCGTCTCGGCCGCCTCACGGAGACACGCTCTGCGAAGCCTCTGACGTACTTCATTTCACCATTCATAATTCAAGGCTTCACACCTTGTCTTATTGAGGGGTACAACTGAAAAGCGGATCCCCATAATTACACACGTTTCCCCCAGGATAGAATATGACTGGGTTTCGGGAGAGAACGTGTAGCGTGGTCGGAAATGGCCGATACGCAAGTAATAATAGTAAACAATAATAATTATAATTATAATTATAATTATTATAATAATAATAGTAATAATTGAATTTGAATTTGAATATATTTATCATCAAAAACACATTACAGTGTACAGGGTATACAACAAAAGAAAATCAAACATCTAATACCATTATCTTCAAAACAACAAACAACAATAACAAAAAGACAGTTTTCATAACATTACAGAGTACACTCCTTACCTTCTCTAAGTGCCAGTAGCACTTGTCAGAGAGGGATGAGTTTTATAATAATAATAATAATAATAATAATAATAGTAATAATAATAGTAATAGTAATAGTAACAATAATAATAGTAATAATAATTATAATAATAAAAAGCATAATATAATAATAATAATAATTGTAAGAATAATTGTAATAATAATTGTAATAATTCTCTCGAGCACAGGAGTCATTCCTGGCAATCTGATGAGGGGCCTGAAAGTGGACACATACAAACTTATGAACAAAGCAGTGGTAATAGCAACGAAAAAAATGCGGAAATTTCTGGGAAATTATGTTGTTGTTGTTTTTTTACTTCTGAATATTACTTCTGTAAATAATGTCAAGAATACATTTTGAAAATATTAGTATTTTTCGAGAAATTAAAGAGTTCAAACATGAGAATTTTCCCGAGGTGTCAATACCAACGGAAAACTGACTATACGAATATATTGTAAACGTTGTGGTTGTCAGCTAAATGGTCTTCGTACGGGTTGCTGTAAAGTACTTAAGTTCTCCGGTGCGAATATAATACCGCGCAAATATATTTTTCTTTCTTGAAGTTTTGTGAGTGCAGAGCACATTACACTAAATTCAATGACTGAAGAATCATTTGCATTCAAATATTTGAATTTTCGAAAAGTAAATATATGTATTTACTTTTCGATTCTCTTGCAGTTAGTTGGGTTTAGGGTTCTTCAAGAGATAGATGAATTGTTAGTATGATAGAAGTTGAAATATTATAATATAATGTAATTGTTACAAATAGCACGTCAAAATAGAGGAATTTTTTGCACCAGTATTTTACTTTTTGTTTTGAGACTTTTATTGTTCTGTATTTTGACTAACTATTAACGTGAAAACAATTCAGTTACTCTCCGTGGAAAGTGTAATGTGGTCTTACGAAATAAATGTATCTCGAGTCGCTTTAGCTTTTGGAAGAGTGAAACTTGTCATTTTCCATGCATAAAATTGTTCTTTAAAGGAGATACATGTAGATTCCCTCTGTTAGTTCATAAATACAAAGAAAAACACACGAAACAACAACTCTTGTTCAGTAACACCTTACTTAGTAGTGCACAATATTGAAGTAAATAATAGGTAATTTTGAACTGAATGATATCTCGAATTTTTTTCCTGGAAACTATTCGTTTCTACCCGACAGTTGTTCCGGGCGAGTGATTTTTACTCAACCATTTAAACTCCGTGCACAAAGGCGTGCGGCTCTATAATACTAGGGAGGACGGCGCCACAGCGTGCGTGTGCGGTAACATGTGACAATCACCCTCATTGTCCGTTTCGGTGCGTCGTCGCTACGCTTCTGAAACGTGTCCCTGCATTTGATCGTCTCGGTCCCGCTCGCGTCCCCGACACACCGAACCGTTGTGTTTCCTGCTCAGACTTGTCACATTTCTTGAGAGACTGCTAATCTGTCCGCGGCCCTGAATAAGTCATTGCCCTTGTTTCGCCTTTTGAATTGCACCTGTATCTTCTAGTGTACAGCACTAATATTACTGAACAATTGATTATATGTAAAATTTATTTTTTATATCTTACGTTACATAGGGTCGATAGTTTTTCAACAGAGAACTTCTAAACTCGTTTGATTATGGTGTGATTCATTATGATTCTTAGTGTGTTTGATAAATAATCAATTGCTGACTAATCTACTAGTCGAAAATTTATTTACTACAAACTCGCACTTTATTACTCTCGGTGTTCTTTACGACTTTCCAGGAAGTACTAGTATTTGGGATCCCCTTGCCTTCTCTGACGTCGCTTCTTGATATTAATCGGCCAATGCTCACCGAACATTGTGAAGAGGTCCGGATGGTTGATGACGAAATATGGATTTCGTTATCAACCATCCGAACCTCTTGGGTGCTTTTTATCTATTCATACACCCTCTCCATGGAGACTCCTACCCGCGTTTCTACCTGTGCACTAGATCTTCTACCACGTTCCTACGAACCTACGTTCCACGACCCTACGTTCTCCGGAAGGTCGGAATTGCATCCAAAGCGAAACGTCGTTTTTTGTAAGTGCCAAGGGGGCATTTGAAAATTATCACGAAATACAGCAGTTTTCGTGACAGAGTAACAGAAATACGTGTTTATACACAGAATAATATACATAATTAAAGTACATTTCCTGGAAATGAATTGGATTACGTCATGTGTCATTCCTTTTTGCAGAATCTCGTACTTATTCTTGGAGAAATACTCCTGGATTTTCTTTTACAGATTGATCGTTGTCATTACATTATCATTTTATGACTTGCAAACGAATGCAATTGCGCAATTTCAGCTATAAAGTTGCACTTATAGTTTTTCAGCGATCGTTATGCATTTTGTTCTCATATTTTTCTTTAACTGCATCTTGCTGATGTGGATGATGATTATGATGATGATGATGATGATGATGATAGTGAGGTTGTTTACCAAAATGCGCTAATAACGAAGTGAGGACCATTTTCATTTACGTACATAATTACATCTTTAAATGGATCGTCTCTAGAATTAGGTAACTGCAACTAGTATCCATTACCTCTGAGGTAACGAATTATTTCTTACTTTTGTTTTCCATAAACTGATATTTTGTAGCCTGGTGATTTTGGGCCTTCCTCTTAGTCTTCTATGGCCAGTGTCGAATTAGTCTCCTGCATTGACCACCTGTTGTTGGGCATGCATGCTCATACCACATTGATCTTCGTTTGAATGCACAATCGCGGCATCGATACTTATTTCTCCTCTAATTTGAATATCCTGAACTTTATCCATCCTAGTTAATCTACAGAATCCTTGTCTCTACTGCTCTCAACTATTATTTTGTCTTGCCACTTCTCGTCGTCCGCTGCTGCTCTTCACCCGTGTGGAGGAGACGTTGCGAAGTGATGTCCAGCTCTGGGTTTGTTTTCGGTGCAAAGAAGAGAAAACATTCAGCCTTAAAAGTATTAATTGTATGTCTCCATTTGTCGCATTCTTCACTGGAAGTTCTGACCTCTGTGTTGCACTGTTATCTTTTTTTTGCGTTTTAATTCGTTTTCTTATAGCGTGAATCTTTCGTCCCATTTCGAACCAATGCCTTCCGCCCCCCCCTTAATTGCAGTCGCACCGCCCACACATATCCTCTGCCTGCCAATTTCGCCGAGCTCGCCCCCTAGCACTTCACGGAACGTGAGTTGCGTGTAGCGTAAACGGAAAGACATTCAGGCGGCGGTAAAAACAGTTCTGACGTGCTTCAGGTTCATAAATGTGTTGTCTACTGAGAAAAAGAGGGAACATTACTTGGACTAGCCGGCGATTGCAGCTTGCCATTTAGTAAGGTCGTAAATCCATCAAAAACGGATGGTTTCATCGTTAGGAATAGATGGTAGGCAATGAAGTAATATGAGTGGAAGAAAATATAATGTTTATCTCGTACCTGGCACGGTATGCGAGAGATGGGAATACGTATGGATTCTCTTTTAATTATGTTGCTTCCTAATGATTATTGTACATTTGAAAAACACATCCATCTTATGTGTACCATTTCTTGGTTTTCAGTGCTTTTTCGTAAAATCTCGCCGCCGTCATTCGGAAATAATAAATTAAATTTGTGAAGCACTTTAAATATATATTATATAATGTGTAATAAATCTATTTTCAAAGATAAATAAGCAATAAATTTTGAATTTTGAAATTTTGAAAGGGAGAAAAAAACAAAAAACTCCCATGTATTTAGTAATATCATTGTATTATTGTAATATTTAGTAATATTAATATGTATATATTAGTAAAGAAAAATTTCTATTAACGAATTTTGTGGCAACTTCATTCATAGATATTTGCAATTTCATTCGTAGGTAGTTGAAATTCTTACTGTACATAATGGTAATTTTTACTTACATAATGGTAATTTTTACTCTACACAATGGTAATTTTTACTCTACATGATGGTAATTTTTACTCTACATGATGGTAATTTTTACTCTAAACAATGGTAATTTTTACTCCACATAATGGTAATTTTTACTCTACATGATTGTAATTTTTACTCTACATGATGGTAATTTTTACTCTACATAATGGTAATTTTTACTCTACATAATGGTAATTTTTACTCTACATAATGGTAATTTTTACTCATATATGTGGTAATTATATAGGCACAATGTCTTTCCAGTTACCGTAGCCAAAATTTTCTTTTAAAGAGGGTTCGAAAAGTGAGTATTTGCGAGATTGAGAGCTAAACGTATGGTTTACGATCGTCTTACGTAACATAACCTGTTAAACCTTTCAATTATATGTAAAATACCATTTACGTGTGTAGTGCGCGATTTTAGACTCTAAACGTAAAATAAATTCTTCTGAGAGTTGGAAGGGAGAATCATATCAACCAAGCACTGATCACACTATTTCTCGTTGTTCATTTCGGAAGGACTTGATCCCTCCCCCTATTCGCTCTCCCCTAGCAATGTGCCTGCCCGTCTGCAAAGTCCTTAGTTTCATGGGTGAATTTTGATAATTATACTTAAGTACATGTCTTAAAGATATCAGCAAGTACATCACGTTGCTGAGCCAGTGTTTTAAGTCATCACAGAAGGAAGCAATTAGGATCACTGGTAGCGGAATGCTCCCACGAGGGGAATATTCAACACAAGTACTCTAAATTGAATAAATACTATTTACTCATTGTTTATTGTTTTCGAGATGTAATTAGATTATGGAAAAATAATAAAAACTGGCAAAACAAAATATCTAAAGCTGTTATTGGTCAACCGACCTGGATCGAAGGGTGTGCCGCAAATTATACTTTCCCCCTTCCTTGCTTGCAATCTGCTCTTTTCCCCGTTTCTAGCCATCGGCAATCATGCCAATTCCGTCCCACTTATCGGACGTGGGTTCGAATTCCGTGTGTGAACCAAACGATTTCTCCGCGTTTCTCCCGCTGGCAGCTGCACGTCGGCGGATGAACCGGTTCCTTATCGGGCATCGGGGCCCTGGCGCTGCAGCGGCCCTCGGAACCGCGCTCCTGGCAATGACGCTGCGGTGCATCTGCGCCGCCATTCAGATGGTAATGAAGTGGGCGGGGCATCCACCGCCGCTTTGGTTAATACCGGGTCGCCTCAATGGAGCGCCGCCACGGAAGAGAATTGGCGAACAGATAATGACCCACGTGATTCTTTTAAGCCTCTCTTCATTAATCTAGGAAACTTTACCATTACCTTGTCTGTTGATTTTCGAATCAGTGGTTTTTGTTAAAAATGACTTGCTTAAGGGCGGCAATATATTTTCAAAAAATGCCGATGTCTATTACTATAACACTCTACGTAGAAATCATATTCATCAGGTGACAGTATCAACAGCTCATTATAAAAGATTCACATACAATACATGTACATTATTTTATAACACTTTGCCACATGACATTAAACGATTAAATTCGATAGAAAAGTTTGAATCCAAAGTGAAATCGTTTCTGCTGCATAACTGTTTCTATACAATTAGAGACTATACTGAGCATAAAAAAGAAAGTAACATTTATTTTAACAGTGATATTTAATGTATTATTTACTATTTGGACTGAATAATTTTAAACAATATGTAACAGGTATTATATCGCAGCTTCTGGGTCAATGACCCCCATCTCGATCAGGTTTTTTGTCCAGTTTCCTTGATCCATAGAGCAAATGCTGAGATGGCCCCTTGTTTTGCTTCTGGACATAAATGTAACTTCATTATCTGTGCACGACTTCTAGAATTCAGTGGGAAATATAGTTATTCAAATTGTCGTTTTCATGTTGTCGCGGCAGGAAGCATAATTCCTTGACGAAGGATATCATGGATAAGAGCCTAAAATTTATTGCTTATTTATCCTTGAAAATAGATTTTATTACATGGGAGCGGTTTTTTCTTTTATTAATTCAAAATTCAAGTAGTATGTGACTTAGTGTAGGGATCACAGAGTTTTGGAAACGTGCACAGAATTTACTTTTCCCCATATCACGTCATACACAGTTTTAACTCTTTCTTGACGTAAAATAAATAAATAATCGCATTTTTCATTCTCCGATTCTCGTGTAGTAACGTATTCTTTAGTTTGGCACGAAATATTTGCATTTTAAAATGAAGGGTGTGGTGGGTGATTTTAAAAATAATGAATGAAATCATTAACATAATCCTACGCTGCATATTTAATTTGTTACATCTCGCCTTTTTTAATTACTTTCTAGAAGGTACGAAGTGTATACTCAAGAATAAATTATCCTCCGAACCATTACAAAAGCACCCTGGGTTGTACCCAACTCCCAGTTACATAACGAACTCGGCATTACCCCGATCTACGTCCATTTCACTCTCCTATCCTTTCGCTTCTGTTGTAGCGTCACGTTGGCGGCCGTGGGTGGGAGGAGGAGTGGAAGTATCGCATACCTGCGGGCATGAATAGCTAGGCGCCCGGCGTTGGGATACATTTAGACAAAGGGGACGCCAGCTTGACCGGGAAGGTCACGTGGTATACGCGAGCCTCCGTCCCACACCTAGGACGGTCACGTGACGGCTGCACGCTGGTATAAAATCGAGCCGACGAGCTCACACGGGGTTTTTATTCTGGAAACCTCGCGCGATGCGCAAAATTTTTCGCCCAGGCTGGAGCGTGTTGTGCCTAGTGCGCGGGTGACGAGGTCACGGTAGTGGCGCGGGAGTAGCGTCAGAGGCGGGGCCTCCCTACCTATGTGGAGTATCCACAGGGAAATACTCGCAAGGGTGTAGTTTCGGAGCAGAAGTTGGTTATTGTACATACATGTAAATAAACTTGTACATACTTGTAAATGTCTGTGTGTTTTTCTCCATGACGCCACACTGTCCTCAAATCCTCGTGGTTCCCTCAGCCGTAAATTTCAAAATCGGAAAAAAAATCCCCACCACACTATATTAAAGGAGAAACTACCTCGACAGTTCTTCGACCCTCCCTATCGTGTAATTGATGTGGCTTCGCTAATTTAATCCACAAAAAGCTCTTTATTGGATCTACTTAACGTGTCTACTTACTCAATGCATTCATCTATCAATAATGTTTCTTAAACCATGTCAGTGTTATCTCAATGTATGGTACTCGGCTGCTGAGGGACTTCTTGCAAAGCAGAAATAAATTTTAAAACAATATTTATTGTTTGATGAATGAATTCAAAGTCTCTTTATTTCCGTATCTTCACAAAGCAAGTTAACAACCTGAAATCGACTGTGTTTTAATTCCGTGTTCGGATGTACAAACATTTGCACTTTTATGTAAGCAATTTCATGACAGATTTGAAAAGATTTAAAGAATCTCTAATGCAAAATTCCAAAATTACCGACCTCGTCAAAAAGGAAAATGCTCTCGCCGTTACTGTATCTTCTGTTGCCCGGAGAAATTGCCCAGGATAGAATCGGCCACAAAGGAGACAAAGGATCGTTTTCCCCCTTATTTTAGGACCCATAAACTGAAAGACCTTAAGTAAATTTGAAATTGTAAATTTAGGATATACTCAACAGAAATGTATTTAACTAATTTTAATTCATTAATACCAGTATTTCCAAAGGAGCTTTAAGCTTTTAAAATCCATCAGCATGTTAAGTCTCTTTTGGGTTATTACTCATAAACCTTTTTTTAGATGTCTGTCAAGCTGATTGCATGTCGTAATTTCTTATCACCAGATGAGACTTCATTCACAATAATGAAGCTAGATTAGCCGCTGAAATAGAGCCGTATCTCAGGCACAAATGCTACACATTTAATTGTTTAGTAAACGTGGATGTTTATTAACTTCAGTGTTAGTCTAATCAAAGGTAGAGATAATCCGTACCTCATTGTGTTAAAGGAGACAGGATTTCATAGAGATGTACGCTCGAGCAATTGAGTCCCACTACGCTATGGTATTGCCTAGGTGGTAAATGATATGTATGAGACCCAAAAAAAGTATTTATTTAAGAAATTAATCAAATGTTTTCTTGAGTTAAACCAGCCACTGAGAACTACGAACGAATCAGCAACCGTGCTGGTATAAATACAGTGTATGGGGTTGTAGGGAAAGAGAAGTAGAGAACGAGTTGGAACGTGATGGGGTCACGGGAGTCAGTAATAGCTGGCCTGGCCGAGGTCGCTAAGGCTGAAGAGCCGTAGCTGCCTCGTGCATGAAGGGTCACCCGCGACATGGATATAAGTGTGTGTGAGTGAGTGTGTGTGAGTGTGTGTGAGTGAGTGTGTGTAAATAAGTGTGTGTGAGTGTGTGTGTGTTTGAGTGTGAGTGTGTGTGTGTTTCAGTGAGTGTGTGTGTGTGTTTGTGTGTGTGTTTGTGTGTGTGTTTGAGTGTGTGTGTTTGAGTGTGTTTGTGTGTGCGAGAGTGAGTGTGTGTGCGTATACCGTTACATACATTTCACTGTATGACCTTAATTGTTGAAAAGCGAATAGGAATAGGATTGAAAATTAATTGATCCAGTCATTTGGGTATATCGTGTGTGTTGGGTTCTAAAAGTTGTATTGTTGTTGTTTGTGTTTATCACTCTCTGTGCCAGGTAAACTAAAAAACATTTTTTGGGTCGCTTGATATGTTTTTGTTAATTAGCGACTTCAGTTATATAAAAAAAAATTCATTATATTTCTTCTCACCAGGTGTGATTTTGAGGAAGAATTTTTCCTTTTGTATTCCCTACTAAGCGTTTGTTAAAACGAGATGCGAAGATAAATATTTGAGTGACATTTAAGCTGAATTAAAAATTTATGAAACATTAGTTTCATATGATGAACCGAAATAGCTGGCTTATTATTTTGAGAAGCTGTAATGACAGTACTGGTTTTCCGTCATCTATTTTTAACTTGATACTCGACTCCTTCAACTAGGCATGATCGTCAACTCACTTTAATATAAATTTTTATGATCCGAATAACAAAGCATATTTATAATTATAAGACTTAAGAGAGATAAATAGCTGACGAACGAGAAATAACTTATATTAGAAAATAAGATGGATAGCACCATAGATTGAATAGCTTTTTAAGACAATACAAATATAGAAAGTAAACTGAACTTCGCAAAACCTGAAAATGTTTGTAATAAAAAATAGAATGAATATAATTGTGTTGAGGAAAAGTAAAACCACGAATACATTTGTTTAGTGCTTCTGTATTAATGATTTGTATAATAAAGAGTGCCGTCTAATTTTTGATTATTGCTCAAATTATAAGTTGATTTAAAATAATTCTTGAATCTTCTGTTTCTGTTTAGTTCTAGGAGCTGTAATAAATCGTAATAATTTGAGAGGCCGCGAAGTGTGTAGAAAAAATACCTACTAATACTTCAGGCCTCACAACTCGATCCGTGACGTCAGCACATGTAGATAACTGCCTCTCCGAGATAGTAAGACACGCCAATGGAGAGGAATATTCGAATATAACGAAGTGTGGATTGAAGAAAATGTACACTTTGGGAGCTATTTTAAAGAGTACAAAAGTTTGCTCTTTTCTTATCATTAACTAGACCTTCAGGACGGTATTACGTTCTAATGGCCGATATTAAATAACTTGATACAGCCAACGATACTTTCGCATTCTCTTTATTATTGAGAAAGAATTTATTAGAAAAAGAATTATATCACTTGTCGCCAAAATTGCATTCCCCAAATTTCTATTGGAACCATATAATTGGAAGATGAAATAAAAGTTAAGTTCTTGATGTAACTTTTAAGCCGCACTCGCTATGTTCTTGCTTAATATTAGGTCTTGTTTATAATACTTATTTTAATTCGTGAGACCGAAAATCCACAGCTTGTACGAAATTACGGCTTATAGAATTATTTATACTAGGGCAACATATTTATGGCTAGACCTAGTAAATATTTTCGTCTTTAAATAAGTTCACGTAATTTGAACTTTCTGTAGTAGTGCAACAATATCTACTTTGCATACCCATACTTACAATTATTGTTAATGTTGTTATTGTTGTCGGGGCTGCGCAGTATTTAAAAACTTGTATTTAAAATACATTTTGTATTTGAATAATTGTATTTTCTAGTTTTTGGATATCTATTTTAGCGATGTATTTAAAAACATAGAAAAGGTGTATGTAAAAAAAGGAAATACTGAAAATACTTCAAGTACAGGTGTATGAATCTTATTGAAACAAAAATAAAAGCCCCTTTCAGTTGTTAAATTTAAATTCTCATGATTTTAAAGTTGTAAACCTAAATCATTAAAAATGCTGCTCGATTATCCGACCACAAAAATGCGTTTATTCCTTATAACTAGAGTCAAGACAATTCCCTTTTGCCTATTTTATCTCTTTGAATGTATTTTTACGCAACTTACCCCATTACCCGTTTACCTCGCAAAAGGCTTTTACAATGCCTATATGAACCTATTTTAGAGATCATTGCCTAATCAGGCGTTAAGAGTGTATAAGTGCCCATTTTGAATTTTCCGCATTTTTAATATATTTTGTCCACTATGTTTTGTTTTCTTCACACATTTTTAGAGAAAGCACTGATGGATAATTTGAACCAAACAAGTAACAAGCGCATAAAATCTGCCAGAGCATCCTCCGATCGAGAAGTTCTATGCCCTGTGTGCTATTGCATGTAATGAATCGAGCAGGGACATCTCTTAGAGACGTATGACAATTGACACCGTGCGGGTTACCTTATCAACTTCGCCGAAGCTGGTCAGGGCGCTCCAGAGATTAGGAATTTGCTCTCGCCTTTCCGACCTTCGCAATGACTAGTAAAGGTATCTGTTCCTGACCAAGAACTATCTTCAAAAATGTCCCGTCATCTTTCGGCTGACAAAACAATAATGAGCGAAGAAATCGAATAAGCTACTCAGAAATTCACGGGTGAACATTTGTTGCATCTCGTCAATTTTGTTTAAAGCAATTACCATTAAAATTATATTAAAATCGACGAAATCTGCAAAAATATGCATTAAAAATTGCAGAAAAAGATAAAATAGTCTTATTAGTGGAAATCGGCGAAATATGTAAAATACTGAAATAGAAATAGGGTCATTTCCTTTTGTCGTAACATAAAATGAATTTATATATTAAACGGCACTGTTTTGAAGCGAAAATAAAAAAATTACATATAAAAATTTGCCCCCGAGTTATTATTATTGTGGAAAGCGACAGCAAGGAAAAACCAAGAAAATGTTTAATTTAGTCCATTTTGTCCTTTTCCATTCCTTCATCTCCCGTCGATTTCCGACGGGCACCGGGAGCGGTAGCTCAGTGCATCAACTGATGTCACTGCAGCGCCTCTGACCGGGAGGTCCTAGGTTCGAGTCCTGACGGCGGCAGTATTTTCGACACTAGCATTTCAGCTAGGTCGAATTCAGTCGCTGTCTGGAGGACAATTCTAGCGGCCGGCTGCTTTGATCGGTAGTTATCCGTGGTTTCTCCGATCAACACCAGGCGAATGCCGGAGCACTACCCTACCAAATGGGCCACGGACCGCGCGCGATCTGTCCTTCCTCTTCCTTGTCCTATCGTCTCCCCATACACACACACTTACACTAACATGCACTACGCTATCACATATTCCGGTAAACCGGTCGGGAACTTAAGCGCTTGCCCCGGCTGAGGCGGTGCCCCGCTGGTGGGAGAGTCCTGGTTAGGAGGAAACCCCACTAACCGACGGTAGGTCGGCGCCGAGTCTCGCCATCCAGCGGGGAAAGATCATCACAATCGCCCGAGAAAAATCATGCCCTACACTTACGGGAATAATGACCGAAGGAGTTGACGCGTCCGGAAACACGGAAAAATCAATCAATCAATCAATCAATCAATAAAACCGACGGGGAGGTGGCGGCTGTGCTGTTTGGCGGCAGCGTTGCTAAGTGTGCTCTTGTTGCAGGCGGCACGTGGTGGTGTTCCCGCGGCGGCTGCGGCCCGGGGCGCCCCTGGCGGCGCTGGCGCTGTGGCCGGGCACCGACAAGCGCTCGCTCTCCGCGCGCCTCACCTGCGACGGCCAAGAGGTGGCGCAGCAGACGCACGCCCTCGGCCCCGACACCTACGCCGCGCTGCTGCAGCTGCCGGTGAGCCCCCTCGCTCGACTCTCTGCTTCCACCGCCTTGACGCCTACGCCGCGTTGCTGCCCTGCTGCCACTGAGGCGCCTCGCATTCTGCGCTCCCGTTATTGCCATTTCCTCTCTACGCAACTCGTACCGCCACCTCGGCTAAATCTCTCAAGGGATCTCAACCTCGACGCCTACGCCGCGTTACTGCTCCTGCCGCCAGTAAGGCGCCAGGCACAAATGCTACACATTTAATTGTTTAGATGGATGTCTGTTAGCTTCAGTGTTAGTCTAACCAAAGGTAGAGATAATCCGTACCTCATTGTGTTAAAGGAGACAGTATTTCATAGAGTTGTACGGTCGAGCATTTGAGTCCCACCACGCTATGATATTGCCTAGGTGGTAAATGATATGTATGATGCCATGATGGCTGCTGCCAATGAGGCGCGTCGCATGCTGCGCTCCCACCAATGCCGTTTTCTCTCTACGCAACTCGTACTGTCACCTAAGATAAATCTCTCAAGCGATCTCAATCTCGAAGCCTACGTCGCGTTGATGCTCCTGCTGCCAATGAGGCGCGTCGCACGCTGCGCTCCCACCAATGCCGTTTTCTCTCTACGCAACTCGTACTGTCACCTAAGATAAATCTCTCAAGCGATCTCAATCTCGACGCCTACGTCGCGTTGATGCTCCTGCTGCCAATGAGGCGCGTCGCACGCTGCGCTCCCACCAATGCCGTTTCCTCTCTACGCAACTCGTACAGCCACCTCAGCTAAATCTCCCAAGGGATCTCAACCTCGACGCCTACGCCGCGTTGATGCTCCTGCTGCCAATGAGGCGCGTCGCAGCTGCGCTCCCACCAATGCCGTTTCTCTCTACCAATCGTACAGCCACCTCAGCTAAATCTCCCAAGGGATCTCAACCTCGACGCCTACGCCGCGTTGATGCTCCTGCTGCCAATGAGGCGCGTCGCACGCTGCGCTCCCGCCATTGCCGTTTTCTCTCTACGCAACTCGTACTGTCACCTCAGATAAATCTCTCAAGCGATCTCAATCTCGACGCCTACGTCGCGTTGATGCTCCTGCTGCCAATGAGGCGCGTCGCACGACTGCGCTCCCACCAATGCCGTTTCTCTCTCTACGCAACTCGTACTGTCACCTCAGATAAATCTCTCAAGCGATCTCAACCTCGACGCCTACGCCGCGTTGATGCTCCTGCTGCCAATGAGGCGCGTCGCATGCTGCGCTCCCACCAATGCCGTTTCCTCTCTACGCAACTCGTACAGCCACCTCAGCTAAATCTCCCAAGGGATCTCAACCTCGACGCCTACGCCGCGTTGATGCTCCTGCTGCCAATGAGGCGCGCGCATCTGCGCTCCCACCATGCCGTTTCTCTCTGCTAAATCTCCCAAGGGATCTCAACCTCGACGCCTACGCCGCGTTGATGCTCCTGCTGCCACTAAGGCGCCTCGCATTCTGCGCTCCCGCCATTGCCGTTTCCTCTCTACGCAACTCGTACAGCCACCTCAGCTAAATCTCCCAAGGGATCTCAACCTCGACGCCTACGCCGCGTTGCTGCTCCTGCTGCCACTAAGGCGCCTCGCATTCTGCGCTCCGTCATTGCCGTTTCCTCTACGCAACTCGTACAGCCACCTCAGCTAAATCTCCCAAGGGATCTCAACCTCGACGCCTACGCCGCGTTGCTGCTCCTGCTGCCAATGAGGCGCGTCGCATGCTGCGCTCCCACCAATGGCGTTTCCTCTCTACGCAACTCGTACAGCCACCTCAGCTAAATCTCCCAAGGGATCTCAACCTCGACGCCTACGCCGCGTTGATGCTCCTGCTGCCACCAAGGCGCCTCGCATTCTGCGCTCCCGTCATTGCCATTTCCTCTCTACGCAACTCGTACAGCCACCTCAGCTAAATCTCCCAAGGGATCTCAACCTCGACGCCTACGCCGCGTTGCTGCTCCTGCTGCCACTAAGGCGCCTCGCTTTCTGCGCTCCCGTCATTGACATTTCCTCTCTACGCAACTCGTACAGCCACCGAAGCTAAATCTCCCAAGGGATCTCAACCTCGACGCCTACGCCGCGCTGCTGCAACTGCTGCCAGTGAGGCGCCTAGCACGCTGCACTCCCTGTTGAATTGTACACTGTTAATTGTACATTGTAACTGTTAACACCTATTAACACATATATACTCACATATATAACACACATACAAGCGAGACAAATACGTTCAAAAAAATGTTTAGTGCTGTCGTGATACATTGCGAAAGTTTTATGATTACTACATCTACAATGGAAAATGTGTCCGGTGTATTAGCATCGGTGTATCACTTAATCATTTGCGACTTTTATCACCTCCAACGATATGCATTTGCTTTCCAGAGCGCATTTGTGGATGAGATTGTTTTGTTTCCCTAAATTGTTTTGCTAAAGTTCAATGACTGGGAATCTTCAAAGGAAAAAAATCTAGCAGTTTAAAATAATAAGTTCATTTCTTACGAAAGTTAGCATTCCGAACATTGTTGCAGGATTTTCTCCTTTTTACAAGGCAAATTAACATTTTGTGAAGTTGTGGGTTTTTCGTACCTATGAAACTAGCTTCCAGGAAGTTATTAACGCCGCGGGTTGTATATTATCGTGAAACATTTTTGCTCTTTAACAAAAGTTAAAGGCAACTTGCTGAAAATTGTGGTTCAGTTTGTTTTCGGCAACAACTGTGTTGTTTGCTCATTTGGAATGTCGGTACTATCTTTTGGCGGAAACGGTTACTTTTTCCTTCTTTCAACAAAAAGCTCGACACTTTCACTTTTTCCGAACTTACTGACCTCGTATTGAAACAAACTGTCTGATTTAATTTTTATATTTAATATTTCCTCTGCCTTTCTCATATTAATTCAACGTAACCCGTTCCAAGTTTATAAAAGAATATGGGCGCCAGGAGATTACGTTAATTTCATAATTAAAATTACTATTCAACTGCTATTTCCATTAAATTAATATCCGGGTAACTGGGTCGATGGGTCTTATAAGAAATAATCGCTATTGCCTACTAATAGCCGATTATTCGATCTGACATCTGTACAGAGGGGCCGAGGAATCTTAAAAGCAAATATACATTACTAGCTACTCATTTGCTGGAATTGGCTAAATGAAAATCATTTTTTCTATTCACAGAAATTTATAAGTTTATTCAATGTTCCTTGTTAACAATACGAAACTTTTGGTCATGACCAGTCTCAAACCTTACATTGCAGTACCCGTCTATGCGTGCTCTCCACCGATGTCGCCGCGTAGAACCATTTTTAATCTTCCCCGGTGTCGATGGCTCCAGGCCCAAATACCACCTTCTTTTCTTCCGTTCTGGCACTAGTGTATTCAAGTCACTGATCCTCACCGCTTCATAAATTGATAAGACTTAATTAATTTTCTTATTAAAAGTACTCAGTTCTTTCTACGCGTATACTCAAAATATTAAAGTTCAGCAAACTGTATCTGCATCAAATACTCCCAGTCCTGTTGCCGACAAATTCACCTAAGTTCACAATTCTAGCTGCTACTAACATGTAATTTCATTCCCAAACTCCCAACATCAATTGTCTACACACGATCCGCACAGCACCACGGCATAAGTCTGAATGTCTCTATATTCCACTCTTTCAGCCCTTCAAAACTCGGTCCATCTTTCTACTGTTTCTTGTCAGAAAAAATTCCATGCCTAGCCAATCCCTCAATTACTTACAAATTCAACTAGCCGCGCGCCAGACTGTCATTGCTTTTTCGACCAATCCCCAAACAGTTTACTTTGTCAACTAGCCGCGCCCCGTGGTTCATAGCAATGAAGTTTGTTGACTTTAACGACAACTCGTCTACCGTTGCTATGCCGCCATATTTACAAATGTCTATCCTTACAATTCACCCTGTTTACAATAAATGTGACGCAATACAAGGTCCCACATATTGGTATGTCACAATATTCATAGAAAAGTATAGGATTGTTTATGTTTGTTTCCTGTTTGTTTCTGTGACTGAAGATGCCAATTTTCCGGTTGAATGTGTCGATGTCGAGACCACAAATGACGCGTCCAGAGCTTAGAGCACTTGCAGGCTGGGGGCGATGTCTCGCCATGAAACAGACGTGGGGGGACCCCCACAAGACGATGTGCACGTCGGCGCTCGATCTTGTCCCAACGAGCTAGAATGATCACTACCTACTGGTTGTAACATGCTCTAAATTTATGAGACCAAAGACCAAAACATTTGAAGCTCCGGAAACAGTAAATACTCACTCACTCAGTGGATCGTCACCGGACTCAATGATAATGATAATATAATAATAATAATAATAATAATAATAATAATAATTATTATTATTATTATTATTATTATTATTATTATTATTATTATTATAATATACAAGCCAGATGATAATCATCAGCTTACAGAATTACAATTCAACAACAAATTAAAATTCTCAATAAAAGAAATTGCAAATACTATTACTAAAACAACAAAAAATTGTACAATACAAGAACTACCTATAGAGAGCTGCAACCCCAACCGTTAACATTAATACTAAATGTCTTCATAATATATTTAGGTACACACACAAACTCTTGCGTCCTTGTGCTCATGTATGGATGCGTTAGGTATGTGGCATCCCGCTCGTACGAGTGATTCCGTCTTGTGGCGTGTGCAGACGCACACTCATGCATGGAGGAATGCGGCACATGTGCTGCATCCCGCTCGAGCGGGTAATTCCCAATAGCGTTGGGGCGTGTGGCATGGATGCGTGAGGGATGCGGCACATGTGATGCATCCCGCTCGAGCGAATAATTCCTGTTCGCCATGAGGCGTGCGGCATGGATGCGTGAGGGATGCGGCACATGTGATGCATCCCGCTCGAGCGAGTAATTCCTGTTCGCCTGAGGCGTGTGGCATGGATGCGGCACATGTAATGCATCCCGATCGAGCGAGTAATTCCTGTTCCCCGTGAGGCGAGTGGCATGGATGCGTGCGGATGTAATGCATCCGGCTCGAGCGAGTAACCCTCGTGTGGCGTGCGCAGGTGCCGGCGGGCAGCGAGCGCGGGCAGTGGGCGCTGCGCGTGGAAGGCCTGCAGCGCGCGGCGGGCGCCGGGCCGGCCTTCGTGTACGAGGCGCCGCTGCACTTCGGGCCGGAGTTCCTGGCCATCCTCGTGCAGACCACGCGCCCGGTCTACGCCGGCGGCCAAGTCGGTGAGTAGCCCCCTATCCCCCCTATCCCCCCTATCCCCCCTATCCCCCCTATCCCCCCTACCCCTACCCGCCCGCGTGCCGAAGCTCCTGGGCGGCGACGCGCGCACGTGAGGTGCCTCGCTAAAGGGGGCGGAGATTTTTGGTAGCTGGGGTGTGACCAGGGCTGGCCTTATGCATCACCAAACTGTAGGATGTAGAACTGAATAATTATGATTCTAATCTCGTTACCTGTACGTGAGATGCTTCAGAACGGCAATGAACGTCGGGACTAAAGAAAATTTCTAATGAATATTCAGTTTCTATTAAAATTTTTAAGTTTTTAGATATCGGTTTTCAAGACTGTTTAAATATGCAGGTACTATTAGAAAATGGTTCCTTGTGTTACTATTTCATTTAATTAACGTCGTAAGTAACATTAAGTAACATTATTAATTAATTCCGATTTTACCACATTAGTATACGTATGTATTTTCATTTTCGTTAAGAATCCTTGTGAACTTATAGATATGACAAGGTTACCGTTCAATTCCCCATACAGATGTAAGACTTCTCAAATAGACGTTTGTGAACGGTACGTTTAAGTTCGGCTAAAGTATGATTTTGTATGTTTAACTACAGCACATGTAGTTGAACGTATTCCATGGGAAATAATGGGCAAGCAATGTGTTTTAGTTTTAATTAATAATTAGTTGGTGTAATTAGTAATTTAAGTTGTAAATTAATTGGTGTTGGACGCTATAACATATTAGTTTGTTCGAGTTGTTGTTTTTTAAGCACATTTATGCAGCCTATACCACTCACACGCAGAAAATAAATAATTCGTTAATAGAACGTGTAGATCTTTGAAAACAAAAATGCTTTCATTTTATCAAAAGTTACAAGGTCTTAAAGAACCTCGCTAAATGATATATTCCCTTTCAACCTCCCAAACAAAATCGTATTTTCCCTCTGCTAACTAAGCGAAGTAAATGAGCATGAGGAAGAGGCGCTCCCTGGTGCCACGCGACGCGCGATCTGACCCGTGATGTAGCACTCAGATCCCGATCAATCCACGGCTAATGTTGTGGCTAATGCCGGTTTCCCGTAGGCTTTCTCGGGGTTCTCTCCTGCCACTCGTTCCCCAGTACTCCATCAATCCAAACATATTGTGATATACCCAAATGAAGAACCATTTTTATTATAGAAATGTCATTTTATTTACATAGAATATAGGGATGACAATAGACGATTTTTTAGAAGAAAATTCATTCGCTAGAGCAACGCGGGTCGGCTCTTGATATATTTTACTAGATCGAGGAAAGACTGTAATTGACAGTTGTACAAAGTTAACTATCGTTTCTTATATTAGATTAGAGCGTTCTTGTATGAAAAAAAATACATATCTAGGCGTCCACCCGAGACGTTAGTGAAGGAAGTCACGGATTATAATAGTATCGCCGAGAGAATTTGGAACCAAAGACGGACATTAGGTGAGGGCTTTATCCCGAAGCAAGATTCTACGTCGACGGAGAAGGTTCTACGTGGCGCCATCGAACGAAGAAGTGAAGAGCACGGGAAGACCCACAAATGAATAAAAAGGTTTTATAACTATTGTAATATAGAGAAAACTGGTCATGACCAAAGAATAATTCATTTTGATTATCATTATAATAAATTCCAATTTGTTAAGTTGAAAGAAAGCTGATAATCATTGTTCATAAGGGCAATCAAGCATTTTAATAAGATTTTCAGATTCCTCGCCACTCCGTATGGATGGCATATTGAATAATTGGTTGCAGAGTAAATAGCCTTCTTCGAACTTCGAACCCCAATTAACTGCGCTAACACAACATAATTTTGGAAGGAGAGATATTTAAATGATGTAGGAATCATTAGGTTTCAAGTGCAACCTTTTCCTGGCGCCCAAATTACATTTATCAGTAATAATTATGTTTCAAAATGTTCCTCCAAGTGGGGCTTGTTTTTAAATAGAAAGACGGGGCTTGTTTCAAATTGGCACCAGTCATCGTCGGGCATGTTTCAACGTATTCGACAGAAAATGGCATCAGACGCTCTACAAAACATTTAATAAAGCTTCATTTTCAGTAGAACTTCCTCATGGCACCAGTCGACGTCGGGCATGTTTCAATATCCTCAATACATACCCATCAACATCTTTTTTCCCTTCCCCAGGTACAACCAGACGACATCAGATATCGGTGTCGTAATAAAGAAAATGCCTCTGGGAAGGGTTTTTCGGTCGCCATCTCGTCGCGAGGGACCCAACCCGTCCCCGCGCGGTCTTCATTGCGATTGAGGCGGCGCGGTGACCCGTTCCCTCCCATCGATTCCACCCGTGACACGCCCCCGCCACGCGCCTTGCATGCGAACGGCGCCGCCAACAAGGCCGGCTCGACTTGTCGCGCCCGAAGGCGGCGTGACGCGATGCGCCTACGCCTCTCGTGTGATTATTTTCGTCTGCTTCCTGTCGTCGTATTGTTGACGCATTTGTGGCTGATGTTCGATAAGGATACTCCGGAGGACGCGTGGTGAATTGGCCACCTCACTCTCCTTTGTCCTTACGCTAGCCGCTAGCCGACGGTAGGTCGGCGCCGGATCTCGCCATCCAGCGTGGAAGATCACCGCCATCTCCGGAGGAAAACATGCACTACACTAACGGGACTAATGACCAAAGCAGTTGACGCGCCCGGAAACACGAAAAAATCAATCAATCAATCAATGTCTTGTAAAGGGCAATTAACCTCAGTGCCGTTAGATCCCGGGGTTCCTAGTCGGTCACCCAACTAGGAACCCGGCATGTATCGAATTCGCTTAACGTTCGTGACTTCACGTAGTTGACGAATTCGGCTAGCGACGCTAGTTTCCCGGTCGTGGCCTTTTTTCAGTAGAACCATCCCAGCATTCGCATGGATGACCGAGGGAAACTACGAAAATTCCGGCAGGGGGATTGACGGGCCTCCTGCTTGCGAAGTCAGCACGCGGGGTACCGGGGTTCAAATATCGGCCTATCCAAGCGAGATCAGTGGCATCAAAGCGATGGTCATCTGGTCATCTCAGGATGGTGCCAGTTCTCCCGACTCTCATTATACCATTTCTCTGTCATCGCTCAAATAATCACCCAACCATCCAAGCTGTTACTTTCGGGCGAGACAGAAAAGGCTTAAGAACTGTGGATCATAATAAAGAGTATAAGGATGTTGCTGCTCTACCTTCCTTTATACGTTTTGGAACGTTATATGACAAAATTCATTGAAAGAGTAAGCAATGGAAGGGTAGATAAGGATTATAGTTATTGCAAATCACGTAGGTGTAGATATTCGATTACATATAATGGTAATTGAAGTAAATCACGCGTTATAATTCATAAAATCCGCCTAGAATTGCGAATAATTAATTTCTGTATCGTTTTGTTGTCATATGCAGTTAAAGTAGAAAGTGCTTTACCTGCTTTCCGAATTCCTCTGCAGTCTGGCATGGCAAATTACCTAAAACAAACAAACAAACAAACAAACAAAAAACAAAAATCACCATTTCATTCAAATTTACATGAAAATACTCAAATTTTGAAAAACGTTGTACGTGACATTATTTAACTATTTTTACGAACATATTGAAAATGTCTTAGATGCGTCATTTAAAGTACCCTCACACATTGAAATATCAGTTTGTAATTAGAAGGACCTAATATCACTCAGATTGATGGGCAAATATCCATTTTAGTAAACATGCTGTGTATAAATTGTGGGAATTCTGATTTGGTGTTGTTGACGTTCTTATAAGAAGAAATAAAAGAGGTCATCTTCGTCAACATATCATGATATGTTGACGAAGATGACCTCTTTTATTTCGTCTTATGCTGTGTATAGTTCAGACATTGCGGTTCACAGACGGACTGACGTTTTGGGAAGTACACTTTCAGAAATTTCTGCATTACTTTTAATGTAAAAGTACATGAAAGCAATTTTCATGTATGTAAATTTAATTTAATATACACTACTGTATCTTTACATTTAAATTTAATGTACACAAGTAAGTTAAATAAATAACAGTCGTACTTTAAATCTACATTGATTTTAATTTAAGCATTAAATTTCATGTACAGGTACCTTAATCTCCCTTTAATGTACAAGGTTCATTAAAATTAATGTACTGTCGTTCATTGAATATACATTAAATTTAATGTGATTTCTGTCAGTGTAACGTTGCCGGTGTGAAGGGCCCCCAAAACGTATATTTTGATTTTAATACGGATACGAGAGAGTATTGTACTACGAATAAGAACGAAATACAGTCGACTCCGGTTATAGTGAACTTCTGGGGACTAACATGTTTGATTCACTATATCAGAGGTTCACTATATCCGATGTCAATAATAAATGAAATTCCTCCACGATTGATTTTATTAACATACCGCCAAGTTTATTAACAGCACGAACTGAAAATTTCAATAACTTAATTTGTACGTAAAAAAATCATTTAGTTTCAATTGTTTGCATCGTACATTTTTCATTAGATCCTTCTCCAGACTTCGTGCTCACTCCACAATTGATTCTGCATTGTCCTCCGTCTCTAAGTATCGTAATGAAGTCTTGCCACCTTTCAATGCCTTTTGCATTATTGGAACGCCATCCCACTTCCCAAAGGCCTTTTTAATTGTCTCATAACATAAGAAATCCAATTAATTTTCAAGACTTACAGTATTTTTTGGGTTCGCTATAGCCAAGGTTGAGGTTCACTACAACCGAATCTTCGTATGCTTATTTGTAATATAAGTGAAAAGAGACGAGTGACTTAAGTTCACTATAACCGAGGGTTCACTATATTCGAGTTCGCAGAGTCGACTGTACTACGTTTTTGATGTCAAGGATTGATGTCAAGGATTTGATGTCAATTTTTTTTTTCAAATTTAAGTAGTATATGACTTAGTGTAGGGATCACAGAATTTTGAAAATGTGCACACAATTTACTTTTCCCCATAGCACGTCATACGCAGTTTTTAATTGCTTTTTTGACGTAAAATAAATAAATAAATAAAGGACCCACAAAATATTTCCTGTAAAAAATACATTTTTTGCTGAATTACAATATGTTTTACTCGAGTACGTTTACAAGAAAGTACAAATTGTTCACCCTACTATGGAGAACTCTCATACGTAATTTTTAAGTCTGAAACACTTCATCGTGAAAAATTGATATTGACAGATGCTGTATTTAACATGCAAGTTAAGTGACGTATCGCATACTAATGTTTTCGTGTTATCTCGCGTCTCCCGCTTTAACTTGCGTCTTCCGCATTATAATTGCTTCCTCTTCATCCTTACCGCCGGTCCAAGAACTCCATTGGAATGTAGAACGGCAGTTTTATGGCCTCTGCCGTACATATTACTCATCTTGTATTATGTAAATGAACCTTAATTCACCTTCAACTAGCCCAAATGATCTTACAGTTTATGCCGCGTCGTTGTTTTTCATTCTTTGGCCATTTGGATTCTTTGATGTTCATTTTTGCCTTCACGTAAGATCAAATCACTCACATTTCTGAAACCTACTTGCACATTAATCGGTCATCAGCAGTCACAAAAGGATGAAAACATTTTGGATCCGTGGTGCTATGTGATTCCGCTTATTTCATATTAATCAATAACACTTCAAAAAATTGTATGCATCTGTACCGTGCACATCAATAAGCGCTTACATTATTATCTCTTTTTGTCGTTTTGCTCTCCCGAACATCTAGTGCCAGGCATGGCAGTATAATATGCATTTACGTATTAATCGAGAAATCCCCGTTATTTCATTACTTACATTTTAGTTTCAATCAATTTATTTTGTTAAGGCATCGAAATAAGTCGTTTAACATTCGGTTGGAGAGCTGCCAATTTTTATGTCGCCGGCCAAGGTACCTAGAATATTATGTTGCCAGCCATTTTAAACAGCATCCAATAGTTCTGACTTCTGAAAATAGGTCAAATAGGCTATCATCACACGTGGGCGTTAGAATCTGATTTCCAACACAAAGTATTTCTAAAAAGATATGTGTCTCTTGTCTTGCCGTTGATTTCGCGTTTCCTCCGAATTTCGTTCGTACATCCATTGCCTTCTCGCGCCCAGTACGAGAAACTCACGGGGAAAAAATATTACGTTTCCGCCAAGGAGTTTCGATAAAGCACTGACCGCCAATAATCCCTAACAGCGTCGAGCTATGCGAGAATGTCGTCCGCTTCGTGTACGAAGCCATCGGCCATCAGTTGGTTTGGCTGTCGATTTAAATAGTGCGAGCTAACGGTGTCTTAATGGGAATTGGCTACTGTTCCGAGAATTTGTCACCGCGTCGGCCAGGACAGTGCTGCGCCCAGTAGGCACGCGGCGAAGTATTTTGAAAATGATATATATTTTCTTAGATACATTGTTTTTAATCTCTGCAATGGGATTCGAGGTTGTTGGAGGAAAATTACACTATTGAGTGCGGGATGTTTTAAATGCATGATCTTATCTCTTAATTTACGCCAAGGGGAGCTTAAAATTATTTATTTGAGGTTAGACGCCGAATTTGATGAATTTGGGCACATATGTGGGGCATACGTATTGAGGGCTTTTTAGTTTTATCTTTTCTTACCTCCTTTGGGACGAAAAGAGTCGGAATGAATCGCGAGTCTCGCGAATCATTATCATTTGTTAGTGTGTGTACAGTGGTATTATCGGTAATGTTCTGTTCCGACATTCAAATACTTCCTACGATCTATTTGTGAAAGAATGGCCGCTAATTGTTTGCTTTTGACTACAGCGAAACCTGTATCAAGGGACCGCTGTTGGTTCAATGCAAAGAGGGGTATTTTTGAGGGATGGTTGCTTGTAGGGGTATCTTTTTCGTATTACAAAAAAGTATCGGTTATTACTGGACATTAGATGCTTAGGAAAAACGTGATTTTTTATTGTAATGTCTAGGAAGCGGATTTTCATGTAAATATATATTTTTATAGCAACAAGATACCTGCGTTCAATGCAAACAATATACCTGCATTCAATAATATTTTTTAGAGTTTACAATACATTCGAAATGAATTAGAAGAATTTTGATTTTACCTATTTTTACATATTTTGGTATTATCACATACTTCTACAGTAGTAGGTGGTCATATTATTAGGGACAGTACTCGTATTTGTGAAATTTCTAGTTTAAATAGTTTTTTTTGAGCAAATGATTTGGTTTCGATCGCATTTGTAGTATTACAGTTACCATTACTATTGTTTACAGTAATACGTGGTAAAACTAGATGCCTACGTTATTTAAGAAATAAGAGATGGCTCTTTCATTCAGTTGAAGTTTATTGAAACCTGTCGCTATGATGAAGACACAATGGTTTTTAATTGTTTTTTGCATGTTTTTCCTTTCCAAAATAATCAAAACGTGAGTATTGCCCTTACTACATTACTTTTACTAAATTTTATGAGTGAATTTCATTTTAGTTTACAATGTTACGTTACAAACTCAAAATTTTTAATTTTTAATATGGTAAGGTTTCAGACACGTCTACAAGGAAAATTAGAGGTATACAGCCACTAAGAGGTATTCACTCCACACATTGACAGATAAATATAGCAACTTTGGCAGGTGGTTTGAGAACTGTCATTTACAGAAAAATAATTGATCCGAAAACAAACTTGGAAGGAGACTGTGTGGGTAAATGTGGCGGAAAACAGATCACCAATCTTTGAACCAATCGTCGAATCAGGGATTTCTGCGTCAAAAATCGTAAGTATGTTGCCCAAATGACTATGATAAATGCCAAGGGAGTAACAGTTTCCAAAACGATAGACTGGAGACGGTTAGCCGAAGAAAATCTGATTATTCGTCGCCCTGTCAAAAGAACACGCTTCACCTGGGCCATGAAGAAGTAGCGACTGCAATTGGCCACACAGTGCTGAAGTATGAGTTGCAGGGCTTAGTCGAGTAATACAATCGTTTTATATATTTAAAGCACTAGTACATTTCTTCAATAATTTTTTACCTTTACAGGCATGCTTCTCTGACGGATCGTTTCCGATTTTGGTCGACTAAAGTTCATCTGCTAGACGACGCTCGGGGGAACAGTACCATCCAGACACACTAGGGGAGAGGGTTAAACACCCTGTTAGTGTCATTGTGCGGTCTATGAAGTGCTCAGTGAAGGGTGTACGAGTCGCCTACACATCGTAGAAGGGACCATGAGGCAAGACCAGTACAAGCAAGTTTTAGAAACTCTGCTACTTTCACAGCTCGCAGATTGGTGATTAAGCCCTAATGATTAAGAAAACATTTTATGCACGATTCAACATCGTGCCAGCAAGCCAGGAGAATTACTGCATTCTTGGCAGAAAAAGAATATCGTTTTGCCCTGGACGGGTTTCACCAAACATGAACCTTCTAGAAACATGTGAGAAATCACCAAACGGTCGATCGCTAAGCAAATGATCACCACCAAGAGTCAGTTAATAGAAATTATCAACAAAGAATGGAATCACAACATTGAACTGCAACAAAATGCTAAAGTCTGTATAGAGAGCATGCAACGACGTATTGTAGCCATAATTGCATCCACGGGTGGCGTCACTAAATACTAGTATTACTTTTATCTAAAAATAGTTTTACTATCTTATGGTTATGGTATAGTTTTCTCCCTCCCCGCCCCCGATTTCCTCGTGGATTGAGAGCTGAGGTACAGGATACTTCACGTAAATGCCGTTTGCCACATCCCTTTTTTTCATTTTCACTACTGAAAATTCGGTGCAAGGTATCCTAACAATTTTCTTTAAAGTATTCTCTTAAAAGGAGTAAATTAAGAAAATTGCAGTTATGTGGCTGATCGGTGGTCTGGAAGAGAGTGAGATCTGTTAACCTTTTTGCATTAATTATGACGTTCACTATCTGTTCCATGAAAAATCGAATGGTATGAGGGATAGTTGTTTAATACGGGAGTTCTTTCAGACAGGTTTATTTATTTATTTATTTTACGTAAAAAACAGTTAAAACTGCGTATGACGTGCTATGGGGAGAAGTGAATTGTGTGCACATTTTCAAAATTCTGTGATCCCTACACTGCCATATACTACTTGAATTTTGAATGAATGAATGAATGAAAAAAAAAAAAGAAAAGCTCCCATGTAATAAAATCTATTTTCAAGGATAAATGAGCAATACATTTTGAGCTCTTATCCCGGTTTCACTGTAATTGTAATACGTCTATTGAAAAGTACATCACTTGAGAATGGATTTAATTGCGACCACCTCTTCCTCCTCCAGTGGTTCTGTGAAGTCGCCCCGGGAGAAAGCGAGGGGCAGCGCGTGGGAGCGCGGGAGGCGCCGGCGGCAGCGACTGCATACGAATTCGATGCCACGCCCACTCCGCCCCCTCTGTGGAATGCTCGTTCCCGCGTGGGCTGTGCGTGCGCGTGCGTGTGTTGTGAACCCTGAGATTTATTTATTTATTTATTTATTTATTTATTTATTTATTTATTTATTTATTTATTTATTTATTTATTTATTTATTCGTGTTTCCGGGCGCGTCAACTATTCCGGTCATTAGTCCCGTTAGTGTTGTGCATGTTTTTCTCTCGGGAGATGGCGGTAATCATCCCCCGCTGGATGGCGAGATCCGGCACCGACCTACCGTCGGCTAGCGGGGATTCCCCCTACCCTGGACTCTCCCACAAGCAAGGTACCGCCCCAGCTGGGATAAGCTCTAAGCTCCCGGCCGGTCTCCCGGAATATGTGGTAGTGTAGTGCGTGTTAGTGTAAGTCTGTGTGTGTAAAGGAAGAGGATAGGACAAGAAAGAGGAAGGAAAGATCGCGCGCGGTTCGTGGTCCGTTTGGTAGGGTACTGCTCCGGCATTCGCCTGGTGTTGGTCGGAGAAACCACGGAAAACTAGCGATCAGAGCAGCCGGCCGCCAGAATTCTTCTCCAGCAACTGAATTCGACCTAGCTGAAAAGCTAGTGCCGAAAACCCTGGCGCCGTCAGGACTCGAGCCTAGGACCTCCCGGTCAGAGGCACTGCAGTGACATCAGTTGATGCACTAAGCTACCGGTACCGGTCCTGATATGTAAATTTACGAAAATTATAAAAGAACAATAAATTTGTACATGCCGACAGTTTTTAGGCTTCGCTTCCCATTTTTATTGT
Organism: Teleogryllus oceanicus; assembly: GCA_964035755.1. Taxonomy (NCBI): domain Eukaryota; kingdom Metazoa; phylum Arthropoda; class Insecta; order Orthoptera; family Gryllidae; genus Teleogryllus; species Teleogryllus oceanicus. The sequence continues at coordinate 39,057,766 of CAXIVR010000012.1, read as the reverse complement.
TTCGTTTCGGGCTATTTTACCTCCTTTCCGAAACCCCATCAAAACAGTTTTCTCTCTGTTTATTTTCAAGTCGTTCTCCGTTGTACATTTACACAGGGAGTTCTTGGCATAGCTCTACAGACAACCGGACTGATATTTAGCTGCCATGTTAAAGAGAGGGCAGCTGCAGCAGTAATCGCAATAAACCAAATTAAAAACATTAAGAACCTATCCATCAAAACCGCAATGTGTCTGTTCCATGCAAAAATTCTCCTGATAATGACCTACGGAATCGAAAGAATATGGCTGCACTTGAAAAAAAGGATCTACAGATCATCGAAGCTATCAAGGCCACCTATCTCAAAAAAGCGGTATGTGTCTCAAAGTACACTCCTTGTAGATGAATATACTTCCTCATCCAAGAAACCTTTCTAATAGAAGATATGATGCTACTTTTCTCACTGCCACACACCGAGGCGTTCAGGGATGCGATGTCGGAGAGGATACATGAGAGGGACCTAATATACGTAGAATTCTACTCCTCCGATTCTAAGATACTCAGAAGCTGGATGGAACCCAACCAAGAAATGTGTCATGTCTTCACTATACTGGTAGTCCATGGCTACCATTACCAACTGTGCAAGAGGGAATACTTCCACGATGCCGACAATGAATGCGTGTGCAAACTCTGAAAATACATGTCCAAGATACCATATAACATCCTGCCGAAAATTAGGCAAAACTTTGACAGAAGATAGTGAGAACAAGCGTGTGAAATGAGGTCAAATAAGTGCTAAATAACTTACATGCAACCAACTAATGCGCTATTGCGTGCCCTTTTGATATTATTATTAAAGAACAATAGACAATACAAGGGAACCTCAGTGTCTCATATCTGAAGTGGAAACGAAAAATGCATAGTAGCTGTGACAGGGAATGATTACAATTCGAAATATCGGTACTAGAATTCCGCAGTGCCTTTTCGTGAGATCCATTATGGAAAGCAAAAACATAACTGAGGGAGTGTCGGGAGAGGCGTATGTTCGTGTACTTGTTGGTCTTTGTATGATCGTGCAGGCGTACCTGTTTGCAGGCAGGCGTACATGAGTTCAGGTATTCGCTTCTGAAGGAAATATATTTCACATTTGTATTGGAACACCTTTAACTTCACTTCCATACCTGAATTTAATTCTGAGTATATGATATCTAAAGAAAAGTAGAACAGTCATTGATTGAGAACTCACGAACCGTACGAAGAAGAACGCGAAAAAATGAAATTTGTAGCTAGAGTGAAAGAGATACGAGTTCAAGAAACTAATTGAGAAGATGGGAAAGAGTTGTAAGAAAAAGAAGAGTCTTTCAATTTTAAGTGCAGGATGTAGTTTGAATCATTAATGAATTGTAAATCGGCGTAATCAAATAAACACGTAAGTAGTTAAGTACATTGATACACAGATAGGCAGGTAGACATATACAAAGGGAGATGGATTGTTGGATAGATTGTAGATAGATACAAAGGAAGATAGATACTAAGTGAGATACATTGTTAGACGATTCACACAATTTCAGTGAAATACTTCTGTATTTGTAATGGGTTGTTTATTCTTCCTACACATTCTGCATCTTTGTCAGAGGGCTCGACAAAATCCTTTATCCAGAAGATACGTTTGATTACCAATGGTGCTCCACGGGATTCTTTGTTTACTAAAGCTACACAATCTGCCTAAAAAGTCTTGGGCCTTTCGCCGAAAAAAAATGTTAGTTTTCTTGAGAGAGTTCAGGTTCTAATCAACCCTCTTCACTGTGGGCTTCATGTTCCTCAAAGCACCGAGTTTACTCAACCTTCCACTTGTGGAAACGTCCAGAGATCCATTCGTTCGCGTCTAACTGATTGACGGAGGTGGCTGCAAAAACGTTAAAAGAATTATTCGTTAGTTTGACATTTACGCATCAATGATGTACAATATCACGACTGTTAAAAAAACTTAGTAACTAATGATCACTAAAGCTGTTTCGTCACTGTAGAGCTTTTCTTCACTTTAAGCACATGTTTTAAATCTTTAGTTGGGTTCCCCTCTTGGCATAATCTTAATTGAGATTCCTATTGCATCGTGAAAATTACCAAACTTCTGACGAAACAAAATGCGAGGTTTCTTCTTCAAACGTCCGGCATGTGTGACCACGTCACCCAATGGCTGTACTGATGTCACTGCAGCGCGTGTGATCGGGAGGTCTTAGGTTAGAGTCTTGATGGCGGCATGATTTTCGACACTAGCTTTTCAGCTAGGTCGAATTCAGTCGCTGTCTAGAGGAGAATTCTAGCGACCGGCTGCTCTGATCGGTAGTTTTCCGTGGTTTATCCGATCAACACCAGGCGAATGCCAAAGCAGTTCTCTACCAAACGGGCCACGGACCGTGCGCGATCTGTGCTTCCTCTTCCTTGTTCTATCCTCTCCCCTTACACATACACTTACACTAACATGCACTACACTATCACATATTCCGAGAGACCGGTCGGGAGCTTAGAGCTTGTTCCGGCCTGGGCGGTGCCCCGCTGGTAGGAGAGTCCTGGTTAGGGAGAAACCTCACTAGCCGACGGTAGGTCGGCGCCGGAACTCGCCATCCAGCGGGGGAAGATCACCGGCATCTCCCGAGGAAAAACATGCACTACACTAACGGAAATAATGACCAAAGCAGTTGACGCGCCCGGAAACACGAAAAAAACAATCACTCAAACCCAATGGCTGTAGCGTTGAGCGTTCTACTAGTGTTCCCCCGGAAGGCTCAAAAATTACTGCACGCTCATAAACGTATCCTTCCAATTCATTAGCGCTCCCATAACGTCATTCTTTGTGCAGAAAAAGTCAAAATTGGTTACTTTTTGGACAAGTGAAGTATGCGAGAGCGCTATATTCCTGTACTTTGACTTATTGATCCGTTGCCGCTGTATCAACCAGAGTTGGCATAATATCCTACCCATCCATAATTATCCATTTTGTTAAGATTAGTTGTGGCGTCATCGGCCCTCAGGGGGCATGCATATAATGGTAGGACAATACCGTGTTAGTGCATTAGAACAGTGAGAAATGAGTGTTTTGGTTTCGTGTTGTAAGTCGCAATTAGATTATCTTGGTTTTGTCTTTTTGTGCTTTTATTGTAATGTGCTGGTTCCAAATGAGTTCAAGGTCTAAGTTTTAACTTAAACATTTCCTCCAATTTGTGGTTTGTGTACAGCATATTGCATCATTATTTGTGAGTTTGGGGACGGATGTTCAAAAACGCTTTACTGAAAAGACAATGTTGTTGAAAGATTAAGTGTTCCCAATAGTTGCCCAATTTGTTATTAGGTTCAGCTGCTACTGGAAGTGGAATATATGACTTGTTAATGAAGTACCGTAGATATACGGAAATGTAGTATCGTCAGCGAATGTAGGGGAGGGGGGAGTTGTTCGGTTGGAAATAAAAATGTTTACAAGGTAGAATTTAAACAACGTTAAGGAAAGCAAAAAATCTTGGGGGAGGGAGGGCGTACTAGGCGAAAATTTATCTCATGTTAAAACAAAGACCATTTACAGATAATGAGAAAGTTCTACTGAAAATGAAGCTTTATTAAATGTTTTGTACAGAATCGGATGCTATTTTCTCTCGAATACGTTGACACATGCCCGACGTTGACTGGTGTCAATTTGAAACAAGCCCCTCTTGGAGGGACATTTTGAAACATAATTATTACTGATAAATGTAATTTGGGCGCCAGGAAAAGGATTCACTTGAAAGCTAGTGATTCCTACGTAATTTAAATATCTCCCCTTCCAAAATTATGTTGTGCTATATTAGTTAATTGGGATTCGAAGTTCATAATTTTTGCAATTTACTCTGCAACCAATTATTCAATCTGGAGGGACGGAGTGACGAGGAATCTGAAAATCTTATTAAAATACTGGATTGCACGTAACGAACAATGATCATCAGTTTTCTTTCAACTTAACAAATTGGAATTTATTATAATGATAATCAAAATGAATTCATCTGTGATCACGACCAGTTTTCTGTATATTACAATAGTTATAAAACATATTTATTCATTCGTGGGTCTTCTCGCGTTCTTCATTTCTTCGTTCGATGGCGCCCCGTAGAACTTTCTCCGTCGACGCAGCAGAATCTTGCTTCTGGATAAAGTCCTCGCCTAATGTCCGTATCTGATTCCAAATTCTCCCGGCGATACTGTTATAATCCGTGACTTCCCTCACTAACGTCTCGGGTGGACGCCTAGATACGTATTTTTCTTCTTACAAGAACGCTCTATCCCAATATAAGAAACGATAGTTAACTTTATACAACTGTCAATTACAGTCTTTCCTTGATCTAGTAAAATATATATTAAGAGCCAAGCCGCTCATCACCGCGTTGCTCAAGCGCATGAATGTTCTTCTAAAATCTCAGAAGCATCGGAATTTTGTCATTTTCTTTTGTCTCTCAAAACAATGCTTATTCCTCCTCTGCTCTGTCATGTCAACCTAACGAATATGATCCTTAACGCCGGTTTTTTGTCACATAGCGACCCCTCGCGATCGTCTATTGACATCCCTATATTCTATGACAAATAAAATGACATTTCCATAATAAAAATGGTTCGTCATTTTGGTATACGGATAACAACGTGGACGTATCGCAACGTGGACGTATCGCAACGTGGTGTATCGCAACGTGGACGTATCGCAACGTGGACGTATCGCAACGTGGACGTATCGCAACGTGGACGCATCGCAACGTGGACGCATCGCAACGTGGACGCATCGCAACGTGGACGCTACTACGAGCGACTCGCGAAGTAGGGGGGGGGCCGGCCGGGCTGGTTGGGCAACGGGCGGCCGCACGGCGCGAGGTGGGTCACCCGTGAGAGGCCAGGGGTCAAGTCAGCGGCCCGCGGCGGCGGCATGACACGGCGCGAGGCGAGGCGAGGCGAGGCGGCGAGCGCGAAGCGTGTGGGCCGCGGGTCGAGGCGCGACGCCCGGCGCCGGCAATTGCTTTCCGTCAGCACCGCGCGCGCGGAGGCGGAGGCAGCGGCCGATATCTGGCTGAGTCACTCCGGCCGCCGCTACCGCCGCAAGCCTTGAAGAGCTGTCTCCACCTCCGCCTCCGCGTTTGTCTCTGCGCCAGCCCTCCTAGCGACACGCAGCCCAGCTGCCAGCGAGTTCGCTTTCAGCCTCGGGATATCGCAGTTCAGAACCCAGTCGATCCGTGTCGTGGACAAAGCGGATTTTCTCCCGTTTCCCCTATCTCTGAATCCGTTTATTTATTTAGTAAAAAACTGTATGTGACATATGGGGGAGAAAATTATCTGCGCACGCTTTCTTGAGTTTCAGAATCCCTTCCGAACAATTTAACTATTAATAGTTGAAATATGAAAAATAATAGTAATAATAATAATAATAATAATAATAATAATAATAATAATAAATTTAAAAAATCGAGAGATTAACTTTTCAAAAACTAGATATTTTCGATCCCGCTGTCCCATTCTGCCATCATCATTCGTCTACTCATCACATTATTCAACTAGTCCAAAATTGACAGAAGGCTTAAAAATTGAAAGCGCAATAACGATGTAAGTTGTCCTGCATGGCTACACCTAAGTTTTCCTTCTCTTTTCTTTTATGTTCATGGGGAACTTTCCACTTTTTCAGCAAAATTCATCATTGACATTGGTGCTTATCTTACCGCTGAAATAAATACCACTTACTTTCCTGTTTAATGTAGTTCTCATGTTGATGGTTATATTTGCCAGTGTCGTTCGTTTATTATGCCGCGATTTCGTCGTTATTTTATTTAGAACTTACTACAATAATACATGCCTCATGATATCTCCAAGATTTTATTGTAATCTTCCATTCCCTCTTTATTGTAATCCAAGATTTTATTGTAATCCCCCCCCGACCTGTGGACGTACTCATGTGACTATAACATGCAGAAATACTCTTTAAGCATTTCATTAGAGATGGGCCATTGAATATAGAGGTTTTGCTGGTGCAGGGCAACTATGGGTTCCTAACTCTTCCCACTAGTTAAGTACAAAGAACAGAGGATGAAATAAGCTGAAGTATAAATATGACATTTCCCCCAACAATTATTATATTTTTATTTAAAAAAGATGTTCCAAAATTTAATAGACGGGTATTAATGTAATTGAAGTTTTTGTTGGGCCTGGTAAAAATGTTACTCTTCGCAAAAGTCTTGCCTCATGTTGACACTAATCATGGCCACGCCTCAATAGCTATTGTTAAATTATCTTCTTCGACTGCTTCCGCCGTTGTTGTAATCTCGTCTCATTAAGCTTTCTTTTGCTTAAATCGCCACGCGATGTTATCCATCGCAATCACTTTTCATTTTTTTTATGATGCCATGGTACCGTATACGATATCAGTCCATTACAACGTATTCTCATCTTAAACTTATCTAATCCTCACGGAATTCTAATGTTATCACAGATAATTCTCCCTCATTTGCATTATGATCATCAACATCGTTATAATGATCATTCTTATCGCTATTTTGCGAATAGTTTGATTCACAGAGAGCCAGTATTATGTACATGTAATTTAAATTAAAACAAAAAAGAGCAACTTTAACTCGATCAATTCTCTTTTCATTTGAAAAGTAGTCTATACTTAATGGTAAATAACACATTTCTAAAGTGATATTAAAGGTTTTTTCCCTTAATATAAATCTAAAAAACCAAAACGTTAAATTAAAAAAGCAAAAACGCGAATATTGCCTCCTAAATATAGCTTCAATAAGCTTAAATATTAGTACGATTGTACATTGGAAGGTTCAATACTGTAAGTTATCATCTGTAACGTACTTAATATTATTCTCACTACAAACTTCTCATTCCTTTTCTTCATGCTTACCCCATTCCCATTTTATCCCTATTCCCAATCCTAACCCCTATCTCCTTCGCAAGTCCCACGAAATCCCAATTCTCAATTCCAATCCCAATCCCAATTCGAATCCCCACCCCACCCCACCCCGCCCACCTACCCATGCCTCTTGCAGCGAATCTGGCCGGTAGGTCCTAGTTTCGAGTCTTGCCGGCGGCAGGATTTTCGACACAAGCTTTCCAGCTAGGTCGAATTCAGTCGCTGTCTAGAGGAGAATTCTAGCGGCCGGCTGCTTTGATCGGTAGTTTTCCGTGGTTTCTCCTATCAACACCAGGCGAATGCAGGAGCAGTACCCTACCAAACGGGCCACGGACCGCGCGTGATCCGTCCTTCCTCTTCCTTGTCCTATCCTCTCCCCTTACACATACACACACTTACACTAACATGCACTACACTACCACATATCCCGGGAGACCGGTCGGGAGCTTAGAGCTTGTCCCGGCTGGGGCGGTACTCCGCTGGTGGGAGAGTTCTGGTTAGGGGGAAACCCCACTAGCCGACGGTAGGTCGGCGGCGGGACTCGCCATCCAGTGGGGGAAAATCACCGCCATGTCCCCAGAAAAAACATGCACTACACGTACGGGACTAATGACCAAAGTAGTTGACGTGCCCGGAAACACGAAACAATCAATCAATTAATTAATCAATCAATCAAACACCCTTACGTCACCCCACCTCCACCGGTGACCCTTTCCCTTCCGCCGCGCTAACGCCGCAGTCCGTCCGGCCCAAAATAGCTTTCCTTGCCCCGTCGCGCAGACTGTCCGTTCCGCCGCTTTCGACGTCAACGGCGCAATCGCGGAGCGGAGCGGCGCGCGGCGCGGACGGGCGCGGAGGTGCGCGGCGGGGCGGAACGGGAAGATCGCAGCCCCGGCAATTGAGGCCGGTGCACATTATCCTCGCGCCGCCTGAGGACGTGAAGCGCATTCACCAGGGCGCCGCGCGTCACGTGCACCGCGCATGCACCGCCCCCCCGCCCTCGTCCCACTCGCCAGAGGGTTCGGGGAATTAGCCACGAACCTTCTGCCAAGTCTTAGGCGGATCTACTACATCGAAGCTACGTGGAGGGGAACGAAAGCCTTCGTGTAAGATGTTCCAACCAAATGTTTGGGACGGTCAAAGGCTCAGGGCATTAACTGATGTCGCTGCAGTGCCTCTGACCGGGAGGTCCTGAGCTCGAGTTCCGACGGTGGTAGGATTTTCTACACGAGCTTTTCAGCGAGGTCGAATTTAGTTGCTGTCTGGAGAAGAATTCTACCGGCCGGCTGCTCTCATCGATGGATTTCCGTAGTTTCTCCGATCAGCACCAAACGAATGGCGTAGCAGTACCCAAACACACGGGCCACGGATCGCGCGCGATCTTTCGTTCCTCTTCCTTGTCGTATCCTCACCCTCTACATACATACATTTACACTAACATGCACTACACTACCAAACGTGTCAAGAGACCGGGACCTTAGAGCTTGTCCCGGCTGGGGAGGTGCCCCGCTGGTGGGAATTAACTGGTTGGGGAAAACCCCACTAGCCGATGGAAGGTCTGCGCCGGATCTCACCATTCAGGAGAAGATAACCACCATCTCCCGTGAAAAAATGCACCACACTTACGAGACTAATGACCTTAGTAGTTGACGCATCAGGAATCATCAATTAATCAATTAACATTTGCGAGATTATGCTTACGCTCTTACATCTTCTCTACCCTAAACACATAATTACAGTGGTGGTTTGCGGCTGCATTCCACTGTGTTGTTGGCAATCATCTCGATTGTAGGAGTGAAGAATGATGTGAGGTGAATTATTATGAATGGAACAGTAGTTCCGATAGGACACGCGACAGTATGGGAAGTCTATCATGCCACAACCATTTGCCCTAGGTGGTACTCAAACGCACCCATGTCCTAGGTGGTTCTCGAACTTGCAGCGTCCGGCTCTGCCTACCTCGATTAACTCCAAGTACTTGCATCACCGAGGTCTGCTTTGCTGTTTGTGAAATATTAAATCGGTGATTTAGGGAGAGATACACTGATTTCCGAGAGTACTACTTTATATCTTCATTTTGAATGTAATAATATTTCTATAAATATTGTAAAACACGACTGCGACTGTGTAGTCACTTTTATGGAGACATTTTCTCTAGAATTGAGAGTGTATAATAAATAACAACAATTATATATGACTTTTAGGATGTAAATCCACATTTTAAGACAAATCAACAAATTATTAATTATTAAATAAGACTGCTTCTCGAATTAATAAAGTGTAATTAAGAACATTTTTGTGGCCTACAAATGTAATCTGTAGACCACTACTTAACTACTTCTCATTTCCTATGCACTGAAGAATTTGTTCGCTATAATTTATAAAGAGCTCAGAATAATTTGATTTACGGTTAATTTAATTTGCTGGGTCCTTAATGCAGCTTGCCATCAAATATTTCACTCTCATTCCATTCCATTCATGAAATATTTCATTCATTGAAGTGTGAGTGTCATCGAAACTAGCATTGAGAAGTGTAATCTGAAAATGAATCTATAAGCTGAGACATTGTACAAAATATCCTGCACAGACGTGTAAATAATTCGTCTTCTAATACGTTAAACATTTTATAGTGTGGGAATACTAAATTTAATATTAATAAATATATATTGGATTCATATGAATAGTTTTCCTTATGTATTTCCATAAACTGCGATGCATTTTTCCGGCGTCCAATCGACATAAAGGTTTATGACCCCTGCCCGCCGAGGACACGTAGAGTTCATTGATGAGCACTTGCGTCCAAAACGCGTGCACGCGGACGCGCGTTCTCAATGGCAGACACGAGACAATTTTGCAGTCGGGGAAAAAAAGGACGAGCGGAGCGCGACCGTCGCCGAGGAGGCATGACGAATTGCATGAATTGTCCCCCCGGCCGCAGCCCGCCCCACGCCGCCCTGTCCCCAGCGGTCCACGAGCTCTCCACCGACCGAGGGCCGACCGGCGGCGGCGACGCGGAAGTGCATGACGTAACTGGCGCCGCCTGGCGGATGGACAGGCCTCCCACCCCGCTCCCCCTCATGTCACGGCAGTAATTCTGCGGCTCTCCCTCGCAATTCGTGTAGACTACGAGATGTTAATATAGTCGTAGGCTTCCGCGGCCGGACTCATTGAATTCTTGGCTGTCCGGGATTAGCCGCGTCATGGTCGATGGAGCTGACGTTTCAGCCATCTTGTTGTTGCCTTCTTCAGAGCTATACTGCTGATGTAGCCATCTTATTGTGGCCTTCTTCAGAGCTATACTGAGCCGGCAGTAATTCTGCGGCTCTCCCTTGCAATTCGTGTAGGCTACGAGATGTTAATATAGTCGTAGGCTTCCGCGGCCGGAGTCATTGAATTCTTGGCTGTCCGGGATTAGCCGCGTCATGGTCGATGGAGCTGACGTTTCGGCCATCTTGTTGTTGCCTTCTTCAGAGCTATACTGCTGATGTAGCCATCTTATTGTGGCCTTCTTCAGAGCTGTACTGAGCTATAGAGAGCTATACTGAGCTATAGCTCTGGAGAAGGCCACAACAAGATGGCCGAAACGTCAGCTCCATCGACCATGACGCCATTAATCCCGGACAGCCAAGAATTTCTAAGAGATGTTAACTTCAGTGAGTCCTTTTCTGAGAAACTGTTGAAGTGCAATATTGTCCCAAATTCATCATGTAGGGAAGGTAACATTATACACTTGGCACCCGAAGAGACGCCGCCTTCTAGGCACAGATGCCAACGTTTCAAGCGTCATACTATGAAATTTCTCGCTATTTTGCCTTGAAGAAGGTCGCAGTGTGACGTCCGAAACGTGGACATCTGTGCCTAGGACGGGGTGCCTTCCGGACAGTCAAGTATATATTGACTCTGAACGCGAAAGTCTACATAACATGCTGAATATGTTAATAATGAAGGGATGACGTAGAAGAACGATTTATTTACACACTATTTGCAATGTTGCAACGAGACTATGCGGAAGTCAGAGCAACTGGCGCTGCCTGTCTGATGAACAGTTTTCGCCGCGTCGGTTTCCCTTCGACTCAAGCGACGTCTATTGCTCTGTCGCTCATTATTTCTTTCTCTTGCAGATATAATGAACAGCAGTCGAACAGCTCTTTCATGAGAGGTTGCTTATGACATGTCTGAAATTCTTCTTGAAGAGGAATCTTGAATTATTACAAGTAGATCTCGTAATGAATACTACTAATTTGAAATTGGTAAAGTAGTTATCTATTAATTAAATGGCATTCTTCGCGACACAGGATTCATGATATGACTACATGGCGATTCCGTGTAAATAATTGATAAAATGATCGAAAGTTACTTAAGAAAGCGGATCTTGTGAAGAGGGAATGGTGTATTTTACTCCTTCTTTAGGACGTAAGCTAACATCATAAATTTGTAGATGTAATTATCCTGTTTGTTAATTAGTATGAATGTCTAGAAATGCGTACTGTTATATTAATTTTCATTTATGCTGTAATTATCTTACTGTAGGTAATGATTTGTTGAGAGATGATTAATTAATTCTCCTTTAATACGAAATTACCGTAATTATCAAGTGATTCGTTCCTATATTCAGCCGAATGTGGAAAATATTCAGCGTTTAACATTCCTCAGTGACACAAGTTAATGTGACTTTTTTCTTTATACACCTACGTCAAGACGGATGAATGTACATGATTGCGCAAAACCGAAACTTACCAGTTTTCATGCACCAGCACCAGTAGAAGGGAAAAGGACGAAGCAGCCGCCTACGAGAGTAACCCGTCGCGGGGTCATATTGAGTGGCAACGAAAAAAATTATGGGTGAACATACGTTAGCGGAGGAAGTTGAATAAAAGAATGTGCTGTGAGAATTCTGATTGGATGTTGTTGACGTTCTTATAAGAAGAAATAAAAGAGGTCATCTTCGTCAACATATCAGCTTTATTAAGATAGCCGGCTTTCGACGGCTTTGCCGTCATCGTCAGTCTCGCTGCTGTCGCTCGACTTTTGCCGACAGCAGCGAGACTGACGATGACGGCAAAGCCGTCGAAAGCCGGCTATCTTAATAAAGCTTATATGTTGACGAAGATGACCTCTTTTATTTCTTCTTAAAAGAATGTGCGCCTAGAATTCATTATTCTGCTGGGAAACTGTTCACAGAAGGTATAGATATTTAGAATAACACACTATTTATTGCCTTTTTATGCTCGTGAAAAATATGCTTTTTCATTCTCTAAAATCAAATCGTACTTTTGTACATATCTCGTGGCTTGTAACGTCGCGTGATTCTCATTTTGTGGAATAATATACATTTCTAATCGTAAGAAAATGTAATGATTGCTTGATTAGGAATTCTGAACGCGACAACTGCTAAGGTCATTAGTCCCGTTAGCGTAGTGCATATTGTTTTCTCGGAATGTGGCGATCTTTTCCGGCTAGGTGATGAGATCCGGCGCCGACCTACCGTCAGCTACCGGGGTTTTCCCCAACCAGATATCTCCCACCAGCGGAACAATCTCTAATCTCTCGACCGGTCTCCCGTCATGCGTGGTATTGTAGCGCATGTTAGTGTGTGGGTGTGTGTGTAAGAAAGGGGTGAGCATAGGACATAGAAGATTGAGGAAATATCGCGGGCGGTCCGTGACTCGCTTGTTAGAGTACTGTTCCGGCATTCGCCTGGTATTGATCGGAGAAACCACGGAAAACTGCCGATCAGAGCAGCCGGCCTAGCTCGTATCGAAAATCTTACCACAGTTGGGTCTCGAACCTAGGACCTCCTGGTCAGAAGCACTGCAGTGACATCAGTTGATGTCCTCAGCCACCTTTTCTGATAAAAAAGATGTATTGTAATGCTACAAAGCTTCATGTCAAGATTTTCGTGGCAATGTACGCTTGGGGAACTTGATTCCAAAAACCTGTTTTTTTGAAAAACCTATGTCATTCAGTCAGTCTGTGTGTGTGTGTGTGTGTGTTTGTTTGTCTGCCTGTCTATCTGCTCGCCTGCCTCTGTCCGTTTGAGAATAACTGTAGCATTTACGTCGTTTACCGGATTTACCCCCAGAATGGATATTCCCTGGTCTTGAATTTGTGATTTTCAAAAACCAAAGGTAAGTATTTTCTCGGCACTCCAACACTCTTCGTATGATGAAGAGTTTTGTCCAATAATGGTAGGATACGAGATGCAATATCATAGTATTACGTAACCGTTACAAATAATATGAGGAAGTTTATGCTGTTGTAGCAGTACTAGCTGCAGACTTCTTCTGAAAATTCATGAGCGCACTTTCTCACCGTGGGGGCCAAGCATTTTTTTTTCCACTTGTAAATAGGTAGAGTATGCTTTTATATTATCTCCTTTACATACACAACGAAAAATGGGAAATTAGTGTCTTGTATTAATCTGTTTCACATGATATCTTAAACTTGAGTTACCCTTGGCATGTTTAGACGGCAAATACTTTGTAGTTTTCCCTTTGAAATAAATAACTTCTAGATAAATTTAGAAAAGACGATGAATAAAGCGAGGTTACATGCGACATTTTTTTCTCATTTATGAAAACGATTCACATGATTTTAATTGCTGTATTTTTAAGGAGAATGTAACTTTTAGCAAGGTTCTTACTACCTGCAGGTGAATATCTCACAAGAGTTGTCATTTCCAATTGTGTGAATGATCTTTAAGACTGAATCTTTGAAGTCTTCGATGAATTCTGCCTGGTTCGCTGTCCCCCTTGCCTTACCCTCACTGCTGCGTGCACCGGCGCGGCGCTTCCGAAAGCCACGTGACTGCTCCTCTTTCCATCTGAATCGTTGGAATTATTCACTAGCCGTCCGACGGCGCTGCCATCGATCTCTGGCGTTTCGTTCCTGCGCTGCGTGCGTAACTTCCCTCTTCATCTCCCCTCGAGGATACGGCACAACCAAACCCTAACCCCAACAATAAAGCACATCCAAACACTAACCCCAACAATAAAGCACAACCAAACCCTAACCCCAACAATAAAGCACAACCAAACCCTTCAAAATAAAGTCCTCCGCTCTGCCTTAAATGCCCCATGGTACATATCTACTGCTCAAATTCACAATGATTAAAAATTCCCTACAATCGCCCAGCACATCACCCGCCTCTCCGAAAGAATTTACAAGGTCCATAACCTCCCCGTCAAAGCGACGTTCTCACTAGGAAAAAAAAAAAATTCCGTCCTCCATAACCCCAAGCTTTCTCCCCCTTATCCCCCATTTCACAAACCACCCACATAACTCCAAGCACCTCAACCTGATTTCCACTGAGCAGCCCAGTGGGGTCATCCTCCTTATTTTGTCGGTATATTATCGTATATATTGTATAACTAAACAATTCTGTAAAGTGGCTATGTACAATGTATCAGAAAATTGTTGAATAAAAAAAGAATGCGGCGAAAGATGGAACGTTCGCGTTTGTATTCCTCCGCGGAAATAAAATATTATGCTGCTATTGTGATAAACGAAATCCCTGTGTCTATATTTTTCCTCTTCTTCCGATTGCCTTATAGGAATGGACAGTCAGCCCATCCAACCTAAGAATGAGAGTAGGGATTAAATAATTATTTTTGCTTCCTGCCCTTAGATCGGTTCAGTATGGAAAATGTCAGTCAATCCAAATCTTGGGGAGAAAAACGTTACGTTTAAAAGTGTCAAAAAGCACTTCTTATAAAAGTTAAATTTTCTTTACATTTCAACATGTTGGTGGCACAGTTTATTACTATTAAATCGTCGGAAATTGTACTGATTTTTTCAATTCTCAATCGATCTAAGTGGAATGTTGAAGAATATAATTACTTCCGTTTTTAACGCCCATCCTAGTAAAAATAAGAAAGGAATGATCGCGCCCGTAGTTATTGCATATTTTTACTTTTGTTTATTTGTGATGCTAATGCGTGAGAAACTCGATTCGAAAAATAATCCTTTCGAAAGTTCGAAATTCGAAAAAAAGATTAATTCGAAGACATCTAACCAAACTTAGGTAAACGAAAAAATATATTTATATTTTAGAGTCCTTGCTTAATTAAATTAGATTAATGCTTTGCTAATAATTTATAATTGTAAAAACATTACTCTTCACTCATTGTATAGTAATATCTTCTCTTTTTTCTTTGTCAAATCACAAGGAGATTTACTTCAAATTATTACGTCACAACTAGGGCGATTAAACCCGATTTGCTCTTTCGAAATGGTACGTTGGTTGCATTTGTAAGAATAACAGAAACTTGCTAGATGACTCACTCACGTCATTTGTGACCATACAACATGCCTTTCTCTGAGTTACGCTATGCCTACTGCATTCCTCTTTCAATCTGTAAACGCGACTTTTCCTTTTGTGTTAGTACGGTTAGAAGTTCATGAAATATCACCAGCCATGTAGATCTGCTGCCCCCTACTGAGGTTGTGACCACAAGCCATGTACTCTGTTGAACATCACTACTGTCCATACCACATTTTTTCTAAGGACACCAATTTTATAAATATGGATGGCCAAGTAAATGATTCCTGCCGTAATATGTAATTACCAGGGTGATAGAAAATCAACTACTATTTATTGGATATAAAAATATTTAAGAAAAGTAGAGATAAAAGCAGAAAACAATGGATTGTCAAAATGAAATAGTGACGAGTCAGACAATTTAGTTTAAAGGGCGTTTAGAATATTAATAGTTCTTTATGTATCTAGGGCGTTAAGTAGGTGTTTGTGGCACGAGGGTGATTTCCAAACCCGAGGGTCTCTGGCCCGAGGGGTTGGAAGTCGCCTGAGGGGCAAAAACATCTAGTAACGCCCGTGATGCATACAAAACTTTATGGTTTATTAGTTCGTTGCTGAATAAAACGAGAATTTCAAATATTTTATAACTTTTCTTGAGCATTAAGTGGAAAGACGCATTGTAATCGTCATTTGTCAATATGACGTAAGATAAACAAAACATAATAAGTATCTAATTACTTGTGCATACTCGTTGTCGGACTGATTTGTTTGTACAAAATGAAAGCATATTGTGAAGTTCGCAGAAGCTAACAAAGCTACGGACAGTGATATCCAGTAAAATATCTAAAATATATATGAAAATGATTATGGTGTATTTGAGAGTTGTATGGTAAATAAGTGTGAATTGCGCTGGTGAATCGGTACTTTTAGGTTATGTGCATCTATCACCAAATGTTATATAGAAAATTTCAGGACATCAAAATATAACATTTCGAGGATATTAGCCGATGTGCCTACCACATCTTACTACTTCTAGTAGTACTGCTACTCAAGAAGCGTATGTCTCTAAAAAAAAAAAGGTGATGCGTGACTGTGAAATATGAGTGACTGATGACAATTATAAATTCACGGGAACATTCCGAAATTGCCATTTTCATATCACTTAAACAAAATGAGGTTTATAACGAGTTGTTTTACTTATTTGTAAGTTACGCCATAGATTTATTGCATTTTCGTGTATCGTAACTTTAATAAATCGAATTCATAAAAATGTACGTGTTGAGCGGGCCATAAAGTATTCAAAAGTCCCGAGGGCATAAAGAATCAGAAAGGCACGCAGGGGTATTTAACAATACCGTTACGTGTTTTGTTTGTGGGCCGTAAACGCACTGCAATGAACTCGTAAACCATTAACATATGAATTGACCCATGAAAGCGAGCAAGGCACACTATTGTGTGCGTCTTGCGCACAGTCGTCGAATGTTTACGTTAAAACCAAGCACTGAGAAATATAAACCAATCAGCAATCGTGCTATTATAAACAATGTCTGTGGTGTTGGGAATGGGAAGGAACAGTGTAATGAATTGGGATGCAATAGATGTCACTTCTTGAGGCTCAGGAGGTGGGTTTTTGAATGGAGAGATCGTGTGTGCGGAGATTAACATGGACATATGAGTTAATAAATAGGAACAGAACCAAATTAGTTTAACGAGTAATTTTGAAATACCGTATGTGCTTGGTTGGCGGAAGGAGCCCAGATGTCGCCAAAATATTATGGTCCACTGAGTCGAAAGGGAAGAAACTGAGAATATAAAGTAGGAAGAACAAGTTTTGTGAAGAAAAAAAAACAACAACAACAAAAAAAAAAAAAGAAAAAAACAAAAAAAAAAACAAAAACAAACAAACAAAAAACAATTACATCTTTAAAACTTGGCCATTCTCACTTTTTCAATGGGTATGTAATGGTTGAATTGACTGATTCAGATTGTTATATATTTTTGTTCATTAAATATGAATGATTATTATTTTATTTCATATATTTATTATTCGTGTATTTCAACATATTTAAGGTGAATTAAATTTTTATTCAACATTTATATAGAAATCTGAATCGAAATGGCTGTATAATAATAATAATAATATAATAATAATAATAATAATTATTATTATTATTATTGCTATTACTATTATTAAGTGTAATAATGACATTTTCTTCCCATTTCCCGTAATACATTTTTAATGATTTTTTTTTTAAAAAAAAATTTATTTAATAATTTATTTTTTTTTTTGATAAAGAAGAAAAGATAATTAGTTTGCCGGACTAGTGAGAGTCTGTAGATGGTATAAAATAAGGCAGTGAGAAAAAAGGTGGGACCGCACTATATTGTATTGTTTTTCATAGGAATATTGTTTTCGTGGGAATATAATTATTTTTTAATATGAACACTATTATCATTATATTAATGTATGTAAGAAAAATATGAAAATGGATTTGATCCCCCTGCGGATCAACCAATAATACCAACTACAATCAAATTTAGGGATCCATACTTTTTTCAAGAATTCTTTTCTAAAATCAATTGTCATACTTTTCTGAAATTAATAGATGTGCGCTTTACCTATAAAGTTGACTATTGTTCTGATCTTTTTCAGTTCGTTTTCGTGTGGTTCTGCTGACAGACGAAGTGAAACCGTATGAAGAGGCCGTGGACGTATTTGTTGTGGTAAGTAAATATTTCAGAATTTTTTTTTATTTTACGTCAAAAAAACAGTTAAAACTGTGTATGACGTGCTATGGGGAAAAGTGAATTGTGTGCACATTTTCAAAATTCTGTGATCCCTACACTAAGCCATATACTACTTAAATTTTGAAAAAACAGCTCCCATGTAATAAAATCTATTTTCAAGGATAAAAAGGCAATAAATTTTGGCTCTTATCCATGTTGTCCTTCGGAATAATACTTCCTGCCGCGACAACATGGAAACGATAATTTGAATAATTGTATTTCCCACTGAATTCTAGAAGAAGTGTACAGAAAATGAAGTTACATTTATTAAAGATTATTTACAAAATTAATGTAAACACTCCTTATATTCGGATACGGATAGTGTTACCATTTATTA
The DNA here is from genome assembly GCA_964035755.1 of Teleogryllus oceanicus. Classification (NCBI taxonomy): domain Eukaryota; kingdom Metazoa; phylum Arthropoda; class Insecta; order Orthoptera; family Gryllidae; genus Teleogryllus; species Teleogryllus oceanicus. Next base: position 39,039,486 of record CAXIVR010000012.1, on the reverse strand, counting down.
CCACAGAAAACAATGTATATTTATTCAGCTGTATTCTTGATTATGACTGTTTGCTCTCGTATTTCATGCAGTGGGAATGTAAAACCTAATTTTGAAGATTCCTACGGGAGCGGTAGCTCAGTGCATCAACTGATGTACCTGCAGCGCCTCTGACCGGGAGATCCTAGGTTCGAGTCCCGATGGCGTGAGGATTTTCGACACTATCTTTTCAGCTAGGTCGAATTCAGTCGCTGCCTGGAGGAGAATTCTAGCGGCTAGCTGTACTGATCGGTCGTTTTCCGTGGTTTCCCCGATCAACACCAGGCGAATGCCGGAGAAGTATTCCCCTACCAAATGGGCCACGGACCGCGCGCGATCTGTCCTTCCCCTTCCTTGTTCTATCCTCTCGCCTTACACACACACACTTACACTAACATGCACTACACTACTACATATTCTGGGAGACCGGTCGGAAGCTTAGAGCTTGTTCCGGCTGGGGCGGTGCCCCGCTGGTGGGAGATTCATGGTTAGGGGGAAACCCCACTAGCCGACGGTAGGTCGGCGCCGGATCTCGCTGTCCAGCAGGGGAAGATCACCGCCATTTCCCAAGATAAAACATGCACTACACTAACGGGACTAATGACCAAAGCAGTTGAGGCGCCCGGAAATACGAAAAAATCAATCAATCAATCAATTGAAGATTCCTATAGTTGGGCTAAATTTCGCGTGGGTCTTCGCATCTCTTTTTCCAGCTCCTAGTAATATTAAAACATTATAAGCGTCTGGGTGTTTCAAAAATGCATTCAATTTGATATATAATTTCGATAACTAAACTGAAATTTATAAGGTTGTTATAATAAAAATTCTGATGAATACAAATTCTAGCTAATATTCATGTAAGTGGCAGGTGTCTTTGAAGAATATTGTACTGCATTTACACAAAAAGACATACAGTACATTTGCTTTAATTTTGAGTACGCACTTTATTTGTTTAAAAACCTTTTATGCGTATATACTAGTTTTGTCGTTATCGGCCCTGAGATTTAAATTGAAGGTAATGAGATAATGAAAAAGTAATAATTTTCCTTAATAGTACAGAATGTGAATGAAATCCTGACACTTTCAAATTCACTTTGTTAACTTATGCGATTGATTCACACAAGTGCGATTGATTCAGTCAGCTTGTTACAAATATTTTTATACACCCATCATTTGACAAAAGGGAAGATATTCTTTCCTTGTTCACATTATCACTCACAAGGGCGTAAATGTATAACCACGTAGCGCGAATTCACACAAGTGCGATTGATTCAGTCAGCGTGTTACAAATATGTTTATACACTCATCATTTGCCAAAAGGGAAGATATTCTTTCCTTGTTCACATTATGACTCACAAGGCTGTAAATGTGTAACCACGGAGCGCGGATTCACACAAGTGCGATTGATTCAGTCAGCTTGTTACAATAGTAGTTTATGCAATTAGTTTAAAGTTATCTTCTTGTGGAGATGATATCAACGCCCTCTGGAAATCAAATTCAAGATGGCATTGTTGACATCCGTGCGAGAAAACGGTGGTCGGCTGTTCCGTCTTCTTCTACTTCCTCACGATTCTCTCGCTACTATTGGCTGAATGTGTGATGACGTCATGTCGCGTTTAATAATGGCGATGACGTCTGTAGTGCGATAAAATACGGATTATGCTCGATTCGGGGTATCGAAAAGGGTCGTTTATAATGATGGTATACAAAAAATATTTTTATTCAATCAACATTTGACAAAAGGGAAGATATTCTTTCCCTGTTCACATTACGTCACACAAGGGCTTAAATGTGTAACCGCGAGGCGTTGGAAGGCCGTGTGACGGGATACGCGGATGAGGTGCCCGCGGCGCGCGTATGCAACCCGCAAGCCATGTGCGCGGCCGGGTGCGTCGTGACAGGGCGCGCCACCGCCGCCGCCTCTCCCACAACTAAAGGCTCATTCACAATGCAATCACAAACATAAGCATAACACATAGACATAGACATTAACATAAGCGAAGAGTTGGGGCGTATTCACAATGTCGAACATAAACATAGGCAAAATAAGAGTTTCTATTGGCTATGAGGCATTCTAGTTTACTATTGGTTAGATATGAGAATCGATTTCGAGATATCAAAACAAATACGACAGACACAACCACGCAGCACACAAATAGTTCGCCTATCGACTTTGATACTCGATTTTGAGTTATCGAACTGGGATTGGCTCATTCCTTATGTCTGACATAAGCATAAGCCCAGAAGCTTGAAGCTTGCAAGTTCTTAAGTTAACGTCTTACGTGTTATGCTTATGCGAACGCATTGTGAATGAGTCCACTTGTAGACGTAGTCCTAACTTTTATGTTAACGCCATGCTTATGCTTATGTTTGCATTGTGAATGGGCCTTTACGCGGTGCTGTGTTGCAGGACCCCGATGGCCTCATCATGCGGCGCTGGGTCTCCATGTACAACAACAACGGTGAGCTTCCCGCAACCGCTGCTGCTGCGTGCAGATCAATCTGTTCGTTAACGTGTTGTGCCTGGCTTGGGGCACGTGCTTCGAATGTAGGGCTCGGAATTATTTTTATTTTTTTTTATTTTACGTCAAAAAAGCAGTTAAAAACTGCGTATGACGTGCTATGGGGAAAAATGAATTGTGTGCACATTTTCAAAATTCTGTGATCCCTACACTAAGTCATATACTACTTAAAATTAAAAAAAAGCTCCCATGTAATAAAATCTATTTTCAAGGATAAAAAGGCAATACATTTTGGCTCTTATCCATGTTGTCCTTCGGAATAATACTTCCTGCCGACAATGGAAACGATAATTTGAATAATTGTATTTTCCACTGAATTCTAGAAGATGCATCGGCCTTTCATGACAAGATGTTTCTACGCGTTATGTAGTATGTTGTACGTACGAAGATTCCCAGTCTAGGGCAATGCCACGTACTCCATAAGAAAATAATTTTGAGAGAATTATTGCATGGTCTGTGAGCTCAAAGATCTAAAAATGTGCAAATAACTATTTCATTTTCTCTATAGCTGTTTCCATACATTGCGATTTTCGAAATTAATGTTAACAGATTGAATGTGCTTTATTTTTTCCTGAGAAATGTTTCCTTTTGTAAATAGTTAAGCCTTTTTAGTATATTTGGAAATATTGAGAGAAGAGAAAAAATCTAATTATTATTTGGAATTTTAATTTACTCATTTCCTTTCTTTTTGTCTTCATTTCTTTCTTTTTAACTTTCCTTTTTTTTCAGGCTTGCTTCCATCCATGCATGCGTGTATTCATTATCTCGTGGACGCATACTTTCATTCATTCACTTATTCATTGATGGATGCTTTCTGACATGCACTTATGCACTCTTTCATTCAATAGTTTAATCTTTGAGTGATTCATGCATTCGTCCAACATATACATATGCATGCATGCGTACATATTTCTATGTAAGAACAAACAATAGTTGATCCATAATAAAAGTTGCAGCAAAGGAAAATTTGACACACATTTCCAGGCTTAGAACCTTTAGACTTTCAGATGATACTACCGAATTTACGCGATTCTCATGTGAGCCTTTCTTGACCAAATGTAGTACTCAAAATAGTGATGTGATGGTGAATAGATTCGAGTACAAATCCTTTCGTTCCTTAGAGAATAATGGTGTTTCACGTTTGTTAATTATTGTATTAATAAATAAATTTTGAATATGTTCTTTACTTCTTTCATGTTCACCAATTTTCTTCTTTAGCCGAACATTAAGCAACTTTCAATTCTATAATCTGATGGATTATGTATATGATCTTTGGTTTATGAATACAATAAATCCAGTGTATTACATAAATTTAAATAAAATACCTTATCCTATTATTACCTATATTATATCAATATTATTATATTATATCCTATTATTGATGCGCATTACATTTGATAAATCCCCCCCCATAATTTTAAGTTTCAAATATGGGGTGCGTATTACATTCGATGGCGCATTAGATTCGCGTAAATACGGTATTTCTTTGAGGTATTTCTAGCGATAACCTTCTCTCGTTGATTATCTATATTTATTCTGTATCTATATTACCAATTCTTTGAATTAATTTAATTACTAAAATACATTGCTACTCAGTAGCATTGTCACAATTAGGATAGCTGTACGTCTGCGGAACATACTCTCCGATCGTAAGTGCATCCAACAAGGTGACGGGTAAGGTGACAGTTATATATACCTACCACAAGAGTGATAATTATGCTCGTGAAAAGTGTTCAAAGGATTGGTTGCCTCGGTACCTTAGTGGTTAGAGCAGCTGGGTGTAAATCGGAAGGCTCGGGGTCAAATTCCGGTCGGCCGACCAATTCTTTGAACTAATTTAATTATATTTATTTTGTTATGGTATGGGGATAATCAAATCACAATAGTGAAAATAATTAATATATAATTATTTTATGCCCAAAAGTACCTTCCGGGAACAATATTTTCCCATCCTCAGTGGGTCTTGGGCCGTCATCAGTGGCTGCCATCTTGTGGAAACTAGAAGAATCTTGTAGATTCTACAAGATGGCGGCCACCCTAGTGATTCATCACTGGATCTTATCCGGTTTTATTTTAAATGTGTAGGTGTTATCCACGTTGCTTGGGCAAGATCCACTGAGGATGGGAAAATATTGTACCCGAAAGATACTTTTGGGCATAAAATAAATATATAATATATATATATATATAATTTATTTTTACTATCGTGGTTTGATTATCCACATACCTATAATGGATTACCACAAGATATCGGCTACCACCACGGAATATATTTATTTTGGTTGTGAGGGAGGTAATGGGTATTTTGTAAGGCGAGAAAGAGCGCGACGCCGACGGGAGTACCGGGAGCGGTAGCTCAGTGCATCAACTGATGTCACTGCAACGCCTCTGACCGGGAGGTCCTAGGTTCGAGTCCTGAAGGCGGCAGGATTTTCGACACTAGCTCTTCAGCTAGGTCGAGTTCAGTCGCTGTCTGGAGGAGAATTCTAGCGGCCGGCTGCTCTGATCGGTAGTTTTCCGTGTTTTTTCCGATCAACACCAGGCGAATGCCGGAGCAGTACCCTAACAAACGGGCCACGGACTGCGCGCGATCTGCCCTTCCCCTTCCTTGTCCTATCCTCTCCCCTTACACACTCGCTTACACTAACATGCACTACACTACCACATATTCCGGGAGACCGGTCGGGAGTTTAGAGCTTGTTCCGGCTGGGGCGGTGCCCCGCTGGTGGGAGAGTCCTCGTAGCCGACGGTAGGTCGGTGCCGGATCTCGCCATCCAGCGAGGGAAAAATCACCGCCATCTCCCGAGAAAAAGCATGCACTACACTAACGGGACTAATGACCGAAGCTGTTGACGCGCCCGGAGACACGAAAAAATCAAAAATGAATCAATCAACGGACGGGAGTGGTGGTGGTGTTCCACAGGGGTGATCAGCCACCGCTTCCGCCTGCCGCGCATGCCCAAGGACGGCGAATGGCGCATCCGCGTGCGCGCGCACGGCCAGCTGGAGGAGCAGCCACTGCGCGTCGAGACCTACTTCCGGCCGCTGTTTGAGGTGCACGTGCATGCGCCGGCCTACCTGCCCGTGTCCACGGGCGACTTGCTCGCCACCGCGTGCGCGCGCTCCGACCTGCAGCGCGTGGCGCGCGGCAACATCTCCATCGCCCTGGGCGCGCGACGCCGCACGCAGACTGCCCTCCGACCAGCGGCGCCCGCACGCGCGCCCGACCGGGCCCAGCCCGCGCGCCCGCCCCCCGCCGCCGCTCGTGCCCGTCTGGGAGCACAACGCCTTCCTCAAGGTATGGATTCGTAGGCTTCCGCTCTGAGGCTTCCTTTAGGCTTGAGGATCTTTTACATGTAGAAAATCTATTACATGGCACAGCCGGGTTTACTTCCCCTCCGAAGGAAGGCGTACGAAGGATTTTTTCGCCCTTAAAAAATCCACGGCTTTGATAGTACATCCAGTTTCTGTAAAACGCTTAAAATTATACACACTCATGGGCGAGTCTCCTTGACAAGCCTTTCGCCGATTGTAAATCTCTCGTCGGTGCACCTACTCAATTCTTGGTACAAAGGGAAACAAAGCAACGGCGACAGATTTACAACCTGAGCGAGACAGACACGTCAAGCGAGCTTGCTCATAAGGCTCGAGCTTTAATGACTACCGTGACTCATATTCGTGCCCTATCCTGCGAGTACCTGCTAATTTTCTTCCGTGGCGTTAAGTGTACTTTTTTATTCTCTTATGTCTCATCCTCTTCTTTTTCCCTTTATTTCCTCCTCCTTTCGTTTAGTCTTTAAATTAATGTCTATTTTCACTTATTGTTTTTATCTCTTTTTCTCTCTTCCTTTTCTCACTTTATCCGACACCTCTCCCTCTCAGACTCCTTTTACATTTTCTCTCTTCTTTCTCTTTCATTTCGATTTTTATAGTTTTTTTTTTACATGTTTTGATTTTGGTTTTAATCTCGTCTTTTTTTATCTTCGAAGTATTTGGAAAATAACAATGAAATAGTATGTCAATAGATAAATTGTTGCGTTGTGATGTTGAAATCTCGGAGTTATTACCTACTATTGTCTCCAGACAGTGATGAGTGGATCGTTTGATTGACACAATTTATTAGTTTCATTATCACAGAATATTTGTTGTGTTAATCTTCGCAGCAACTCAGTCATTTCTATGACACTTAATGGTGATAGTCGAAAGCAAACAGTCAAAACAAAATAACCTTTAAAAAATTCGTGTTATTGCATTTCCAACTACACCTTCCAAAGCATCAGTACGTCGAGTCTCTCCAGACCTCTTTCGGGCGTCGACGACGAGGTAAAAGCACTGGAAGAAACAGCTGTTGTGTTGAGTGGTCTGGGAAATCCAGCGCGTTCGGAGTTGCAAGCACATAACAGGTGCCAAGGGGACTGTGAACGTTGCCATTTATTCCGGTGCTGCGCAGCAAAATAAACGTGAAGCGAGTACTGTTGCCTCAGAGCCAGTAGTAGGGGTCGTTCTTGAAAATGACTGCTTCTCCAAGGTAACATAAGTGATGTGCTGCAGACGAATTTGTAAAAGAGATCCTCCTTTGCCAATACGAAGCCATTGCGCAATGGTTTTAAACGTTTCCATTTTGCCACTTAGGTGTTGCATATTGCAGTTAAATTTATATTAGACCCTGTATATAACATACTTGGTGCATTTACACAGCAGGGTGATTCATCCGATATTTACACATGTACATAAAGACCTCGAACCGTTCTTTCACAGGTAGACTTATCTTCACGTAACATATTATCGTATATTATTTCAAATACGAATTTGCCAAACATACTAACGTATTTTATTCCATATGCAAGTTTGTTCAGACCTAATATCAAAACACAAACGCAATTATCTTATACTGGGAAAATCTCCTTTGTAGATCGTACAAATAACGGCTGGGACAATATACATGCGGAATAATTTGTCACTGGCCGCGAAGGTGTAAATACATTTCGCAATAAATAAATAGCATTTCAAAAGGTATTCATTTTAACTTCATTAAATGTTTTGAAGTTATCAATCTGATATGAAGATCCCAATGCACGTCGTAATCCAATAAATGAATATTTTGGTAACTTCTCATTCACTATAATTCACGTAATGTATCCTCTTAATACTTTAAAGCAAATTTCGTGTTAGGAAAAGATAACTTGAACTAATTTAATCGCACTATTGTAGGTAAAGTCAATGTAATAATTGTGCATTACTTACGTAACATCTTACATTCAAGCGGCCGAAATTTTTGTGAAATTTGTTTAATCATCATGATCTTTTTTTGTATAGATTTCACACAAAATTTTCGTTTCCGCGTTAGTTCCTTTTCACTTTATTCCATTCTGAAATTTATTTTCCATACAGACCACGGCCTACAAACCCGAAAATGCCAAAAACCAGCCGTGAAAGCCTACATTGTATGTTATTTTCCATATGTTCAAATTCCCAATTCAATTTTAGGGGAATCCGTTTTGAGAGTTTGAGTATTGGGCTATTTGCACTCTCTTATTTTCGAAATATTTAAATTCAGGTAAAGGGGTAATTTTAATCTTGATTCAGTTATTAGTGGATAAATAGTGCACCCGAAACGCCTTTCTGTAGGAATTTAACGCGATACATAAATAGCAGCATCCACAAACAATTCTGTTGATTAGCAGGAAAATTATGGAGCCGAATCAGGGTCTCTTACTAAAAGTTAATAGCAACAAGATCACGGGGAAACAATGAAGGGGACAACACAACCAGCATCTATTATAATAGTGGTTAGTAAGCTATTTACGTGTTCTTTTGTTACAAGCTGCAGCTCTTGCTACCAACACAATTTCTGTTGCATGCACTCTCGCCAACCACTGTGGAGAGACCTTTCTGGCGCGTTATATTAAGACGATTTCTTTATTACAACTGTATTTAGGGGTTGTAAAGCTCGAGTTATAGCGTTTTCTATTCGTTGCACTGAAACCTAGCCTAGTGCAAAGCAAAAACGTCATCACCAATGAAACGGATTCCGGAACTCAGTCAGTGCGTGTGCGCTACCGAGTGAGATTCTACACAGCTGTTCTTAGTCTGTCACACTGATGGAACACCAAAAATAATAATTTTGAATTCTGATCATTGTTATAATTTTTATGAAGTCTTTTGGTAATTCTTTCTACCTAATTCGTAAGTTATTAACGTGTGATTTCTTTATTTAAAAACTACGAAAAGCTCAAATGCGTATGTGTCGAAATTTCATTTTTCGTGATTTGCCAATGAACGATATAGTACACAAGATTTTGAACCGAAAGGCTTCTGCAGAATTGTTTCGTTATTGAAAAGCATAAAAATGTTATCACGAGTACTTCCGCTGGTATATGTATAGGGGTGTGAGAAACCTTTCTTGGCACATATATTAGAATGATTTTGTAAGGGTCACTATTTTTATTTTCACTTTATTCTCGTTTCGAAATTGAGACATACACTTTGGTTTCTAAATAGCACTGGAAATGTTTACATGAAGTTATTCAAAGATAACTTTTAGGAAAACACAAACTGATGTTCCCAACTTCGCGAGACACAAAAAATATTTTAAGACATTTCTTGCAAAACATAATATACTTCATAATTCGAAGTATCCCTGCGTGACAGTAGATCCTCAATTGCCTTCATAATTTCACCACGAATCCAAATCAGCATGGATAACTTCCGTACCTAACTTCACAATAGCCCGGTGCACTTGTGCGACGTGCGATTGTGCGATTTTTAAGGCGCTCTGGTACCGTGTGATTGTGCGAATGGAACATACGCTTCTTTGCACTGGTGCGCCCTAGCGGTCGAATGGACCACGAAAGCTGCCCTGATTGCGCACCAGTGCGGCGACTGGAAAACGCTATTAATTGTGTTGTGGTGGCGGTCGGCAGGCGGACGGGTGCTACACGGTGTCGGTGCCCCTGGAGCTGGTGGCGTCTGCGCTGGCGAGCGCGCCGGACGGCGCTGGGCGCGCCGGCGGCGGGGCGTCCTGGAGCCCGGCTTCACGCCACGCGCCTCGTGGGCGCCGCCGGCGCATGCGCTTCCTCGGCACGCGCCCGCTCGTCTTCTCGCCCGGAGCCGTCTTCGAGGGACACGTGAGTCACAACACATTGTTTTTGATTGATTGATTTTTTCGTGTTTCCGGGCACGTCAACTGTATGGATCTTTAATCCCGTTAGTGTAGTGCATGTTTTACCCGGGAGATGGCAGGGATCTTCCCCGCTGGATGGCGAGATCCGGCACCGACCTACCATCAGCTAGTGGGGTTTCCTCCCAACCAGGGCTCTCCCACCATGGCGCACCGCCCCAGCCGAGACAAGCTCTAAGCTCCTGACCGGTCTCCCGGAATATGTACACCACATTGTTGATGTTTTTCTTTCTTCCACCCCTTTCTAGATTGATTGTTAGTGATTCCGGGCGCGTCAATGGAGTTCGTTAGTCCCGTAAGTATAGTGCATGTTTTTCATTGTGAGGTGGAAGCGATCTTCCCCCCCACTGAATAGTGAGATCCTGCCGTCGACTAGCGGGGTTTTCCCCAACCAGGTATCTCCCTCCACCGGGGCACCGCCCCACCCGGGGCACGTTTTAAGTGCCCGACCAGTCTCCCACCATGTGTGGCAGTGTAGTGCATGTAAGAGTAAGTGTGTGTGTGTGTGTAAGGGGAGAGGAGAGGACAACGAAGGGGGAGGAAAGATTGCGCGCGGTCCGTGGCCCGTTTGATAGAGTAATGCCCCGGCATTCGGCTGGTGTTGATCGGAGAAACCATGGAAAACTACATATCAGAACAGCCGTCCGCTAGAATTCTCCCCTTGACAGCGATTGAATTCGACCTAGCTGAAAAGCTAGTGTCGAAAATCCTGTCACCGCCAGGACCCGAACTTAGGACCTCCCGGTCAGAGGCACTGCAGTGACATCTGTTGATGCACTGAGCCACCGCTAACGGTCCCATTATAGATTTATGTCTTTCGGGAACAGCTCCCCCTACTTCCGGCTGAGACTGGTGCGTTATCCCACGTTCGCCCCTTCATACACTTGCTTGATTTCCGTTCCTCGCGTCGATGTAACCTATTAGCCCTTTCAATCTCCTTTTACTGAATAACAATAAACAAAATATTTAAGAGATAAAATTGACAAAAGTAAACATGAGAAGATGAACTAATTATTTATGCACCAAGGGCGTTACATTCTAACAATCGAGCGACGACAAAATGCCCGAGGGTATTTGGCCCTTTTTGTCGCCCAAGATCATGACAACCAGTTAATGTCATTTGTTGTTGGCACGTTCATAATTTTATTTTTTACCTACTTTTATTGATTTATATTTACTCACTGATTAACTGGATGTTAACTAGACTCTGTTTGTCTTTTAATATTTCCCTCCCATAATTTCCTTTCATAATTCTCTCCATAAGAGATCATGTGGCATCATTAATCTGTTTCATATTTCCCTCATAACCACGATTCCTCGTTCCAGGTAAGTTATGCAGTGTAAGTTGAACTTCATACTGAAAGCAATAAGAACGTTTCAGTAGGAAAAAACACATTTTTAACATTTCCCTACATTAGATAATTTCATATTAAATGTTGCCATTTAGCTACAATGAACAACTATGGACCTTAACTCATTATATTGTATGAAAATGAAATAGAATAATACTAGCATTTTTTCTATGTCAATTTTGAAAGTAGTTCTTCCACACAATTTATGCTTCTCGATAATATATTTTTTAATATGTCAAGAAATAGCTGGGGGTCAGAGTTACGCATATCACAGTGACGCGGAGTTGCAGATGTTTGCCAAACTGGTTCTTGCTTCCAGGCGGTAAACTTGTGGGACACTGGGATACATAAGTTGATCCCGTGGTAAGACAATAGTATCAATTCGTGTGGTAATTATGTGCAAAATAGCGCAACGAAGTATAATTGCTACAATAAATTTTCCCAGGAAATTTTGTCCTTCGTTCTTAGTTTTGGGTCGCGCCTCTTTTTAAGATTTTTAGTATTATCATCTTTACTTTTTATATCTCTAAATTGTCTAACATCGTCAAAAGGAAGGAGGAACTGGTTGGAACCTGAATAAATATTTATCTCAAATTCATTCTTTCCAACTGATTATTTTGACTCATATTTATTCTTTCCTTAAAATGCTTATGCAATTTGACATTGTACATCTGAGATGTTTCAGCAACTTTATCATTTGTTGTTATTGTATTTTGTAAAATTCTGTGATTCTATAAGGTATAGTATTAGAATAGTTCAATTTACTCTTTGCCAACTAATGTACTTAGGTAAATATGTGCTTATTAAAAAAGACTACTGTACGTATTTGTAAAAATGTTTCATGTAGCTGATTACGTCATGCGAATTATAACACTCTTCTCTGAAAACATATACACTGTTCATTCGCAGTAAACCAGTGCGTTGGCAGGCAACGCCCCTGTTTTGTAGAATCGCCCACTCCTTGCACTCGACTGTTACTTTGAGATCACCTTTATTCTCGGGTAATGCCAGTAAAGGAAAGAGTCGGGTAACTTACCTTCGTAGATACTGGAGAGTAATTCTAGAAAACAGATGATTCTTATGGATAAAGAAGGTTTTATGAAACAACCAGAGAGAAGAAATATTCATTTTCCATATTTCAGGGTGCATAAATGTCTTATTAATTTGTTGTATGGTATTATCACCTTCTGTGCGGAATTTTGTAAGGTATTATTTGTAGCGTATTATCAATCTCTTTCAAAATATTCGGACCGTGATGGCGTTAGCAGAAAACATTCAATTCCATGAAAAGTGTGTCACTATAAAACAGTATTCAAAGTGATCATTCTCGAATACTTCTCAGAATATACAGCATCACATTTTCGGGAAAGATTCCCTGTAAGAACAGAGCTAATAATGTAATTCACAACAGACCTAATTCTTTTACATAACAGTACACAAAGTCAAATAGAAGAAATTGAAACAAGAGTTGTAAAGATATTGTAAATTTGAGGAAGATGTTTGGTGGATGAACTAACAGAGAAATAAAATAAATAAAAAGCAGTTAAATCGATTTACTTTTTGCGAAAAGTTTTTCTTCTTTTACTTACTCGCATCATTTTGTTTCTATCTTCATATATCGCACCTTGGAAAGAAGAGGGCCGTAATTGCCAAAAATTCTTTATTTGAGTTAATAGAAAGTTTAGAGAAATAAATTACAATATTTTGGTATCTTGCCATAAGTCGTGAGCAATATTATGTTTAGTTTAAAACCAAAAGTGTTTTGGCGCATCCTTCGGAAAATCCTTCGATAGTGCAGGCTCTATCCCCGGGAGGAGACGCTCGTACGGACACGGGCAACTTCCCCTCACTCCGCACTCATTTTCCCTTAAAATATAGAAAGGGGTGTACATGCGCAAGCTGAATTTTTTGATTGATTTTTTTCGTGTTTCCGGGCGCGTCAACTGCTTTGGTCATTAGTCCCGTTAATGTAGTGCCTGTTTTTTCTCGGGATATGCGCGGTGATCTCCCCCAGCTGGATGGCGAGATCAGGCGACCTACCGTCGCCTAGTGGGGTTTCCCCCTAACCAGGACTCTCCCACCAGCGGGGCACCGCCCCAGCCGGGACAAGCTCTAAGCTCCCGACCCGTCTCCCGGAATATGTGGTAGTGTAGTGCATGTTAGTGTAACTGTATGCGTAAGGGGGACAGGACAGAACAAGGATGAGGAAGGAAAGATCGCGCGCGGTCCGTGGCCCGTTTGGTAGGGTACTGCTCCGGCATTCGCCTGGTGTTGATCGGAGAAACCACGGAAAACTACCGATCAGTGCAGCCGGCCGCTAGAATTCTCCTCCAGACAGCGACTGAATTCGACCTAGCTGCAACCCTTCGTCGTTAACGGCGACGTGCAAATAAAGTTCATGACGGCGAATGACGAACGACCCGCCAGTCGATTCCCGCCAGCACGTGCGCGCAAATGGCGAAGCCATCGTCACGCGCAGGTAACGAACGTCCCTCTTCGGCGCCGCCCCGCTATGAATGCGCGCCGCCACGCGTTTTCGCCTGCACGCCTCGCCCACGGCCGCCCCACGCCAGCTTCACAACCGGCCCGCGCCCGCCTTCGCGATGCACCATGCGGTGACTCACGTATGCGCGCAGTGCGCCTGCAGAAAGAGACAAGCAAATGGAGGCAAATTGAGAGATTTTGACGCAGTGTTCGTTACACAGGTATAAAAGTGCTAGTGGTGATGAAGCATCCCTTACTTTCTCGCCTACATTTTTAAGCAAAATTATGCAAAAAGTACCTTAATTTTGGAAAAATTGTATAGGACCTTTTTTTTATTATCTTTCTTTAAGGAACAGATTTTATGAAGGGAAATTATCTCTTATCTTTTATATTTTAGTTGTAGGATGAGTTCGAAAAAAAGTTTGAATTTTTGCAATTTTCAAAAAAATCAGGGTTCCAACAAACCCGAGACCTGTACCATTCTACTAAATGTCCTTCCTAAAACTACCCAACAACAAAATTTAATGAAAAACGATGGAGCCTTTTTTTCGAAAATTTGGGAAATCCAAGGGTCTTCATGTAAAGTACCCTCCAAAATTAAAATTTGTTTCAAATTCAAGGGGCCGCGGACGGACATACAGGCAAACGTTTTGCCGTCATTCGATTTTTCGGTATCAAGGACCCACAAAAATGAATATTACTATGGAGGTTGAACGTTTTAGAGTTTTTTTTTAAAAAACTAGCAACTGCATTTCTTCCCTTTTTCGTTACCAGTGCCTTGTTATAAGAGTTTTCAGTTTTTTCGCCCGAAAAGAATTCGCCGTTGATTCGCGCAGCAGTGCATAACTTTCTCTCTACTCCGTACCGAGAAAGTAAAAAAGTTATCAGTCCAAAGACTTGGCAAATGTTTTTCTATGTATGTCGACGCGCCGAATCCGAAGCTAGAATAGCGGTACCACCTACCGTTTTTTTAATTGCGAAAAACCGATTTACGATTTCACGGTGTTTTTTCGCGATTTTTTTAAACTGGAGGGTGTTGGTGCAATTCTGGTTTCGCATTCGGATTAAGCGCGTCGACATACGTAAAAAAACGTACCGAGTCTTTGGGTCTCCCTTTTTTTGTGCCTGTGTCATCGTTGGACATTTTAATGTCACTTAACCTTTCGGGTAGATTTGTGGATTTATTGTTTTTTCTCAGGCGCGTCAAATAAGTATTCATTATTCCCGTAAGCGTAGTGCTTCTTTTGTCACGGGAGGTGGCGGTGTTGTACCCTCGTCCAGGTATCTCCTACCGGCGGGACACTACCCCAGCCGGGACAAGCTCGAAGCTCCCGACAGGTGTGGTAGTGTAGTTCGTGGAAGTAAAGGATGAGGATAAGACACAAAAGAGAGCGGAAAGTTCGGGCGCCGAAACAGGTGATTTGACATTCAGTAAATCTACTACATGGGACAGCTGGCTTTACTTTCCCACCGAAGGAAGGGATACGAAGGATTTTTGTTCCCTTAAAAATCCACGACTTCGATCGGGGTTGAACTTGCAGTCCGATACTGTAACCATTATGCCACCGAATCCGTATATGCTACCGAACCCACATACACCCATTCCTGCGTTTACTCCCCCTGGAAGGCAGGCACCATAAAATATTCGAGCAGGATGAGACGACTTGGTTGATTGGTTGATTAGTGATTCCGGGCTCAACAGATTAGGCCATTAGTCCCGTAAGTGTAATGCATGTTGTTTTTTCATCGGAAGATGGCGGTGTTGTTTCCCCGCTAGATGGCAAGATCCGGCGCCGACCTACCGTGGGCTAGCAGGGTTTCCCCCTCACCAGGACTCTCCCACCAGCGGGGCACCGCCCCAGCCGGGACAAGCTCTAAGCTCCCGACCGGTCTCCCGGATTATGTGGTAGTGTAGCGCATGTTAGGGTAAGTGTGTGCGTGTAAGGGCAGAGGATAGGACAAGGAAGAGGAAGGAAAGAACGCGCGCGGTCCGTGGTCCGTTTGTTAGGGTACTGCTCAGGCATTCGCCTAGTGTTGATCGGAGAAACCACGGAAAACTACCGATCAGAGCAGCCGGCCAGTAGAATTCTCCTCCAGACAGCGACTGAATTCGACCTAGCTGAAAAGCTAGTATGTAAAACCCTACCGCCGACAAGACTCGAACCCAGGACCTTCCGGTCAGAGGCGCTGCAGTGTGCACGTTGATTGGCAATCATGTGTGGGTAGATTTTCAAGAATATATGTATTATTTACATTATTAATCGTAAATTATTATTTCGTGTATTTCATTATTTACATTGATATTACAATGAATATTGGCTGTCCCTTCAACATTTGTTTCCGCGTCTTTTCAATGTTCGACCACTGTGGCGCGCGGCGATTGCTTCCTCGATGGGCTGGCCTTGCGCAGGTCGAGCGTTCGCGCGATTGCTTCTCGAGCTGGTGACGGCACAGCAAATATATTTCAGCCCACTCGGATTCTCGCGTGGCAGGTGTATAAGGCGATACCCTCACCCAGAGGTGAGTTTGAATACGATTATTCAAAGGTACTTCGAGAACCAGGAGAGTTGCCAGTTCCCTTGCTATCCCCGATACTGCATCTGAGGTGTCGACTTGTATGGAAGTTGTGATGGAATGAGCGTCCGCAGGACTAGAAAGGTCATCGGCAATCTTGTGTTAAAGTTTCTCCGCGATGTTGCTTCATGATTGAGATGAGTAAATTTATTGGATCTTATTCTTTAGAATGGATCTTTTTTCGGAAGGTGGAATCGGCCGATCCTACTGTAAGAACTCTTGCTAGATTACCGATGTAGGCAAAAATAAATGACCATATTTAATTCTTCGCTTAGGCTTTCACAGTCTCAAGGAAATTAAGTATATTCGGGTATTGTTTTCTGATTTCCGGAACATTTTAATTGATTCAGATTTAACCGAATTTATATAATGTCTCTCCTGAAAGTACTACATTGCCCTTCATTTATTTTGTTCACTTTGATTACATACTTTTACATATTACTTTTATCTATTATCACTAATTTAATTTATGACAATTTCTGGAGATAGCTCTATGTGTCAATGCTATATTACTTAAGACAAAGGAAAGTAGTTTTGCTGCAGAAAGACTCACACTTTCTCATAGTAAGGTTGACTAATTTTCTTGATGTGATCTGGCATTAAGGTGTTGCTCAATTCTCTGGCCAGCTGTCATCTATCGTCGCCCACAGTAAATTTGTTTGATATTTTCTCAACTTTTGTTTTCTTATTAGTATAACCGAAATATATCATCAAGAATATTAAAAAATAGTAAAACCCCGTCCTAAATTAAAATTTTTAGTGAAAAATTTGAAATTTTCAATTTTTATTGAAAAATTTGAAGCCGTTTTTAGGAAAATTGATATTAAGCTTTACTGTAAATGCAAAGTTTCAAGCTCCTTTTCACAGTAATATTTTGTGTTTTCGGGAAACTTCATTTGAAGTCATTTAAAGCGCTCTCGCTCACAAATACAATAATGTATACAAATTAATGGAAATGTGCATATGAACGGCGTGAGAGATATTTCAAAAAAATTACATTTGTGTAATATTAGAAAGAACAAAAGAATACACCAAAATGAACTTTACGATATATTAAACAGTACAATTAGTACTATCCATTGGACAAAAAATTGAAAAAAAACTTTGGAGACCTTTTTGAAAAAATGAATTTTTTCATCCGAAAATCCACCGCTTTTTCGCGCAGCATTACATAACTTTCTCTGTACTATGTATATTATTCCGTATATACGTACGTTTACGAGAAAGTAAAAATTGACGCAATAAACATGACGTTCATAAAAACAAAATTGTCTTTCAATTGAGTCACAATAAACGACTAATGAGAAAAAGTGTTGATTAAATTAGCTTTAGACGCTGCCTCACAGCTTTGTTAATACTTGATATAAGTATTTTCAGTAACATCTGAATCCTACGTTACTGTGGCTCCTGCTCCGAGAATAGATGGTTTGGTTTTTCAGTTACCAAATCCATTGATTGATTCAAAAATCGTGAGGAAGAGAAGAAATCCATCATGTTCACGGTGGAAAACTTTTATTCCTTCGCTCAGTCGAGTAAAATCGTACTTTCTATAACATTTCTTTTGCGCATTCCTGTTCTTATACTCCTTTGAACCGACGAAACATTCTTTCACATTATTTATCACACTGAATTATTTATCAACAAAATATAACGTTTAACAAAAGGTGTTGAACGCCTTCAATGATGCAGCATTTTGCTTCGCTTGCATGACCGAAGTGCCTGCCACTTAACCGGTTTCATCCGAGAGCATCTGAGGACTGACGGCCCGAAAGCGGACGCTGCCACGGGCAACAAAACACGATCGCTATCGCATCGCCCATTGTTGAGATGTGTGGCGTCACGTGGATGGCGTCTTTTCTCGCAGGAACAAAAGGCGAGCCTCATTTCAAACCGTGAGGCCCGCCGACCGACCTGTTTCGTTCCCTTCTGAGCCACACAGCGCTCTCGGCGCCGCCGATAACGTGAGATGTGAGAAAGCTACTTGGAGAAAAAAACAATGGAAAACTCTTTCGCAGAGGCCTTTCGGCGCTCAGGAAGCCAACAGAAATTGCACACTGCAATGTTTTTTTCCTGTGGTTTTATTTCCAGATCTAAAGTGTGTCCCCAGGCTTTTAATTTTTGAAATCAGTGGTGCCCTAATGGTGGTTTATAATGGTCGGGTGTATACCGACTGCACCTCGTGGTCAGTTTTTCCTAAGCCGTTTAGCTACCTTCCTGGAAAGGTATAGCTCAACTGCATGACATTAAATTTTTCTTCTTAATATAAATGCCAAAAATTGCTCAGGGCATGAACTGAAAACACTGCAGTGCCTCTGACACGGAGATCCAATGGTTCGAGTCTTGACGGTGGCAAGCTTTTCGACACTAGCTTTTCAGCTAGGTCGAATTCAGTTGCTGTCTGGAGAATCATTTTAGAGTCCGGCAGCTCTGATTGGTAGTTTTACGTGTTTTTTCCAATCAACACCAGGCAAATGCCGGAGCAGTACCCCAATAAACAGAGCACGGACCGCGCCCGATCTTTCCTTTCTCTTCCTTGTCCTATCCTCATCACGTATTTACACACACTTACTCTCACATGCACTACACTATCATACTTGTCGGGAAGTTAGTCAGGAGCTTAGAGCTTCTCCCGGCTGGGGCGATGTCCCGCTGGTGATAGATACGTGGTCGGGGGAAAATTACCGCAAGCTGACGTAGGTTGGCGCCGGATCTCGTCAGCCATTACACTTAGATGACAAAAGACCTTAATACTTGATGCGCCCGGAATCACTAATCAATCTATCCTTAGTAAGGGGATTGATTTGTATGTTTAGCATAGTTATATATTATATTGATGGATTATAATTTATCCACTTCTGTTTTCATGCAACATTTGCATGTCCTTTCAAACAGTGTCAACTCTGTAAACCACCGCTTAAAATTTTGTGGAATACAAAACTTCAAAAAGAATCTTCTGCCTTGTGCACCTTTGTTTCAGTTTTTTTCTGAACTGGTGCGAGAACTTCTATTTGGTCTTCTTATGAATGCAAACTTAACGAACACTTTTACTCCTTCCAACACATTGAATGAACGAACCGGGATGCAGTCGGGCTGTGCCTTATAATGTGACGAAAAGTGAAAGGGGAAGAGTTGGGAAAGCGAGACCTGACCACGGGATGTGGTCGGGAGATTCCCATAATGGTTCCATCTGTGAATAGCCGCATCTGCGCATCTGTTATTCCACGGTTATCCTACGATGTAGAGAACACTTTGCATGAAAGTTTTTCCTTTAAGAAACAACGATAAAAATAAATCAAATGTATCCACCTTTTAATGAGTATTTAATATTACTGAAAACATGTCCTACCTAATCAAGTAGTTAGTACTTTGAAAATTGATTGGCAGGAAGTTTAATACTTGACGGTACCGCGATCCCAACCCATAACTTTCAGTTATCCAGACTGACTGACTAACTGGCCGAGCTTTGGAATCACGTAATTGTATCGTATAGTTAGTACACGTGTTTGAAATACGGCTATCAAAACAAGAGAGTAACGGGGTTCGTAGATTCAAAAACAAAACGACTAGAATTGTTTAATTATATAACCTATGGAGTAAATAAAATGTTAAGTACTGGATATTGTGAAGTACTGTCTTTAAAATCCGTTGAAATAAGAATACAATGCGCATTTAAATTCGAGAATAAAATATCTAGTAAGAGATAAGAACTACTTGAGAAAATTTAACTTCGTCGTGTCGTTGAGACTATTCATGGAGCGTAACAGATAAAGGGTTTGGTATTGTTCCAAGAGCTCTGCGGAAACGGGAATTGCGAAATTGGCAGTATCGCACAATATCCATAATCAACTTTATGGGCAACGGCCGCGAACAAGACCTCCGTCACGCAAAGTTGTGCCACCGGCGCAGCAACGCAAATCTCAGCCTATCTCCAGCGGCGGATTGTTCCCACGATATCGTTGCACTTCCTATCATTATGTTTCAGGCAGCTGTCAACAATTCAAATTGCAGTGCTAGCAAGTGTGTCCACTTAAGTACAAGTGGCAGTTTACAGCTGCAGCTCCGGCGCACAACACATTTCACTAGAACTAATTATTCAGACAATTATGACCTCAATGATAATAATGTGCTCGTATTCGTTATGGAGGGATAAAATAAATATATTGGCGTCTCAAATCTTCTTAATAAACGCAGTTAGTCTAAAGTCCATCCAAAGATCAAATGTTTGTGATTAATGATACGTGAAAATGTAGTAATTCTTGGTCATCTGCTGAGAGAAGATGCCTATTTTGCTCGGGACAAAGGTTTGTTTGGTCGCATTGGTGATTTCATAAGATATAGGTAATTCAGTTGTCAAAGTTAAATCGCCACAGCAATCCCCTATATCTCTAAAATCAGTCATCTTACATTTAAATACTAATATAAATGTATCATCTTCACTTGTCAAAAAATATTTTTAATTCTTTAGAAAATATAAATGAATGTGAATTAAACAGAATTATCCGTCGCACTGCGATATTGCAAATATTCCTAATAATATAGTGCCAAAATATTCTGGAGAAACAAATCTTACAGTTCCCACACATTTAGTTTACAAAAAAGAATTTTACGCGTAATAAACAAGTAACAACCACATGATTCTTGAAAGACTCTCTTTATTAATCTAGGAAATTTACCATTACCTTGTCTCTTGATTTACGAATTAGTGGTTTTTATCTGACCTACTCAAGAGTGGAAATATATTTTCAGCAAACGCCCACGTGTGTAACTCTAACACTCGACTTAGTAATCATATTCATGTGGTGTACGTACCAACGACTCACTACAAATTATTCGCATACAAAATACGCATTCACATTATTTTACAGCCAGATCTCGCCATACTGCGGGGAAACAGAGCTGCCATATCCAGAGAGGGAAACACGCACTACACTAACGGGACTAATGACCTTGATGCGCTCGGAATCACTGATGACAGACGCGTCCGGAATCACTTATCAATCTATCAATCATCACCTCCAAAAATCCCCACACATGAGGGAGTAATGACCGAAGATTTTGACGCACCCGAAAACAGTAAATTCTCCCGCCCTCCATACGGTTCCTTCCTTCGTTTCCTCCCTTAAACGAAGAAAAAGCAGATTGATTGATTGATTTTTCGTGTTTCTCTGCGCGTCAACTGCCTTTAGTCATTAGTCCCGTTAGTGTCGTGCATGCTTTTCTCGGGAGATGGCGGTGATGTTCCCCCGCTGGATGGCGATATCCGGCGCCGACCTACCGTCGACTAGTGGGATTTCCCCCTAACCAGGACTCTCCCACCAGCGGGACACTGCATCAGTCGGGAAAAGCTCTAAGCTCCCGACCCGTCTCCCGGACTATGTGGTAGTGTAGTGCATGTTAGTGTAAGTGTGTGTGTAAGAGGAGAGGATAGGACAAGTAAGAGGAAGGACAGATCGCGCGCGGTCCGTGGCCCGTTTGTAAGGGTACTACTCCGGTATTCGCCATGATGTTGATCGGAGAAACCACGGAAAACTACCGATCATAGCTGCCGACCGCTAGAATTCTCGTCCAGACAGCGACTGAATTCGACCTAGGTGGAAAGCTAGTGTCGAAAATCCTGCCGCCGTCAGGAAGGAAAAGCAGCAGAGGCTTGGTTAAGAGAGGGCGTTTACAAGTGCTCACCCTGCCTTGGTGGGCTGCCGGTGACGCGCGCGTGGCGCTGGGTTGCAGCTGGTGGTGGAGCACGACGACACGGAGCCGCTGCCGGCGGCGCGCCTGGAGGCGGCGACGCTGCGCGTGCACGCGTCCGCGCACCTCAGCGACCGCGGCGTGGTGGTGCTGCCCGACGCCGTGGTGCGCCCCTCCGCTCACCACCGCAGGTCAGTGCAAGTGCACTCCGCCCACCGCCTCACTGGATGCGGAGGAAAGCGATGCTTTCTTTAGAGTTAGTCGATTTCAAAAGGGGATTCTTTCTTTCGAATACAACACAATGTGACATAAAGCACACTTGCACGCTTGACAACAGTTCTCTACATATAGTCATATATACGTTGCTCAGGGATGGATAAATAGCAGTGCATTTTATGGTACGGCATTGTTTACTTGAATGAAGAAATATGTTTATCAAATAGAATGTTTTACTGCTAAAAATTGTACATAATTCACAAGACTGCCTGGTTACAGAATAAAACATTTCGCCACCCCTTCTCACTCTCTTCATGTATCTCTCTCTCTTTCTTTCGATCTCTCTTCGACTCTCTCTCTCTCTCTCTCTCTCTCTCTCTCTCTCTCTCGTGCCTCTCTGTTTCTCTCTCTATTTCTCTATCTGTATATCTCTATATTTATCTCTTTCCTCTCTCTCTCTGTCTCCCTCTCCTTCCTCTCTCTCTCTCGTCTCCCTCTCCTTCCTCCCTCTCTCGTCTCCCTCCCTCTTCTCTCGTCTCCCTCTCCTTCCTCTCTCTTCTCCCTCTCCTCCTCTCTCGTCTCCCTCTCCTCTCTCTCGTCTCCCCCCCTCTCTCGTCTCCCTCTCCTCTCTCTCTCTCGTCTCCCTCTCCTCGCTCGTCTCTCTCTCTTCTCTCTCCTCTCTTAACCAAGCCTCTGCTGCTGCAGGTACCACCCCGAGGACGACGTGGACGAAAACGAGGTGGTTGTGGACGGCGAGGAGGGATTTCGCCAAGATGGCTACGACAGCGACGATGCCCTCAACACCCACGCCGCAGCCGAGCGCTTTCGTCGCGACGGCGTCTACCGCTTCCGCTTCCAGGTGAGCAGCTCTCCTTGGAGTGCACGATCACATCTGGTTGTGGAAATCAAAAAATTAAGGGTGGTAGAATCAAGAGTACTAAGAGCCAAAGCATTTCTTGCTGCTCATGGAATAAGTTTTATAAAATATTATTGTCCAAGTTACATTATTACGTACCTAACGCCTTCAAGTATTTGGTAACATTGATACTTGCGTAAGGATATATGAATCACTTATTAATGAAAGAAGTTTGATAATGTATTTTAATGGAAGTAATTTGCACCGCTTTTGGATCCCAAGCTTTAAGCCGTATGATGCAAAACGGATGAGAGTTTCCGTATTGTATCAAACGTGTACAATTAAAACTTTTATCAAGGACCATTTTTCAATAGTCATTTTTCTATGATCGTATAATAAAGCTTGTATTACTAATCAAGATATGTGTCATCTAGTTTTCACGGTATCATCGAAATAATGTTTTGAAGATGAGAAGGACCTAGCTTCTATGGCTGGCACCATCGGCAGGGAGGGTATCTCATCGGGTACCTCGCCGTAATAAACTACCGAACTGGGAATGAATTGCTTTTCATCAGCAGAAGATGATGATTATAACACAAAGGCAAAACTATGACAATGTAAAAATGAGATAAAAGAGTTCACTAAAAGCTGTATAAACAGCTAAGATTTCAAAAAAATCATTGGGAAAAATGAAAGTTTCCAGTTTGTGAAAGAATGAATGGGTAGCAAGCCCAGCCGATGGCGACTTAGGGATATCAACTTTTGAATTATTAAACAACACAATAACGTCAGATAAACAGACAGGTGTAGGACATGATGATGGGAATGTATTTTTTGTATTGTAAAGGAATTGAATTATGAAGAATAAACATGAATGAACTGACGAAAATAAAAAGAGATCACACTTACGATTGCGCGCACGCACATCCTTTTCAGAGAGATGAAAGTCCCCACTGAACATAAACGAAATTGGATGGTTTATTCTACGTTTATGTACCTGAGTCTCTAAGGTGTGTAACAAGGATGGGGTACAAATTCAAGAGAAAATAACGACGGCGATAATGGAATGGATTACAACGCACAAATCCAAGAAGAAGAAAATGACAACATGTTATTAATATCGCCACAAAGGGGCATTAACTACCACAAGTTGAGTAACTGGCATTGGTTATGCGCCTTGGCATACGCCTGGCGTTTAGATCTCGCAACACGGGGCTACGAGGTCACTTGTTTCCTCCGCCGCACTTGTGTGTAGACTGGTGTATAACAGTAACGTGCATCCCGATGTGTGATGTGCCTCATACGTCGCCTAGCCTAAGTTCCCGAAACAGTTACAATCGCAGCCGGACCACCGCGAGCCACATCAACTCGCAGCCTGTCAGTTGGTCATGCGTAGTTCAGAAATTTTTGGGCGTAGAGAAGGATTTTCCAACCTTTTTGTTGCATCAACAAGAATTATTTACACCCCTAAGACTTTTCTCTAAAATACACAGCACGTGTAATCATAATAAAAGTAGGTGCTCATAGACAACTTAAAAATAACGATTCTGTGTAACAGTGGTTTTGTAAATATCTCGATTTGTTATAATCGGAGACGCTTCCACTTCTCAGTAGCGGAGTTTCTAATATTTGTTGTTGTGTGATGGTTAAAAAATAATGAGCGTGTTTTAAGATCTGACCATACAACTTCTGTAGTGCAAATTGCGTAAAATGCGCGAAGTTTCCGCGATATAGTAACATTGCAATGCATATTTAAAAATTGCTTAAGTTTTCTAACAATGGACGATGATTACGAAAGAAGATGAACGAATTTGTAATTTATTATTATAATATTTTGTAGAAAACAATCAGGGAACAATTCAACGTCTTAAACCTTTTTGTAATCAATGCGATCTTGATTATACAATCACTCGCCAGTTAATATTCAGCTGTTGACACCCCATTTATCCCTTATTTTCCCCTTTAAAATTGCATCGGCCTTCAAGGGGTCAATACCGTCCCCGTTGGGAATCCTTAGCCTGTAGGACTGAACGCTCGTATGTCGGCAGCTGCTCTAAGGTTCGCCGTAACAATTCTCGAAGTGAAAGCGCCCGCACGTCGAGGCGACGCGTGTCGCGGCGTGGGGTCTTCTTCGGGTCGCCATACGCTCTGCCGCTGCCGACGTAATTTAACCGTAATCATTGTTGTAATCTCTGACGCCATCGCTGCCGCCATCGCTGCTGCCATCGCCGTCGCCCTCACCATGGCCCTCGCCCTCGCCCTCGCCCCCCTCGCCCTCGCCCTCCCCCCTCTTGCCCTCGCCCTCCTCGCGCCCTCGCTCTTGCTCTCACGATCGCCATCGCCCACACCGTCGCCATCACCGTCACCGTCGCCATCACCGTCGCCATCACCGCGCCTCTCATTGCCCTCGCCCTCGCTCGCGCCCTCGCTCTTGCTCTCACGATCGCCATCACCGTCGACATCACCGTCGCCATCACCGTCGCCATCACCGTCGCCATCACCGTCGCCATCACCGTCGCCATCACCGTCGCCATCACCGTCGCCATCACCGTCGCCATCACCGTCGCCATCACCGTCGCCATTACCGTCGCCTTTCTCCTCCGCGTTGGCATCCACTGCGTGAAGCGCCTTCCGCTTCCGGTTGCAGGAGAACGCGGTCGCGCACCGCGCGTTCCCCACCGGAACCGTTGGGCGCACGGCAGCGGTACTCGCGATTTGCATCGACGAGGTGGGGTAGGAGGAAGAACATTCGCGCTGCCGGACAGGAAGGTTCGAAATTGTTACAGGGGTTCCCTTCACTTTTACCACATGTTTAATTAAGTCATTGTATGTGCGCGGGTAAAAATATTTCAACTTGATTCATTCATCTGCATCCTACTGAGATCTATCTGTGCTACTGTGAGTTAACACGATATTAGCTGATTCAGATTTCAGGGCAGTATGTTTCAGAATGAAAATTTGGTGGATATTGGAAGGAAGTGAGGGTTGAGTTTCTCCCACATTGCAATTAGTTATTTTCGTGAATCAATATATTTCGTAAATCAGACCCTAATTCAAGTGATTAATATGCCACAGGCATATATGATTCTGTAAAGTCGTTTAAATAAAATTCCATGTCTGCCTTATGTGAAGTCATTAATGATTTGAACCAGCAGTAAAGATATGTTTATATGATTCTACATATACATAAAAAGTTTGGAAGCATAGAATTTGAGCTTTCCTTGTTCAGAACTATTTAGAGAAAGGTTAAGTTTGCGTGAATTTTTATTATATACTTGTTGAATAGCTCACGTTGTTTTAGTAATTTGTAGAATTAGGGGAAACTGGGTTGGAAACACAGTGGTGCAGAGAAGCAATAAAAGTGTTGTGGTACTTTAGCGCGGCTAACGTGACCAGCTCGAAAGCAGTTTGCCTGCCCATGCCCGTGTAATTGCGCAGCGAGGCAAGACAAAGAGTACACAGGAACAAGGGTTAACAGAGGCTTGCGTGATAGGCGACGGTGGGGCGGGGCGGGGCGGGGTGGGGCGGGGCGGGGCGGGACGGGACGTGGCGGGGACGGACTGTCAGGAACGAAGAGCTGTTCTTCCTGACTCACGTGCCTTGTTCGTGCGGCTGGTGAAGATATATGTCCATGGTTGTAAATTTAGGTGGTCGGTTTGTATGTGTCACACTTAATTATCAACTTATATATGGCTTCATGGCTGCGTTATGCGAGAAGCCATTCATATAGTCGTTTCATTTTTCATAAATCGCACTTTTTGACATTGCAGCCTTAATAGGAATGATATTTCAAATCTGTTTGTCTAATTACAAACCTTCGTTTGTGTGCATTTTTTCTTCATGTTAATTCGGTTTTATTATAATAATTAAGCTAAAAAATAATCAAACACACTAATAGATATACGAATTTTAAACAAAAGGAAAATTCCCATTTTTAGGTGTTCCCTTAAAAACATAATTTTCTCGTACATTACTCTTTTTCTTAGTCTTCCGTGTAACTACTACGATAAAATGCCTACATAATATTTCCTTGCAATTTATACAGTACATAACATTGCACTATGCCAAATGTGGATCATGACAGTAAAGAGCTGTACGAAACAATAGTGGTCTCTTTTGATAACATCGTGTACATCAATGTCAAGGTATTTGCTTTATTAGGTATTTGCTGAAATGCCAATAAACAGTTCAGTGTTCTTTGTTAAGAAAGAGTTGATGGGAGTCAATGGAAAAAATTAAACAAAGCATTAAACAGGTAGTGATAAACTGCTTAAAACAACGTATGTACTATCCAAGAACTATCTATGTAAAATTGTTTCAGTTCTGTTAAGTAGGTTTACACTACACAACTATCGCCAGCTGCTCATAAACCGTTTTAGCATAATAATGAAAAAATATATTGCTTAAATATGTGTGTGTGTATATATATATATATATATATATATATATATATATATATATATAAGCAATACAAGAAGTAATAATATTAAGAAAATATGAATTCTAGAAAACATTCAGTAATATCACTTTTGTCCATACGCTCGGCTTTTTAAAAAATCGGATTATCTTACGCCGTAGTACCTATTCCTTCTTATTTACAAATATTCTGAGAGATTACGACATACGCATTTTTCTGATAACGTAGAAGAATATGACGCATGGTAAGGACATTTCTGGCATGACATCACTCAGGTAGTTTCATTGTTTCATGCTCGGAGTTGCCACATTTCACCTGTCCTCAATGAATGAAGCTATTAGAAAGAGGTACAGTCTCGCCTCTGGATGTTGGAGCTTGTTGCGGTGAAATGCGTTTTTCGATTGTGAATTGATAATTCCAATCAGAATGTATTGTAAAGACGTTGAAATGATCAATACCTCTTGTATCTATACTTCTCAAATTAATTTCTTTCCTTTCTTTTGTAAGTTAATAATACAGGTCGTACTTTTCTCAAAATTTTAAGAAATTTTCAGAACATACCAAATTTTAAACAATTTCCATAAAACATTTGGTTTCTAACGCCCGTCATTGAGAATGAATATTAAGACAAATTTATTATATTAAAACCAACATCTTGTAAGTAATTAACAAAGGTTCCAGTTGAATTTACGATCGCCTGAATGCAGCCAAAATTCGTATTTTGAATATATGTGTATATTCATACATTACTGTATTGTGTGTATCATGGTACTTGTTGTGCAGTGATAATTATTTTTTTATTAAACAGGATTTCATATTCAATTACCTGTTCAATTAATTATCCCATGGTAAATGAAACTATGCTTCCGACTAATGGCTTCTTCGTCTTCGGTAATGGTCTCTTGAAGCACGCCTTGGGAAGAGAAGCGCCTACATTGTCGCGAGACAAGCGTGAGGATAGGGAGACGTTTCGAGATGATGAAAATAAGCGTGAGGATAGGCAGACGTTTCCGAGATGATGAAAATAAGCGTGAGGATAGGCAGACGTTTCCGAGATGATGAAAATAAGCGTGAGGATAGGCAGACGTTTCCGAGATGATGAAAATAAGCGTGAGGATAGTAGGCATACGTTTCCGAGATGATGAAAATAAGCGTGAGGATAGGCAGACGTTCCGAGATGATGAAAATAAGCGTGAGGATAGGCAGACGTTTCCGAGATGATGAAAATAAACGTGAGGATAGGCAGACGTTTCCGAGATGATGAAAATAAGCGTGAGGATAGGCAGACGTTTCGAGATGATGAAAATAAGCGTGAGGATAGGCAGACGTTTCCGAGATGATGAAAATAAGCGTGAGGATAGGCAGACGTTTCCGAGATGATGAAAATAAGCGTGAGGATAGGCAGACGTTTCCGAGATGATGAAAATAAGCGTGAGGATAGGCAGACGTTTCCGAGATGATGAAAATAAGCGTGAGGATAGGCAGACGTTTCCGAGATGATGAAAATAAGCGTGAGGATAGGCAGACGTTTCCGAGATGATGAAAATAAGCGGAGGATAGGCAGACGTTTCCGAGATGATGAAAATAAGCGTGAGGATAGGCAGACGTTTCCGAGATGATGAAAATAAGCGTGAGGATAGGCAGACGTTTCGAGATGATGAAAATAAGCGTGAGGATAGGCAGACGTTTCCGAGATGATGAAAATAAGCGTGAGGATAGGCAGACGTTTCCGAGATGATGAAAATAAGCGTGAGGATAGGCAGACGTTTCCGAGATGATGAAAATAAGCGTGAGGATAGGCAGACGTTTCCGAGATGATGAAAATAAGCGGAGGATAGGCAGACGTTTCCGAGATGATGAAAATAAGCGTGAGGATAGGCAGACGTTTCCGAGATGATGAAAATAAGCGCGAGGATAGGCGACGTTTCCGAGATGATGAAAATAAGCGTGAGGATAGGCAGACGTTTCCGAGATGATGAAAATAAGCGTGAGGATAGGCAGACGTTTCCGAGATGATGAAAATAAGTGCGAGGATAGGCAGACGTTTCCGAGATGATGAAAATAAGCGTGAGGATAGGCAGACGTTTCCGAGATGATGAAAATAAGCGCGAGGATAGGCAGACGTTTCGAGATGATGAAAATAGGTGCGAGGATAGGCAGACGTTTCCGAGATGATGAAAATAAGCGTGAGGATAGGCAGACGTTTCCGAGATGATGAAAATAAGCGCGAGGATAGGCAGACGTTTCCGAGATGATGAAAATAAGCGCGAGGATAGGCAGACGTTTCCGAGATGATGAAAATAAGCGCGAGGATAGATTCGCCACGCGTTGTTCAGCCCGGGTAGCACGATTACGGACTTTGCGATATTGGAGTCGTTATTACATTTATTGTTGATATCAGTGTATAATAAAATACCGATATACTGATGCAGTTGAAATCCTAGAACCGATATTTCCAATATAAGGTGATTTCATTTTCGCGATTTAAAATTCAGGAAATTGTAATGTCGCCTACCCTTCACTGAACATTCAAGGACTTTTCTGGACATCCATAAATTAATTAATTCTAATTCACATTTTCTTTCTCCGTCAACCTATATTATTTTACACACAAAAATAAGAAAAGAAAAGTGTACTTAAATTGTCTTTAGAAAGAAATTGTGAAGAAGAAAATTTCTGGGGTAAGAAGAACGTGTTTAATGTTACAGTAAAATGTATCATGGTGATAATCGAGATGATAAGATGCCGATACAGCAGGTGTAGTGACGATTTCACTATATTACGGATTCACCAGTACTAGCAGGGATACTCCGGAATTAAAAAAGACAAAAGAAAAAAGGAAAAAAAAACAGTCCGTAGCGGAGGAGATCCTTGACGAAGCCGCGAAGGCAGCGTCCGCCTCGATTCCGTCGCAGTGCCAATCTCAGCCAACGCGGCGTGGAGGCCTCGTTCGCGAACTGCATTGTTGCAGGCGGAGCGGAACGATCGCGAACGCTCAGTGGCCGTCGCTGACAAAGGCGCCGCCCCCCTCCGCCCCAACCCGCCATGCCCTCCCTCCTCGCCATGCTTCCTCTCACCCGGCCACGCCCCGACCCTCTGTGCTCCTCGCCTATCTCCACCCCGCCCCTCACCCCGCCCCGCTCCGCCCCATTCCGCCCCTCTCCGCCCCGCTCCGCCCGCTCCGCCCCGCCCCGCCCCGCGCTCCTCCCCGCCCGCTCCGCCCCGCCCGCTCCGCCCCGCCCCGCTCCGCCCCGCTCCGCCCCGCCCGTCCGCCCCGCCCGCTCCGCTCCGCCCCGCCCCGCTCCGCCCCGCTCCGGCCCGCTCCGCCGCCCGTTTCTTCGCGAATAGAGTTCTGGCCCGCATTTGCGGAACTCGCGACATAACGGGACAATCAACAGAAAAGGGAGAAAAGTTAACAACAATGGATGAATTCTGTCGAAGACACGGTTAAATTGTAGCATTCACAGCACGGTGCTTGGGTGCTCCAGCCTGAAAGTCTCAAATATCGATTGTAGCCTTTGTCCACAGCTGATTTTCAACTTTGACTTATTGGCTACCGGACAGTAAAAGTAACTTGTTTCTTCTTCGTTGTTTCTAATTTATGTTTTCACACTGGGCACTCATTTGGTAAATTTATTTAAGGTATCATTGTTATTACCTACTTTTATTTAAAATTTATAATTACTGCAATTGCGACAAAATTACTACTTGTATCATAGACCAAAATGGAACCTACTAGCAGTATTCCGGAGTGTCTGCGATTAGCGCCAGCCCTATTGGTGGGGAACACAAGGATGAGAAAAACCCCGCAAGTCAATGTGTAAGTCGGCTTCGGATCTCACTAGCCAGCGGGGAAGAACACAGCCATCTCCCTTGATAGAAACATGTAGTACACTTACGGGTCTGATGACCACGGCTATTGATGCGCCAGAAAACGGAATCAATCATTCACAATGCTAAACGTATTTGAGTCGACTTACCTCGTGGTGGGGTACTTAATTGACCGAGTTAGTAATTGATTAGTAATTGTAAGCGTCATGAAATGGCGTTAAATAATAAGTTTAAATAGCACCGCAAAGACAATAGTAGAAAAAAAATTCATAAGAATTATATCGAAAGCTGAAACTATAACCTGGTGAGTTTTTTAATGCGTTCAACTTTCAGATTTATTATAATAAAATATTATATAAGTATATACTATGTAGTACGAGTATATTTATTATAAAATATTTTTGTTTCCTTTTCCCAAAAATATGAGTGATCACGCTGGGTATTTTTTCTTACGCATATTATATAGATTTTCTTTTATTTGAAGAAACAATTCATTCGTGCTCGCTAGCTGGAGATTGGTAGTTCCCGGATCCCGTGCGACGGACAGGGCAACTCCAGACGAACTTTCTCTTCCTTGGCGCTCTTGAAGCATGAATCACCTCTCCTGCATTGGTCTGCACCTTGTGAAATTCAAAAACTGAAGGAAAAAGCAAGCCTCCCCGTAAGCGCACCGTGATCTCTTGCATACTATATTCTCTTGCATTTTCAGTGTCTTTTTTGCAGACTGTTGTGTCAGAGCGTTCGCAGACGTTGAGTTAAGCACTTTACACAAAGCACTTAATGATATCGCTTCAGGCAAAATTATCCTGCCGAGTGATTACTTGATTACGATTATTAGCGCATCTTCTGACTAGTTAACAGCTCTAAAATTGATTACAGATAGTTTTACAGAAACGGAAATGCGGTAATTGAATTAATGATAGTTCGTAATGAACAGGATTGATGCCGACTTTTTTCTGTGCTTTATAAGTAAAAGTAAAACATCTTTACAGAAGCGAACAACGTTACTATGGCAATTAATTTGGTTTCCCTGAAGTGTGTGTGTGTGTGTGTATATATATATATATATATATATATATATATATATATATACATACATACATACATACATCATACATACATTCATACATACATTCATACATACATACATTCATACATACATACATACATACACACATACACACATACACACCTGAAGTGTGTGTGTAATATATATTCTTTTGAATTGTATTTCAAAAGAATATATATGTTTTCTTTTACTTTGTGAAATACCCTGGTTCAGTTTCTTTTCTTCCACATAAAAACTGTCTAAGAAAAGGAAAGCTAAATGGGTCTAAAATAATACCAAGTTCTACAACACTAGATTACCTACCAACTTTGCTTGATTTAATGCAGATAATACTTCCCGCAAATTGAGTATGATATGATGAAGAAATGTTTTTAATGAGCGATTAGTTCCCATTTCAGAGAGTTTTCGAAGTGGGACATCTTCGGAGCACCGAAGATCTTTCTCGCATTGACCATTTTCCTTCGGGAGGTGTGTATTTTCTTGAACGGTACAATGCGCACCCATCACAGTCATCACCATTAATGTATTCAGCTTTCTTGTCAGATACATCTGACTTACACAAAGTGTCCCTCTGATAACGTCAAAACGACTCACGCATTCGACATCAAAATGCAGTTTTTGTTTAACAATACGGAATCATGGGACAAGTAATATGCCGTAGAGAAATTCATTAAATTTTCAGTTTTCCAGAAATTTAATCATCTTTGATTTTTTAAAAATGGATATATATATATATTTTTTGCTAGCAACGGGTAGATAATGAAAAGAGGAATACACTGATATATCATTATTAGTATTTGAATATCAAATTCCACTTTCTGACGTGATTATAAATTAAACGGACATTTCCTGTAGCAGCCCGTGCAACAGTTGCCGTTGGGGAAGGTGACCTTCGCGGCGGCGAGTCTGTAAAACGGAGAGGGGGACTGAGAGGGGGAGAGCGCTCCCATCACCATCAAAGAACGAAATTCAGCCAGTAGTGATGTCTTATTGTTGTTGCTGTTGTTGATCTCGTGTAATCCCCCGACCCTTGAAACTTGTCAGTTGCATCTAGTTCTGGCGTTATTGTTTTATTGTACATTTCCGGATATTATTTGGCCCTATTGTCGGATATTTTTAGTATGAGCACTACATTGGCGCCCAACACTTATTCAAATTGTGTGTTCGTCGCCTTAGAGGTACACAAGAACGGTCACAGATACTGGTGTCGTTCCCTGGCTGAGCGAGTGTACGGTCTGACTAGGGAGGGAATTGTCGGCGGATATAATTGCGTCAGGCAGTTAGCCAGGGTTCATTTACATATAACAAGCGTGACACGTTATACTGACGAACTTCCACCCTTTGATAATACATCGCCGCGAGCAGGGTTTGTACCCGTGATGTTGATTTTGGAAGCTAGTAGATTAACCCCTGAAAAGATCTTTGCATACTCGGTCACCACCCTGCAGATTTATGGATTTGTTAAATACGTCGAAAGGTATGTTCCACTGAATAATTGATAATCCTTATTATGACTGTTACAGTGAAACCCGTATTAAATGTTTAAATTTCGGAGCGACTAATGCAGTGATGTCAGGGTCTCATGCTGGTAGCAGTGGACGCTTCGTGGCACCGTGGCATGCCATGAGCTTCTAAACGATGCTGTACTGCGGTTTTTTCACAGTCGAACTTGACGTTTTGTCAGCTGTTCGGCCAGCTGTGACAGTTCTCCAATTGGGAGCTTATATGTCACTACATGTAGTGTTAAGTAAGCTCCTGATTGATGCACTGCCACAGCTGGCCGAACAGCTGACGAAACGTCAAGTTCAACTGTGAAAAAACCGCAGTAAAGCGTCGGGAAAGGAAAATTGTCAGTAGTAAACACACCGTTTTCCGATAGTGATGGCGTTGTCGAAACCCACAGCAGGTGTTCCATGGATATCAAATATTTTATAGAGATTGAGATGAAGAGTTCATGTGTGAAAATATTGGCACACATACAAAATGTTTAGTGCGTACTCGAATACTTAAAATAAAGGAGAATAACATACAAGAACACTTTGGTAATGAAACATAAGATTGAAAATGAAATGTGGTTCGTGAAGAAAAATCAAATTTACTTACAGCGTTTGAGGCATCAATGTTCAAAGGTAAGTAAAAATATAAATAAAAATAAAAACAAAAGTTCGTAATTTTTTAGTCCTATCTAAATCCCACCTTATCGTATTTCGTGTGTAATTCCCAAAACCGTTCAGGGCGACTTCAACTGCCAACTGCGTGGAGGGGCAATTTCGTCGAGCTACCCGTGCCATGGACTCCCGCTAGTGACCTTTACATCACTGGACTATACTTCAATTTATTTATAGCGTCGCCTCAAGGTTACGAGCTGGAAGGATAAGGGGACATCAATCGGTAGCTCTAATACCGAAAGTTAAATCGTAACGAAGCTCACGATTGGATTACAGTGCCCCCTCTTCGTCCAGCTCGTGGCCTTGAGGCGCCTCTACGTTTGAATCGGAGTATAATGCATTGAACAATATACATATTTCTAAAAATAATATTTATAATCCTAATAAATATGTCTAATCATATAATAAATAATATAAATAAAAAATTAGAAAAAAATAATAGAAATACATATTAGAAATAAAAATGTTTCTAATCCTAATAAATGAGGTTCCTAGAAGGTATTCCCTCTCACAGGTAAAATTGGGTTAAGTTAGTTTAATTTGCAAGTACCTCGGTGCTTTTCAGTTAATATTGTATTATTTGTTTAGTGTGTGTATCCAATTTCAGACCTGTAAAGTGGTTTGTGCAATACATTATTTTAAAAAAATTTCTTAAAAGTGGCTTTGGTGTTGTGCAGGTGCCCGAAGAGGCGGATCGGCTGGAGCTGGAGGCGTCGTTCCGGGACGGCACGTGGGCGCACTGGGCGGCGGAGGAGGCGGCGGGCGCGGGCGGGGCCGGGGCGGGCGCGCGCACGTCGGTGCGGGCCGTGGCCGTGCGCTTCCACAGCCCGCGCCGCCGCTGGCTGCACCTGCGCGCCAGCACCCAGCAGGCCGTCGCCGGCGAGTTCGCCGTCTTCCATGCACGCGCCAACTTCCCCCTCGACTCCTTCTTCTACCTGGTGAGCTTTTTTTTTCTTTCTTCTTTTTTTCCTTTCTTCTTTTTTTTTTCTTTTTCTTTCTTCTTTTTTCTTTTTCATTCTTCTTTTTTGTTCTTTATTTCTTTCTCCTTTTTTCTTCTTTTTTTTTCTTTTTCTTCTTTTTTTCGTTTTCTTCTTTTTTTCGTTTTCTTCTTTTTTTCTTTCTTATTCTTTTCTTTTTTTCTCTTCATTTTCCCCTCACCAGTAACCCTGGTGAGACGGGAATTTATTCAATGACAGAGTGTACACTTTAACTCCAGCATTTCTGCGTATGGAGATGCAGGGAGGGAAATATCTTAAACATACTAAATAATCTAGAAACTAAAACTAAATGCAATGCCTCTTTGGGCGATTGACGTTTTAAACATAAAAGTATTAATAGAGTTGAGTTCAAGTTCATAATACAAAAGTTCTTGTCTTCTTCTTTTTCTTTTTGTTGCATTCACTCATTCATACCACACAACACATCACTGCACTTCACTATGTACACTATATACACTTTATTTACGCCACGGCGCCGACTTTACTCAGGCGTCCGTGGCGCCGCGACGTTTTCAGGGCCCTGGTGAGCACGCCCGCGCCTCCGAGAACAGCGGCGCTGAGTTATAGAGCGATTTTGCTCAGGATGAGCGGCCGGCTGCTCTGATCGGTAGATTTCCGTGGTTTCTCCGATCAACACCAGGCGAATGCTGGAGCAGTACCCCTATCAAACGGGCCACGGATCGTGCGCGATCTTTCCTTCCTCTTCCTTGTCTTATCCTCTCCCCCTACACACACACTTACACTAACATGCACTACACTACCACATATTCCGGGAGACCGGTTGGGAGCTTAGAGCTTGTCCCGACTGGGGCGGTGCCCCGCTGATGGGAGAGTCTTGGTTAGGGGGAAACCCCACTAGCCGACGATAGGTCGGCGCCGGATCTCGCCATCCAGCGGGGGAAGATCACTGTCATCTCCCGAGAGAAAAACATGCACTACACTAACGGAACTAATGACCAAAGCAGTTGACGCGCCCGAAAACATGAAAAATCAATCAATCAATCTTGAGGATGAGCCAAAGTGACAGCTAGTGCTGGCAACATAACTGAAGGTTCTGTGGTCGTTGTGGCCTTCAGCCCATTAGACTCCCTTCCCGCATTCGTTCGTTTACAGTTGGCTAACGAGTAAATGGCTTCGACGCTTCCTTTTGTGATGTCCTTGTCCGACAAAAATATGTGCGCCGCTAGAAATAATTGAAATTAGGAAGTGCAGCGTAATGTGCTGTTCTGTAAAAATTATTTTTTTCTTTATATTGAATTGATATTATATTGAATTTACTTTTTGGGTGATAAATATTCTGTTTATTTTAAAACCGGGAATTGAATGCGAGATGCGTACCGGTGCACGTGTTCCGGCTTATAATCATTTTCCTTTCTATTTACATTCGTGGCAGTTTTCTTTTACTGATTGTGAGAGCATGTTAAGAGATTTTCCACCTACGTTATTAAATTTAAATACTTCCCGTACTCGCGTACGGGCATGTACCAGAGCGAAACTCTTGGACGTCTGTATAGTGATGTCTTCACGGGAGCCATAACGCAAAACATTACGAAGAGGCGTGACTGAATAGCTGTCGCGGCGATGTGACACTTCTCGGAAATACATGTGATATTTACTTGTTTCCGCGAACTGTCACTTTGGCTCATCCTGAGGAAAATCGTTCTATACCCTCAAGTGTACTTACGTTTTCTTAACGTGGCGTCTCAAGGTCACACACGGAGGGCGAGGGAAGGTAGACTCCAATAGAGAGCCGCAGAAATCGGAGCTATAGTGACGTTGCAGCTCTCCATTGGAGTCTACCTTTCCTCGCCCTCCTTTGCGCGTGACCTTGAGACGCCCCGTTAAGTAACCTCAAGAATAGTGGGGCGACATTCAGAACAAAACATCAACGTTAACAATACATTAAGCCTCTGACCGCGAGGTTCTAGGTTTCGAGCCCCGGCAGTGGCAGAGTTTTGATACTAGCTAGATAGCTACGTCGAATTTAGTCGCCGTCTGGAGGAGAATTCTTGTGGCTGGCTCATCTTATCGGTAGTTACGCCGTGGTTTCTCCGATCAACGCCAGGCGAATGCCGGAGCAGTACCCTAACAAATGGGCCACGGACCGCGCGCGATCTTTCCTTCCTCTTCCTTGTCCTATCCTCACCCCTTACACACACACACACACACACACACACACACACACTTAGCATCTAACATGCATTGCCTTAACATATATTTACGCGCCATATATTTGTCCAGACATCAGTTGAGAGCTTAGAGCGTGTCCCTTGTCGGGATCAGTGCCCCGTTGGAGGGAGATCCCTCGATGTAATCCACCAAGCCTACGTGTTGGTCAGTGCCGCAAATCACCATCCAGCGGGATAGAACACCACCATTTCCCATGATATTACGTGGCCTACGCTTTCGGGACGAATGATCATGAAGGTGACGTACTCGGAATACCAATATTTCAATTTCCAAATATTCAATACTAAATATTCAAAACCAAATATTCAATTAATCAGTCAATTAATCAATGAATCAATCAGTCAATTCACCCACCAAAAACCATCGATCGTTTTAAACATTATTTATTATTATTTATTATTGTTTGTTAAATTTATATATATTTACTAATATTTATATATATATATAATATTTTTAATTTTATTATTTTTTTTTTTTTTATTTTATTACCTCTTTTTACGACTAAAGATGTTATGAATCGGTTTATTATAAAGTCTACTCCGGGTTACAACCAGCTTCCTAAGGAGCGGATCTAGGGACTATCGACTAATATAAAATGTACTATTTTCAAACTCCTCGAGAGACAGAAATCTCGAACGAGAAGAAATGAATTTTAAAAAAGGGATTATACTTTGCGCAAAATGAAGGCTGTTCCCAATAATGTCTTGCTCTTCCCAGTCTTTTGAACGACCTGGGTGTTTAGCCAAGTTCTTACACAAATTTTGCGGAACATATCCCGGAGCTCCGATGACTGTCGGGACAACCTATGATTTTACGCCACACAGTCGGCTGATCTCGAGATTTCTGAGATCTTGAATTTAAGATGTTTCTCTGCCTTCTTGATTAAGGCGCTTTGATCGCACGGCGCAGCGTCATCTACAAGTAAACGTTTTTTTCTCAAGATCCCGGATAACAATATCAGCTTTCTTTGCAGCTATCGTGCGATCAGTTTGAATTTTTTGGTTGTACAGTATTGTATACAGCCCAACAGACGTCACCGGTTTTGGTGAGTGTTCGTGTCACTTGGAGCTTGTGTTTAGAACTCCGTGGGTGGTACAGATCTGCCATTAGAGGTAACTACACACCCCGTTGTGTATTTCCAAGGATTTGGTCTTTGCTAGAATTGGATAAGATGAAATAATAAGATAACGGTTTCTACCGGAAAGAAGAATAGTTTTCTCTAAAACGAACATTTTAGGGGGAAAACCAATTGTACCACTGTTCTTCGAATAACGGTAGTCTTCACGACTTTTAATCGATTTAATGAAGGAAATCTGTATATGTAAAGACTTTTCACGTCAAACTAAGTACTCTAAACACAACTCGTCAAACTCATATAACACTATTATGATTTACCTTCAATGGGTAAAGTAAAACGAAATAATATCGAGAATGAATTTATTCGATATTAATATTTATTAGTTAGTTACTCACAGAAAGTATATTAATTTGCACTTTAGTTTACTAAAAAATTTTCTCTCCATCAGTTTACATCGATTAGGAAGAAAATTTAAAATCTTAAGCTCGTCACAGGTTAATATAAAACTGGTTGTTAGTGAACTGTGGCATGAATTTAAGACTAGGATTAAGTTTTTTTCTTTATCAATCCTGTATCAAGACTACACGGGGTCGTGGAGCCCATCGAAATTGACGTTACTTCGATGGCCTTGACTACGTGTTAATTTAATTGTTTGGTCCTCGATGTAACTGCTGACATCGTGCCATAAATGTTCAAATTACATATATTCTGGAGGGATTTATTGCAGGTCTATAATTGCCTTTTCCGCTGTGAAATGTGTTTTATAATAATACGTTCGTGTAGAGATAGCTATCTTTCCCGCTTCGTGGTTACTACGACAACTTCAGATACGAATGTTCTGGAACTGGTTTAGAATTCCCGGTGTATACATCGCCCCATGTTTCTCTCCTGGTTAAAATTCCGGCGATTGTGCAATTCTTTGTTCACCTAAAAAATGTATTAAAGATGAGCATTTTCCTATTGATTGTTGGCGGTTCGAGTCCCGACAGTGGCAGAGTTATGACGCCGACGAAACTTGGAGGAATTCAGCGTATATCTACGGGACAATTAAAGCGGCAGGCTGCTTGCCTCTGATAGATAACTTTCCGTGGTTTCTCCAATCAGTAACAGGCGAATGCCGGAGTTGTACCCTGACCAATGGGCCACGAATCGCTCCCGATCTTTGCTTCTTCTTCCTTGTCATATCCTCTCCCCTTTCACACACACACATACACACACGCGCGCGCGCGCACATACTTGCATTACACTGCCGCACATGCCGGGAGCTTAGAGCATGTCCCCGTGGTGCAATGCTCCGCCTTGGGGGAGATTCTGGAGGAGTAAACCCCCGTAATGCGACGTGCAGGTCAGATCTGGATCTCATCAGTTAGCAGAGGAACACCGCTACCTTCCGCGATAAAACATTCACCACACAAACGGAGCTAATAGCCATAGCAATCGTTGCCTCCGGAAATGTAAACGAACCCAATGTTTGAGCCCCACCAACAGTTGGCGTGGTGTGCGCAGGTGATGTCGAAGGGCCAGGTGCTGTTCTGGGGCGAGCAGCGCACGGCGGGCGCGCGGCGCTCCGTGACGTCGTTCGCGGTGCCGGTGGCGCTCGCCATGACGCCCTCGCTGCGCGTGGTGGCGCTGCACGTGGCCGCCGACGGGGAGCTGCTCGCCTCCGCTGCGGAGGTGCCCCTCGCGCCCTTCTCGCAGTACAAGGTGAGTGGTGCAGGAATGAATGAATGAATGAATGAATGGAAAAGTGAGTGAATGAATGGAAAAGTGAGTGAATGAATGGAAAAGTGAATGAATGAATGGAAAAGTGAATGAATGAATGGAAAAGCGAATGAATGAATGGAAGAGTGAATGAATGAATGGAAGAGTGAATGAATGAAAGAGTGATTGAATGAATGAATTAAAGAGTGAATGAATGAATGGAAGAGTGAATGAATGAATGAATGAATGGACGAGTGAATGAATGAATAAATGAATGAATGAGTGAAAGAGGAATGAGTGAATGAATGAATGAAAGAGTGAATGAATGAATGAAAATGAATGAAAGAGTGAATGAATGAATGGAAGAGTGAATGAATGAATGGAAGAGTGAATGAATGAATGGAAGAGTGAATGAATGAATGAATGAATGGAAGAATGAATGAATGAATGAATGAATGAATGAATGGAAACTGGATAAATATAACATGTATAACTCCCAACAACTCCATACCGAATTTCTAGTTCTTACCTACACATCAGGCCTATTTATTTTTCATTAACGTTCCTTACATTTTGCAATCTGTCTTTCGTTACTTTAGCATTCCAAGTTTCACGAAACTGTGTTGTTGTAAAATTCAGAAATAAGCATACGTGCACATTTGAAAATGCTGAGAAGAGATTCATTGATGTAAAGCTCGAATGGTTTATGCATTGCAGCGGTTCTAAAACTAAAAACAGCTCCACACATTCAGCACGCGATGTTCACCTAATCGCTAGTAGCCGACGTGCTCGACGAACGTTAGCACCGAGAGAGGTCACTCAGGACATCAACTGATGTCACTGCACTGGCTCTGACCGGGAAGCCCTAGATTTGAGTCCCAACGGTGGCAGGATTTTCGACGCATGCTTGTCGAATTGATTCTCTGACTGAAGGAGAATTCTAGCGGTCGGCTGCTCTGCTCGGTAGTTTTCCGTAATTTCTCCGATACACTCCAGGCGAATGCCGAAGCACTACCCTAACAAACGGGACACGGACCGCGCGCAATCTTTCCTTCATCTTCCTTGCCCTATCCTCTCCCTTACACACACACTTACACTTATATGCACTACATTACTACACATGTCGGGAGCATGGAGCGTATCCCGGCTGGGGTGGCTCCGTCGGTGGCTCCGTTGTTGGGAGATTCCTAATCGGAAAAAATCCATCCAGCGGGGTAAGGTCACCGCCAGCTCTCGAGAAAAAAATTCACTAAACGTACGGGACTAATGACATTAACAGTTGTTGCACCCGGATTAATCAATCGGCGAACGTTCGCTTCCTTTGATGTGTTCAAAAGACCGACAAACCGCGTGTAAGGCGAGCACCGAACATTTGACGCTTGGCAAGTGGCAATCAGAGCAACCCATTCACTCTGTAGTGGATTCAGCGAGCGGTCGCGTGCTACTCACCGAATACCAAAAGTGTAGAACCGCTGTAAGGCATTGGACGCTCCGCATTGACATCCCGAACATGGCACGGATGGCACGCGAACAAATCTAGCTGTCTAATACAATACATCGACTATGTGCTCTTTTAGCAGTACTGCTCTGGAAATGCCTAAAATGACACTTAATGCATTCAATGGCGTTTACGAACATTTGCTGGGTAAGATCACAAGCCCTAAATCCAGCCGGTTAGATCCCCACGAAACCTAACTGATGTCCGACCATAAGCTGAATACCTTCAATTTTAGAATCGTCTCCTATATTATTTCAGTAGTCTACATACTTTTTGCGGCTCTCTCACTCTCACTCTCACTCTCACCAGTCTTTATAAATGAGGGCTCTGAAGAAACATAATTTGACAGGGACGTGACAAATAGTACTTTGACTTAAACAATACGAAGGATTTGTTTAAAATCACCTCATCTAAATATGCATGGCAAATGCAACCCGCAACGCTCGGCCGTATTTTTGAATCTATATCTTTAAATAACTCCTAAACGTAGCGTTTAACACTTAAATTTTTAAGCCTTAAAAAATTAGATTTTGAGGCCAAATGCCTCAAAGAAACGTTACTTACACCGTAATCTACTGGATGATATCTTCTTGAACATTCTATTACATTTTTGCCGATTCGGTGCTTCCCGATTCTACCCCACTTGTTCAGAGCCTGTTGAATCTGCAACTATATGGCAAATTAAACAAATTACTTGATATTCTGCGCGATTGAATTACACGGGTCTATCTCTCTGCTCGGTAAGAAAGGTAAGTAAGAATATATGCGTAGGCTTCCGCGGCTCGAGTCGATGACTTCTTCTTCGCTGTCGCTTTCGCCTGACATGTCGCAGGCTTCATCAGGGTATTGACTTCAATACCCTGATGAAGCCTGCGACATGTCAGGCGAAACGTCGGCCTCTCAGCCCACTACGCGGCGTCACCCGGACAGCGAAGAAGACGTAAATAAGAATAGTTCGTATTATCAATGATGTATTGTATTGCTATCAATTACAAGGAGACATATAGAACAAGTGAAGGAGGATAATAGTCTTGAAGAAAAAGATATATTACAAGTTTAATATGGAAATGGAAA
This sequence comes from Teleogryllus oceanicus, assembly GCA_964035755.1. Lineage (NCBI taxonomy): Eukaryota > Metazoa > Arthropoda > Insecta > Orthoptera > Gryllidae > Teleogryllus > Teleogryllus oceanicus. The sequence continues at coordinate 38,996,575 of CAXIVR010000012.1, read as the reverse complement.
ATAGAGAAGAGGTTGGGGTTTAACACGCCTGAGTTCTCGCACTGGTAAGCTAGTATTTTATATTCACACTGGGCTCTTGGCGGTTTTCAATATTATACGCATATACTTATTCTACTTAATTTTAGTCGTTTTAAATTACTAGATAATAAAAAGATGACATTATCATGCTTTACTTATCACTAATGGTATCACAAAATAGTATACGTAATTCGTAAGTTCGTACTTACTATTTACATTTGAGGTAAACTTTATTACTTTAAATACTTAATATTTTGCTTTCGTTTATTTGTGCAAAAGAGGAGTAATACAAAATGAAGCGTTTTTGAAAGCCTACATTTGAAAATTATGAAATTGTTTTGAGTTCTGATTTAGCTTAGTATGTGAGTAATTTGTGAGCAAATACCGTTAACAAAAGATAATGATTGAATGACTCCACTAGCTTATTGAACCAAGTAGTATAGTTTTTATTCTGTTAATAGGTTAAAAATATATTCGTATCGTTAACAACCATTGTAATGAAATTCCAAGTTCCAGGACAACGTACTTTTACGACTGTAATTACTAGACTATCCATTTGTAACTTCCGACTGCAATATAGGTAACAGTACTCTGATGGTTCAATGTTCGGACAATAGCTTTGACACGCTCGCTAGCTCCGCAAAGAAGCTTTGCGCATTCTCGGGGCCGGTTTTTTGTTGTCGTCGCCAAACATCGTGGCAACTACTTTCTTCAAATGGCCTGCAATATAACTTTTTTTCAAAGTTGTTTTATTTCAGTGTTGAGGTAGTGTATTGATCCACGAAACGCTTCGCGTGCAACTCTGGCATCAAGTTCTTCGCGATAAGAGGTTGGGAGAAAAAGAACATTGTTACATCGCATACATCGTTTTTTTTCCGCAACATGACGCAATTTATGAAAACCTCTTGGTAGATATAAAAACTAATGTAGTTACGGTTTACCATTTTTTGTATTGCAAAAAAACATTAATAATAATAATAATAATAATAATAATAATAATAATAATAATAATAAAAATAATTGTCTTTATTTGTGGCGAGGCTCAGACCTCAAGGCCTGCTCTTCCGCCTAACCACTTTAATTAATTTACAATTTTAAAAATTACAGTTGAGGCGTTCGGATGTAATTAATATTAACTGACTTTTCATGTCGCAGAAGAAAAAAATCAATTTGTGACTATCATCTACATCAATTTATCTGTATGAGCCAAATGAATTTATTGTAATTTATTGTTTATTCTTGAAATTTTGCAAACAGACATGATGTAAGGAACATTTAAAAAAATAACATTGGTTGCTTTTTAAAAGAATATGTTAATGATACATGTAATTTGCACTGCATTACATAGAATGTGTAATATTTTGTTGTTTATTGACAAGTGCGGGTGTTTTCTTTCTGTCGGTTAGTTGTCTTCATTTTCAATTTTTTTCTCTTAAACTTGAGATAAAGAAATGTTGATTTCTTAACTTTCCAAATTCCATTTTTATGTCAGTGTAAATTTGCAAGCAACCATGTATGTATGTATGTATGTATGTATGTATGTATGTGTGTGTATGTATGTATGTATGTATGTATGTATGTAATGGGCACGAGCGCTTGTATGCATGTTTGCACACGTCTGTGGGCTTGTGCGTGCATTTGTATGCGTATAGCATGCGTTTTCATGAGTGCGCCTGCGTGTGTACAAATAAGAAATCTCGCACAAAACCGCCACTAACCCTTCTTCATTCCATCCCGTCCCCGCCCCACGCGCAGCCGCCGCCGTCCTTCGGGCAGGCCGTGCGGCGCCCAGGCGCAGGCCTGGTGTGACGGGGCGTGCGTTGTGCGCAGATGTACGTGCGCATGACACCACCATTTATCCCTCTCCATCCCATCCCTTCCCCGCCCCACGCGCAGCCGCCGCCGTCCTTCAGGCAGGCCGTGCGGCGCCCAGGCGCAGGCCTGGTGTGACGGGGCGTGCGCGTGCGTTGTGCGCAGATGTAGGTGCGCATGAAACCACAATTAACCCCTCTCCGTCCCATCCCGTTCCCGCCTCACGCGCAGCCGCCGCCGTCCTTCAGGCAGGCCGTGCGGCGCCCAGGCGCAGGCCTGGTGTGACGGCGGCGTTGTGCGCAGATGTACGCGCTGCACCACCATTAATCTCCACCCCATCCTTCGCCTACGCGCAGCCGCCGCCGTCCTCGGCAGGCCGCGCGGCAGCAGGCCTGGTGACGGGCGTGCGCGGCTTGTGCGCAGATGTAGGTGCGCATGAAACCACAATTAACCCCTCTCCATCCCATCCCTTCCCCGCCTCACGCGCAGCCGCCGCCGTCCTTCGGGCAGGCCGTGCGGCGCCCAGGCGCAGGCCTGGTGTGACGGGGCGTGCGCGTGCGTTGTGCGCAGATGTAGGTGCGCATGAAACCACCATTAACCCCTCTCCATCCCATCCCTTCCCCGCCTCACGCGCAGCCGCCGCCGTCCTTCGGGCCGCGGGGCGTGCGGTCGTTGTGCGCATGAAACAACATTTATCCCTCTCTATTCCATCCCGTCCCCGCCCCACGCGCAGCCGCCGCCGTCCTTCAGGCAGGCCGTGCGGCGCCCAGGCGCAGGCCTGGTGTGACGGGGCGTGCGCGTGCGTTGTGCGCAGATGTACGTGCGCATGAACCAGGGGAAGGACCCCACGATGCGCACGGCGGAGGCGGTGACGCGGGCGCGCGCCGGGGCCTTCATGGGGCTGCACGCGGAGCGCGGCGCGTCCTTCCGCGCGCAGGCCGGCAACGCCATCAGCAAGGCGCGCGCCCTCCTCGCCTTCCACCGGCTCGACAACAACGGCTCCAGGTCAGGCTCCGCCACGCACGCGCGACAGGCTGCGCGTTCTCGAGGGGGACGGGAGCAATATCAGACATTAGGGAAATTAATAATAATAATAATAAATAATAATAATAATAATAAAATAATAATAAAAATAAAAATAAAAAAAATAATAAAAATAAAAATAATAATAAAAAATAATAAAAAGTAATAAAAATAATAATAAAAAATAATAAAAATAATAATAATAGTAAAAACAATTATTATAATTATTATTCTGGGCACGTCAACAGGTTTGGTAATTAGTCCCGTAAGTGTAGTGCATGTTTTTCTCGGGAGATGGCAGTGATTTCCGCCGCTGGATGGCGAGATCCGGTGCCCACTAACCACGACTCTCCCACCAGCGGGGCACCGCCCCAGCTGGGACAAGCTCTAAGCTGCCGACCGGTCTCCCGGGATATGTGGTAGTGTAGGGCATGTTAGTGTTAGTGTATGTGTAAGGGGAGAGGATAGGACAAGGAAGAGAAAGAACAGATCGCGCGCGGTCCGTGGCCCGTTTGGTAGGGTACTGCTCCGGCATTCGCCTGGTATTGATCTGAGAAACCACGGAAAACTACCGATCAGAGCAGCCGGCTGCTAGAATTCTCCTCCAGACAGCGACTGAATTCGACCTAGCTGAAAAGCTAGTGTCGAAAATCCTGCCGTCAGGACTCGATAATAATAATAATAATAATAATAATAATAATAATAATAATAATAATAATAATAATAATAGTGGTAATAAATAATAATTTACATAATAAATTAAATAATAAATAACAAATAATTTAAAAAAAGATAATCATGACATGTCGTAGGTATCCGCGGCCAGTCTTGCAATTGAGGTGGTCAGCGCAATGGTTGTCTAACCACCCACAAACGCAAAATGAGTTATTGACACCTTTTCTTATCCAAAAAGGCGAATTATCTTTGTACATTGTTGGTTTGTCCAGTTTTCTTCTATAAAATTAAGAATGAAGTCCCTATTTTTTTCTCTTCGCCACTCTTTCTAACCACAGCTATGTAATTTTAAGTTTTTTCTCTGTTTTCTTGAAATGTGGCGTAGACTACTATAGTGCTGACCCCCCTCCAAGCTCTTGGCTGTCCGGGTGACACTGCGTCGATGTCTGTGGGGCCGAAGTTTCGACCATCTTGTGTTGTTCCTCATGGCTGCTCTGCCCTGACATGGTACCCCCCAAAAGCGGGTCGAAACGTCGTGGCATCTTATCAGGTCTTTACTTTCATAAAACCAACAAATCCACCTCCATTGACTATCAATAACACTTAACTACCCTGGCTAAACAACTCTATCCCTGCCAAATACCTAGGAATATTAATTGATAGACGACTAACCTGGAAAGATCACATCAAAATCTAATATACAAAAAGCTACAGCAAAAGCTTCTAAATTGTACCCACTCATAAATCCGACATCTTCACTAAAACTTGAAACTAAATTACTACTATATAAGACCCTCACTAACATATGCATGCCCTGCCTGGCTAAACACTGCTCCTAGCAATACTAACAAAATTCAAGTTTTTCAAAATAAATGCCTTCGCAGACTTCTTAACGCACCCTGGTTTATTCCTAACAGTCAAATTCATCGTGAACTTCAAATGCCTTACATCTCTGACTATTTAATAAGCTCATCCTCTAAATTTTATTCACTTGTTCCATCTTGCCCAAGCACTTCCTTTTTTCACCTTGGCCAACAAGCCAATACTCCGAACAGAATAAAATCTCGTTTTCCCAAAGATATTTTCAGACCCCCCTGATTCAAATCTCCCCACATGTCCTCTCAGAATATTTTATTAATCACCCCCTTCAAACCTTAACAATATAAATCTCAAACTATCTTCCTTTCTCACTTCACCATAAAACATCAATTTTTGTCTTTCTTTGTGGTTTAACATCGCAATAAGACAATCAACATAGGAAATTTTCCAAGAATTATGTATATGTATTCTCAACTCTGTAGGACCACCTGGTCGAGCAGATAGAAATAAATTTAAAAATAAAAAAAATAAATAAAAAAGCATCTTATCAGGGTAGATGAGTCTTGAGGAAGACCACGACAAGATGATCGAAACGTCTGCATCACAGACATCGACGTAGCGTCACCCGGACTGCCCAGAGCACTTGGAAATAATCGGGCTGAAAACCGTGGTTTCACTTTTACTTTCTTGTTTTCTTTCTCGTATACAAGCGGGTTAGTTCAGCTCAAAACCAGAATTTTCGCTGTCTCTGCGGCTATTCTGACCGGGAAGTCCTAGAGTTCAACACATGACTTGTTATTCTCAGTTGCGCATGTGGCCGATCGCTTTTGGCGACCACGTACGACATCGTAGATATAGAATCGCTTTCCAATTAAATTTTTCGAAGGAGCACTGCGATTTTTACTTTAGTTGTAGGAAAGATTATTTGAGAGGTCCAAAAATTAAAAACTACAAGCAGCTTCCTTAGTAAAGAGAGAAATTCAATAAAAAATGCAGTCTTATACATTCATAATTGTTTAAAAATTTACAATAATTTATTATGAGATGCCTTCAGAAATACTAATGCGGGGCTGACATTGCCCAGGAACAGCATTTTGAAAAGCTCTTACCAACGAAAGCGAAGTGCGAGACCCGGTGTCTGCTTCACCACGTGGCCTGAGCTGCGGCATGAACATGGAGCTCGCGGAGCTCTGAGCAAAACGAATGGAAAATGCTGACCGCAGCTTGTGTCGCAGAAACGTGTGGTTGGAATGTGGCTGGCGGCGTGTCCAAATGTGCTCCTGCCTAAAAAAGCCGTTTACACGATGACAACTAGCTGGCAAACAGTCGCTCTAAGCAGTCGCTGACCTTTCGACTTATTTCGAAGAGCAGGAAACCTGTGAGGTCTGGCAAGTTGTCCAAGGCGCAATGCGCAGTAGGAAGAAAAAGTGAAAAGTTTAAATATGTTAAAAATGTACAAGTAAAGTTGAATTTCCTTTTTTATTTAATTTAATTGATGGAGAAATCACAAAACAACGTGAATATTCATCTCAATTGAGATAACTCTTTAATAAAATTGCTGGTGAGGTTGATGACTTGTAAAATCAGAAAAAAGATGTATGGATATCAGTGACGTAGCTAGGGGCAGGGGGGGGCGGTGCGCCCCGGGTGACACCGTTCTAGGGGTGACACTATTGTAGGCGTGCCCCAATTAAAATATTTTATAATTGGAATTATATAATTTAAATAATTTACTTAAAAATTATATATATTAGAGTTTTGTTAGTTTTGGTAATATGAAAATTTTATTGCTGAAATTATATCATTTTTATGATTTAGTTAAAAACTATTTATATTCATTTAAAAAGTATACATTTATACGAATCGTATCATAAATACTAAGAAAAATAGCAAAGAAAAATAATGCAAACTAAAATGCGAAACTGTAAGCGGTAAGCATCTATTTTTCAATGTTCAAAGTGTCTCGATTTCAACGATATTTTTATATTTAATTTGGGGGTGGGGTGATGGGGTGATACCATTAGTTGTGTCCCAGGTGACACCATCTGAAGCTACGCCACCGATAGATATAACTAGATTTATTGCATAGCATCTTTGCAATCAGATAGTGATCAATCATCAGAGCAAACCTGAAAATATATACAAAAATCATAAAAATACCAATGAATATATGAAATTGAATGAAGTTTAATTGAATATAAGAGATATTGAATAAACAAAAATTAGAAGTACAAATTGAAAATAGTACAATTAAATTACAAAATATAATGGTAAGTATGCCAGATGCGTAAGCGAACTGGATCGTACAAAGCTTACAGCATCTGAGCGGAGAATGGAATTTTGTGGTTGCATATTCTCATTTGCTTCTTTATAATTTCTTGTGTATTTTTTCAGATTAGTTGCGAAATAACTGCTCTGAGGCAGATCGTTTTCTGCATGCATGCAGGCAGTTCACTGTGGGTAGTTTACGTGCGATTCAGTGATTATTGGTTCAATTCTTCTCACACAGGGGTGTGGCGATTAGTTCAAAAACGAGGTATTAATCCCTCTGGTGACGCCTCCCGCGTTGCAATTGTGTTATTGTGGGCTGCAAATTATCGTTGACATTTCAACATGAAGTCTCCAAATCTCCCCTCCTCCTCCTCCTCCTCCTCCTCAAAATCTACAAAAATTGCAGTCAATAATTCACAGTACAACAATTCAGGTAGAGGGAAAAGAAGACTAAAGCTAAATCTTTCTAGTTTCTATATGGCGTGCCTATTTCTTTGTGCTTTATGTTTGAGAGTTTATTCAAAACTTCGTCCGTGATATCTCAACTGCTACCAGCAACAGCAACTATCAGAGCCAGATGAGTATTGCCATTAACCGCGCAAATTCCTGCGTGGCTGTATTGCATTGGATTTGAACTACGAATGTCGGATAGACTAGTACAATGATACTTACGTTGACTTTCAAAGATGATAAAACAACTTTTATGAAATAAGTTTTTCACGTTGATTGTTTTTTTAAAATTATTTATTTAAGGTCGCCTTATAAACAGCTAGGTCATTGGCGACCACAGTTACAAAAATACAGTATGTACAAATTCACACACTAGTTACACATTTTCATGGGATGTGTAACTACTTTGTGAATTTGTAAATACTGTATTTTTGTAACTGTGGTCGCCAATTATCTAGCTGTTTATAAGGCGACCTTCAATAAATAATAATAAAAAAAAAACAATCAACGTGAAAAACTTCTTGAATCAACGTGAAAAACTTGTCACGTTGATTGTTGTTTTACCGGTTTCTGATGTATTCACCGAGGTGATCACATTTGCGTGGGTATGCTTCGCGGTGCGTTTGATCGATGAAGCCCGGGGTACGCCACTCCCTAGTTGTTGACTCCGCCGTGCCGCGGCGCACGCGTGGTCCCGGGCGGCGAGGCAGTCGCCGGCGCAAGGTCGCGATTTGGCGGGGGCCCTGACCCCCGAGCGTGCTTGCCTTCGCACCGCGCCACGCCGCGCCGCGCCGCGGGCCGGTTTCGCCAATATCTCCTCCCCCTCCATTCTCCTTGGCACGCTCACTCTCAATCATTCTTTCTCCGTCTCGTTCTTTCTCATCCATTCTTATGCTCTTTTTCTCCCTCGTTCTTGCTCATCTTTATAGCTCTTGTTTTCGTTTTCTTCCTGTCTCTCGTTCTTTCTTTTTCTCCCTCTCTCGTTCTTTCTCTTCATTATCTTTCTGGTCGAATTCAGTCGCTGTCTGGAGGAGAATTCTAGCGGCCGGCTGCTCTGATCGGTAGTTTTCCGTGGTTGCTCCGATCAACACCAGGCGAATGCCGGAGCAGTACCGTACCAAACGGGCCACGGACTGTGTGCGATCTATTTTTCCTCTTCCTTGTCCTATCCTCTCCTCTTACACACACACACACACACACACACACACACACGTACACTAACATGCACTACACTACCACATATTCCGGGAGACCGGTCGGGAGCTTCAAGCTTGTCCCGACTGGGGCAGTGCCCCGCTGGTGGGAGAGTACTGGTTAGGGGGGAACCCCACTAGCCGACGGTAGGTCGGCGCCGGATCTCGCCATCCGGCAGGGGAAGATCACCGCTTCTCCCGAGAAAAAAACGTGCACTACACTAACGGGACTAATGACCGAAGCAGTTGACGCGTCCGGAAACACGAAAAAATCAATCAATCAATCTCTCTCGTACTTTATTTCTCACACTCTTTATCTCCTTCATGCATCGCTCTCGCGACACTCCGTTCAAATAGTCAGTTTTACCGTTGTGGAAAACCCTTTTTATTGTTCCAACCCTTCTACGATTTCGGATTTCGATAAGCATCGAAAGTCATCGATCCCGTGGGTCGTTCTCGTGTCCTTTTCCGTAGCTCTCCCTGGCTCACCAATCGTCGCTATAATTATCCTACTCATTTGCGTTCTTATTTTCGATTTTGTACCTGCTTGTGAGCTTCAATTTATATTTTCGTACTCCCGTCATTTCCGTTTCTGATGTCTTCCGAATCTTTTCTCTTCATTTCTTCACATTCTGCTCACCATGAAAATTCATGTTTACATCAATTTCTTGAATGCCCTTTCTCCCAGCTCCTTGTTCTTGATTTCTTTTGCGAAGTCACTCCTCGTCATAATTATAACTCCGTAATGTCGCAGCTTACACTTGTCGTATACTTTTCTATATATCTGCGGAGCTATCTGTAAAGAAGGAAGTCTCAATTGGACTCAAGAATTCTAGCGGCCGGCTGCTCTGATCGGTAGTTTTCCGTGGTTTCTCCGATCAACACCAGGCGAATGCCGGAGTAGTACCCTACCAAACGGGCCACGGACCGCGCGCGATCTGTTCATCCTCTTCCTTGTCCTATCCTCTCCCCTTACACACACACACACACACACACACACACACACACACACACACACACTAACATGCATTACTCTACCACATATTCCGGGAGATCGGTCGGGAGCTTAGAGCTTGTCCCGGCTGGGGCGGTGGCCCGCTGGTGGGAGAGTCCTGGTTAGGGGAGAGTCCTCTCTCCCCCTTCCCCCTTTCCCTCTCTCCTCTCCTCCTCTCTCTTCCTTCTCTCTCTCCTCCCTCTCTCTCTCTTCCCTCTTTCCTCTCTTTTTCTCCTTCTCTCTAACTCCTACCCTTTCACTCGTTTTCACTCTCACTTTCATCTATTTACTTGTTGGAGTGCTCGTCACGTGCGAGTTTCGTGTTTATGTTTTGTTTCTACTATTTTTTCTGGCCTTTGTACTTAATGATGGCATCGCTATGCTCAAGACATCCCCCTACGGTTTTTTCCTTCAAGAACTAATCTGTGTTTACACGTTTCTTCGAAGGTTTGGAAGTTACTTGTTTCCAAACATCTCAAATCTTACCCAATGAATATTGTCGTCCGCTCTATATGTTTTAAAAAATGTTTAATGAAAAGAAGAATATTTATGTGTATGTATATTAAAATTCCACATCACTAGACGTAAAATTAATATACATCATTATTTGTTATAATTTTTTTTTCCATTTTTGTGTTGGTATATTCAACACAGTAGGAAACGCAGTATAAAAATGCATTGTAAACTAAATAGTTTTACATTTGTGTGAAAGTTTAATTTGATGTGAATGACTTGTGCATTATGAACATACTACACTGAGATCACGCTCAATTCGCGACCTCGGAGAATCTCCGGTGTGTGTTCGTTTGAGCAGTGGAGGTGTGTGTGGATCTCCCTCGTAGTTCCTTATAGGTCCTGTGTGCTTCCAAGATAATGCATTTCTGCGAAGACTCGGACTCACGTGCTTAGGGGAAACCGGTTGGCGACATAAGTTATTACGACCTTCGTCCTTTGTAGTGAGCGTAAAGCTTTCCTCGCGTGGACGGGCCAAAGTCTGTTGTTGTTTTCGAAATGTAGTGCTTTTTATATTATTTTCAGTGATATTTTCTATATAAAGGTGCCACGAGTCCAAGTACGAAATATGAATAGTGTTATTGTGATATTAAACATTGCATTAAATGGACAAAAAACGCTTCATACTGCGATCCGCCCAATAACAACTATTATTCATGTTCTATTAATATATTCTTTTAAATGGAGGTCAACGATCTTCAAGTCCGACTTTTTCCTTTACAGACATGCTTGATACATTTGTTTCATTTTAATTGAGCCGAGGAAAATGTGAATTTTAGGGAATTATTGTTGTTGGGATACCGCTTGACATGGTAATTTCTTTTTAATACGTGGTTTTAAGGATTTTGTTCCTAACATTTAGTATGTAGGGTGGAAGTGTATGGAAAGTTATAGAAAAATGATTTATTATTTAAGCGTTGTAAGAAAGATACTTTATTTACATTTCCAGACCTTTTTGCAGTTGGAAATTACAAAACAGGGAGCATTAGTATTTTTCCAGATACCTTATTTTGGAACTTTTGGAGAATTTTGCTTTTGGTTAAAAAATTAGTAGACAAATGGGGAAGCAAATTGTACAGAGCAGGAAATCTCAATCACTCCCGCTGAAACTCTTTTAGTACTGTGGTTAAATGTGAGCAAGTTGTCAAATTCATATAATGCTTTGGTACTTCAGAATTATTTTTAAATGGTGAAATTGCTTCTTGAAATTGGCGTTTATTATCCATTAGCTCGTTTCGTGAAAGGGTACTTGTTTATTTGAGATGAAATATGCGAAGAATATTCCCAGCCTTGGGTTTTGGAAGATAAACAAATTACGAATATCATTGAATCTTCTAAAACCATCTAAATATTTTTCTATATTCAGATTTTAATATTCTGTCGATACACGTTACAAGTAAGTTTATGTATTTTCTGTATTTTTTTAAAAAAATGTGACGTAATGGTTACGCATCAATGCCTGAATTTACCAAATACCAAGTGTATTTCGTGTTACTCATAGTGTTTTATTAGGAAATTTAGCGATTTACTTTAGATGGTATTCACTATTTATCGATCGTTCAAACAAGAGATTGCAGTAAGATTCATAATGAAGAATTATAGGCACCAATTGCAATCGCAAATTTAGGAAATGTGCATTCTTGTGAATGAGCACTCAAGGTAGTCACTAATGTGCAAAAAATATCTTCGATTGTCGAGTACATTGACACTTGTGATAATTTTATGTATCACACTCGGTAAACCACGTTTAACCCTTCTTTAGTCGCGTCACGGAGGTTTCCTCCAGGTCCCTTTTTGTTTGCTTGTCATTTTGTTGCAAAACTGAGAATGGCCGCACTGTTTTCAGTACCTTTCTGCGTAGATTTTTCGAGTCGATTGGGAGCTGATTAGCAATGTGAGTTAAATCCTCTACCGGCGACGACGCACTTCTTAACATCGTGCACAGACCCGGAGGTTATCTCCGTGACGCGACCTTTGCCGGGTTAATACGATATAATTTGGTATTCTGCACCTAATGTCACTGTACTCATCATGGCGTGAATGCAGAATGGACGCATCACACTTCCAACAAGGTTGACACCTTGTTTCGATTTCTTTTAAAAAATCGAATCATGAAAGAAGAGATCCAGTAAAGAAAATTACAGGCATCAGAACCTGGATCGTTAGTTGCATGCGCCAACCTTCTATTCATTCCCTCGCCTTCTCCTTCCTGAGAGGAGGTAATTAGCTAGCCGGCTGGCGAGCGTGATTGGAGGAGCGTGCCTGCCGTCCGTCCTTCGTCCCGTGGGGCAAAGAAAAAAGAAAAAAAGAAGAAAAAAATTAGAAGTCTGCAGGATGCGGGGGACCCACGTCGATTTGCGGGCTCCGTATCGCGCCCGCGGCGTCTGGCATGTCACTCACCGCCAGACCCGTTTCACCTTCCGGCCCTGATCGACTCCCTACGCCATGCGGGTCGATATCGAGGTGTAATCGTAATTGGTCGACCAGGAAATGGTGGCCTGAGCGCAACTACATAAATCAGACCTAATAATATTGTATAGCATTGCAGCAGTAGCGAGAAATCGATCTCCGAATTTCATTGAAGAGAATTCCTAAAAACTTGTCAATTGGGGGGATAGGAGATTGTCGCAGTGTCAATAGACTATTGTCTTACACCAGGCGTTTCTTTAGGCCAGAGTTCCCTGCCAATGGATGAAATGTCCTATTAAACTGTTTGTTTTATAGAACAGAATTGTTGTCGCGTTCATCAATTGTTATAGGAAATCCCTTACACTTTATTTTGTTGGTGTGAAAAATGTATTCATTTCTTGATTTCTGCCGAAACAGCGTTCCGGTACCTCGGGGATATAATAGAAACTAGTGGTGATACAGAATAGAACAGACATTTTCGTACTAGTTATTGTCTAATTTCTTTGGTCTGGGCTAGCTTTTCGGTCTTGCCCCATCCTCTTGCCAGCTGCGAACTATCGACGCCCAAAGTATTTTTTAATCTTTCGGTTTTCTTATTGTAGAACCGAAATATTACTTTAAGAATATTGTAGAAAAGTAAAACTTCATCCTAAATGGTATTTTTCGTTGAAAAATTTGGAACCTTTTTTAAGAAAATATCGTTTAATTTCGTAAGTGAAAAATTTGAAGCTTTTTCACAGAAAACTTTTGATTTTTTGACAAACTTCGTTTGAAGTTATTTGAAACACTTCCACTCACAAGTGCAATAATCTATACAACGGTTGAAACGTATGTATACAACTTTTATACTTTCGAACGTAATGTATACACTTTTTGAAAAAACACCAACAAAAGAATACATCAACATTACGTTTATATCTTATAGAGTGCATTTATCACTGTGCGTACCGAAAGTTAGAAGAAAAAATGGAACAGTTTTGAGAAAAGTATTATAAGTACATTAAGGAGAGTAATTTAGTACTTTTAACATCAATGGTCTAAAATAATTTATTAACGCTGATTTTTCTTTCTACGTTATTGGAGATCTTTCATTATGATCTTTTGCAGCTGAATCTCCTTGCAACAGATCCGAACGTCAAGATATGTACGTTTTGCCCATTCACATTTTGTACCAGCACTATTTGCACAAGAGTTGTCTGTCTTGTACGGTCGATTGCGCCTCCTTGAAAGAATCTCAGTGAGTATACGTAGCTACTCATATCGATCGTCGATGAAGTAATAACTCGTTTCTCCATCTATTTATTCGCTTCCCCTTCCAAAGCATAAAAGAGCTGATGTAACAAGTGAGAGCTGTCGTTACTGTGAAGGACGAGCTGCATCTTAGCGTCTTAGAATGAATCACATAAATAAGTAGTGGAGGAAGTTGAAAGACGACTTTCAGACCATCTGAAACCACTCGGAATTACTTGAAAGTTGTTTCTAGTGTATGCTTTCTTCTGTCACGCCGAACATGGTCCAAGCTGACTCAAGTGAAATCCTTCGACTCGTTTTATAACTGGGTTCTCCTCATTTACCTGAGACTATGAGGGTTTGGGGCAGACAATTAAGCACCTAAAGATGACTCTGTTGACAAAGCCTTTACCGGCCTCCATACAGAGATCATTCTTGCAACTTTTTAGTGATGTAGAAGGATTGTTGTTAGCAGTAGATTTTTAATAGACTAATCAATATTAATTGTTGTAATTTTGAATACTTTTTCGTATATCAGTACTGCATTGCGCCATTAAGGAGCCTGGGCGTTATTTTTACCTAGGCGAATCGACTTATTTATAATTATGATTGTTTTTCATAATATTTTATGTTTGAATTGGTATACAAATGAAAGTGAATGCAGGATTGCCGTACGAAAAATTAAATAGTGCTATTGATAACGATTGTTCAGAATCTCCTCTCTCCATAAAAGTCACCGCAATACTTCATCAGTCTGGTAGCGCAAACCGCATAGGCTCTTGCCGCGGAAGCTTTCGTTAACATTCTCTAGGAACGAGGGGCAAAAAAATGTGCGTTGATATAATTTTCCTTCACGAACGGTATCGCAGCAGTTGGCACCGCTCTCGCCGTCCGGGCCGTCGCAAGCGCCCGCGGCGTCGCGTGGTCGCTTTCCAGTGCGTGCGGGGAAACAAGTGACTGGGAGCACGAGCAGGCGCCGAGTGGCGAAAGCAGCGGCGCGCCGCGGTGCGTGATCGAACCTTTAATGGCTGGCGGCGTTTTGCGGTGACGACGCGGGCGACCCACAGTGGTCTGGATTAGGCTCTCAATGCGCGCACAGAACGTCCATTTTTTCTTCAATATTAGCTGTACAGATTTGCTACAATGGTAGTTTATGCAATTATTTATAGTGTTAATTTATATTGCATGAGTACATGTTTTGAAAAATGCGGATTCGGTGGTATAACGGTCAGCGTACCGGACTCTTACACCCGAGTTTGCGAGTTTGAACCGATCGAAGCCGTGGATTTTTAAGGGCGAAAAAATAATTTCATACGCCTCCCTTCTGAGAGGAAGTAAATCTGGCAGTCCCATGGGGTAGGTTTACTGCATGTGAAAGATCCTCAAGCCTAAAAGAAGCCTCTGAGTAAATTTGAGATCCGTCTGTTGCGACTCCCAAGATAATACCTCCTTTCTCCGCTAGATGATGAAAGGAGCGTAGCTAAATTTACGTGGTCAGACGGAAGAGCGCCGACGACGGATGGCCCGAATCTCGCCACGTAAAATAAGGCATTAACTTGGCAACATAACCTAACAAAACGAGCGACGTTAGGAGCGAGTTTTCAAATTTGTGCGAATACAATAAAGGAACATTATAAACAAGTTGAATACGCTATTTTTTGTATAACAGCTTTATAAGTTTATAAGAGAATGAAACTTAATTTTGCGAAACAACTTTCTTGTGACGTTTCGTGTATTTGACATCTGAACGAGAAAATGGTGGTCGGCTGTTCCGTTTACCTCTACTTCCCCACGCTGCGATTGGCTGAATGTGTATGACAATCGTTCGTGTCGCAGAATGTTAATATGCCATCATTTGTGCCGCAAAATGCTCTTTTATGAATGATTTCTTGCAAAAATAAGTGCTGGTATACGAAAAGGATTTTTATGGCAGAGTTTTAGGCTAATTGTAATGTAAGTTTCTCAACAATTTTTGTAATGCGTGTCTCATACGTGAAATATGACATTAGGAGCGACTGACAGTAAAAGCGACTGATCTTAACTTAACTCAGAAATAAACTTATTATTGTTTATTTGCAGTATATGTTTTTGTTTTTTCAATGGACCTTCAAATTTGAGTTAGATAAAACAAGATACGGTTCTGGAAGACAGTATTTGGGCACTTTTTGGTGCTTATTTTTAAATGGTCCCTCATACTTGATTTGAGTTAAATAAGATGCAGTTCTGGAAGATTGTAGTTGGCGCTGGTTTACTTCATTGAAGAGCGACGTAATAGAGCATTTTGAAAGTTTACGTGGTTTAGGAAGGTAGAAAAGATTACTTCTAATTTACAGAAATTAAAATTTTATTTAAACGAAAAACTTATAAACAATCAATAGTGTATTTTGACTGCTTGCATGCCGGACTATTTTTCGGCAATTTGAAGTAGTCTCTTGGATATATGAGGGAATTATTATTATTATTATTATTATTATTATTATTATTATTATTATTGTTGGTGGTGGTGTTGTTATTGTTATTATTATTGTTATTATTATTGTTGTTGTTATTGTTGTTATTATTATTGTTATTATTAATATTATTATCATTTCGGTTTTCTCCACTACCAGACAAACATTCTGTGTGTCGGAGGACTCACAGCTTGCCACTGCCTTCCGGATCTCCGTCGCTCGTCAGAGATTTTCTGAATCAATAGCATCTTATCTTTATCTTATATCTTAATTCTTAAATCTTGTGGCTGCAGGACTTGGGGTAATAAGCTCTTCATCAGAACCACACTAGTAGTTTTTCTCTGGTGCAGTATAAATTGTATAAAGGTCATATTTACGTAAAGTATACATTTGCATTGCATAATTTAAAAAAAAGACTCAATATGCCTGTAACAATGACCCCCATCTCGATCGGGTTTTTGTCCAGTTTCCCTGATCCATTGCGCAAATGCTGAGATGGCCCCTTGATTTGCTTCTGGACGTAAATGTAACTTCACTATGCGCACGTTTTGTTGAACTTTCCTTTTGCTTGTAGTGGTAGTAGAGCTTAGGGTGAGTTTCTATTTTGTTAACAATACAGAAAAATCAAATGTTTGTTCCTTTACTGTTAAAAATAAGTTTTCTATAATTTGGCAACGAAAATATCTAGTTTTTGAAATGTTAATCCCTCGCTTTTTTAAATTTGTTGTTGTTATTATTATTATTATTATTTTCATCTTTCAACTATTAATAGTTAAATTTTTGGGAAGGGACTCTGAAACTCAAGAAAGAATGCGCAGATGATTTTCTCCCCCATACGTCACATACAGTTCTTGACTGTTTTTTGACTAAATAAATAAATAAAGAAATAAGTATTGTATACAGTGGGGATTTTTTAAAACTGAAAATGTTCCCCTGTCCGCGTTCGTCCCCGATTCGGCCCAGTGTGCGCCCCCCCCCCTGCGTGCGGTCTCGCAAGCCCGTCCGCCACGCCCCCGGCCTTCATGACGTCATTCACGTACGCCGCGATTGACTTAATCGGGCAATCTCGTGACCAAAAGGCTGCCTCGGAGCGCCGCGAAATGGTTCAATTCGTCGCCTCTCATTCCGATGCTTTTTTTTTTTTTTCTTCTTCGAACTCGTTTCTCGTGTAGAATAGTTTGCTTACTGTTAAGCCTTCGTTGAACTAATGCATTCTTGAAATGTCTTGTATTGTAATTTACATCATAACTTAATCGTATTACAAATGCAATCAATAAACTATTATTATTAATATTATTATTATTAATATTAATATTATTATTAATATTAATATTATTATTATTAATATTATTATTATTAATATTAATATTATTATTATTAATATTAATATTATTATTATTAATATTAATATTATTATTATTAATATTATTAATATTAATATTAATATTATTATTATCATTATTATTATCATTATTGAAATACGATCACTTTCATAATCCGAGAATTATTTAATGAATGTGTAGTTGCATTTTCATGAAAGAGACTACGAGCTTCAACGATATATGTTTTAAATACGATTGCAATCCTCAAGAATTCATTGATACCTACTGAATAACTTCATATTATAAAATATCAGTTACTTCAATACTATGCGATATTGATAAGTATTTGAAATGAAGTAAGAGACAAGAGTTAGGTAATAAGTATTATCTGATTCTCCTCCAACCGCTCGTTGAAGTCTCTACGAATTGAGAAACATACTAAGGACCGGAAAGTTTCTAGTTTTAATTATCGATATTAGTTATCGCAGCTTCATAATACCACAATAGTTTTTGGAGAGTCCATGTTTCTCAGTAGAATTTTTATTTTGAGTACTATCCCAGTGTTTGATTGTTTCAAGTGCAGTAATGAGCCACGTACGTAGTTCTGTAAGTTACTGTAACCAAATTATTTAATTTATTTAAGTGCGATATCGTATTAAAAATATTTTTTTAATTTTAAATATTTTAAATTTCGTGCAATTGTTCTTCCTATTCTATAGAAAATTTCATTTGCAGTCTCATTCTGTAATATGAATTGTAAGCATCAGCCCACATGGTGTGCCAGCTAAGGTCCTGGTTCCGCTTTCTTCACCTGCAGTTCCAAATATTTCCACGTATAAATATATATTCCATATATAAACGTTTATCGATATTGAATACATGTATTTCTGCGCTCTTATAACACTCGATTACTATCCTCGAAAAACTTACGTTATCCATTATATTTCGAATCTTTACATTTTGAATAATATTGTGAATAAATAAAAGGAAACCCCTATTTATAGTTTTAATAACTAAAAAATACAAAATGGCTAGTAAAATCTTGTAAAAAATATTATATAGATATGCTGTTAGATCTAAGAATAAAATAGTTAAAGATTAATTTAAAGAAACAATTAGTCATAATATTTTTCTTTCTCTGAATTTCCTATGTTACACCAATTCGTAAAAGCAAAAGCATAATGCTGCAGGTACAAACACTGCCTACAAGTTTTGAAGTTCGCATCGCTGATGCAATCTTCCTCTTCTCATCAACCATGACATCAATTAACAATTGTTGAACTCTTGCTACATCATTCGAGCATTTCAAAAACTTGTTTCTGTGATGCCATCCTACGCAATAAGGGTAAAAACTAGATAAATACAGTCGTATAACTAAGATGTGTCAGTATATTTTAAGAGAGCATCATCTGTAGCAAATTAGAAAAACTAATAATTGCTTTACCATCTAGAAAGAGAATAATTAGAATAAAATCACAAAAATGAGGTTAAGAACCAAAATCAACAATTGCTGTCGTCGTATCTGAGAGATATTTGCTGACCACAATGGCCTTCATACAAAAAGTGTTGGCACTATAATGTTACCTACCCGTGATTACGAAGATAGATGGGGAAAGGGTACCCCGTCCCTACAGGCGCACTTACGTGGAAGAAGTAAGTCGGTGTGTATTTCACATATACAAGGATAGCATTCGAGTGTTCAATGAGAATTCAATCGATCAGCTAAATTTAGAATTAAAGTTAGCACGTTATTTTCCATCAGAAAAAAAAAAAAGTTCTCATACCGAATAACATGTTTGTAGAGGGTTAAAACATTAAAAAAATCGAGATATTGAAGAGACCTTATGAATCGACGTGTTGAGGTCCGAGTGATCGAGGTTCCAGTTACCGAATTTCCATTGCATGATCGATTCGTGATTCCGGACGCGTCAACGGCTATGGTAATTGGACCTGTAAGTGAAGTGCAAGTTTTATCACACCTACACTAACATATGCATGCCCTGCCTGGCTAAACACTGCTCCTAGCAATACTAACAAAATTCAAGTTTTTCAAAATAAATGCCTTCGCAGACTTCTTAATGCACCCTGGTTTATTCCTAACAGTCAAATTCATCGTGAACTTCAAATGC
This sequence comes from Teleogryllus oceanicus, assembly GCA_964035755.1. Classification (NCBI taxonomy): domain Eukaryota; kingdom Metazoa; phylum Arthropoda; class Insecta; order Orthoptera; family Gryllidae; genus Teleogryllus; species Teleogryllus oceanicus. The sequence continues at coordinate 38,977,267 of CAXIVR010000012.1, read as the reverse complement.
CTTACATCTCTGACTATTTAATAAGCTCATCCTCTAAATTTTATTCACTTCTTCCATCTTGCCCAAGCACTTCCTTTTTTCACCTTGGCCAACAAGCCAATACTCCGAACAGAATAAAATCTCGTTTTCCCAAAGATATTTTCAGACCCTCCTGATTCAAATCTCCCCACATGTCCTCTCAGAATATTTTATTTATCACCCCCTTCAAACCTTAAGAATATCAATCTCAAACTATCTTCCTCTCTCACCTCACCATAAAACATCAATTTTTGTCTTTCTTTGTGGTTTAACATCGCAATAAGACAATCAACTTAGAAAATTTTCCAAGAATTATGTATATGTATTCTCAACTCTGTAGGACCACCTGGTCGAGCAGATAGAAATAAATTTAAAAAAAGTTTTATCACGGGCGGTTGCTGTCCTTTGTTACCTTCCTCCGCTGGATGAGATGTAGCGCCGACGTACACGTCAGCTTGCGGGTTTTACCCTCATTGAGGTATCTCCACCAGCGAGGGGCTCCGCCCCCAACTGGGAGGACATCTAAGCTCTCGACTGATCTCCCGAAGTGAAAGTGGAAGTGTAGACCAAGCAAGTGTTTGTGTGTGTATAAGGGGTGGGAATAGGACAAGGCAGAAGAAGGAAAGATCGCGCACGGACCTTGCTACGGTGCTGCACCGGCATTCGCCTGGAATTGATCGGAGAAACCATAGAAAACTACCGATCAGTGCAGTCGGTCTCAAGAATTTTCCTGCAGATAGCGGCTGAAGTCTACCGAACTATCTACTTAATGTTGAAAACCCGCAGTGGCGGGACTCAAACCCTTGAACCTCCCGGACAGAGGCACTGCAATGGCAACAGTTGATGCCCTGAGCCATCTAAGCGGGTCAGAGTTTTGAGTAATTAAGATTCGAAACATCTAGGTTCCAGATACCAGGATTCGTGTCATCAGGGTTCGAGTTATTGAGGTTCGGGACAGTTTTTTTAAATTTCATTCTTTCCTTTTTTCTTCAAGAATTTGGGAGTACCCCGTAATCCTCAGTTCGCCAGACATTTTTATTCTTCTTCGGTTCTTCGTAAGAAGAGAAAGTTATGTAATCGTGTGCCGGAAATCGGCGAATTTTTGGCAGAAAAACACTTATTGCCGGGTCCTAGTAACGAAAACGTGTATAAATCCATTTTCTAAATAAATAAAAAGTTCCTCTAACACGTGGTGTAGCCAGAACCCATGCTTTGTGGGTCCTAGATACCGAAAACTCGATTGATGGCAAAATGCCTGTCTGCCCGTCTGTGTTCAACGCTAGCGCCTAAGTCGTTCGTACGAAATTAATATTCCCCGATCGATCTGAATGAACTCGAGGCTTAGGGAGTTTCAAACATATTTTAATTTTTGACAGTATGACAGTCCTTTATATGAAGCAAACATATACTTTTTTAAGCGTTGGCCCGAGTTCGATCCTTACAGCGCTTCTGTAGCTTAGTGGTATGAGTTAACTCTGACGTCTGAGTTCGGATCTCCGAGCGAAAAGAAAATTTGCAGGTTGAAAACACTTTTGCAGGATTATGTACAGCAGATCAGTTGGAAATCACGCGAGAAAGTGTTTGCTGTTGTAGCACCGCTCGTGTCTGACCTCGGCGAGGGCGTCTTGTGTTGCAGGCTGGAGAACAGCGTGCGGTGGCGGTCGCGGGACGGCCTGCTGCCCGACCGCCTCGAGTTCTTCCCCTCGAGCAACCCGGGCGTCGACGCCAACACCACCCTGGAGTTCGCGGGGCTGGGCGTCTTCACGGACGCTCTGGTTCCGCGCTGGCCTCAAGCGGGTGAGTGTCTGCGCTGACCTCGGCTTGTGTGCGCCCGCGCCCAAATGGTTTCATGGGCCCTTTCTAACTTTCTTCTGTTCCTTTCGTTTTTCGTCGCACATAATGCGGCGGCGATGGTGTAACGGTTAGTGTATCGGGCTGTTATACCCAAGCGGGTTCAAACCCGATCGAAATTCTTAAGGGCGGAAAAATCGTACTCCTTTCTGCGGAGGGGAAGTAAAGCCGGCTGTCCCATGTTAGTAGATTTACTGCATGTAAAAGATCCTCAAGCCTAAATGAAGCCTCTGGGCTAAATTGAAATTGACTCTTTCGTCACCCAACTAATACCTTCTTTCTCCCCTAGTAGGTGGAAGGAGCGTAACGAAATTTGCGTGGTCAGACGGAAGAGCAGGCCTCATTACCTGTGTCGCCTGTGTGTCGCCACGTAAAATCATTCATTCATAATTCATTCAATCATTCATAATCCGCGCCTGAAAACGTAAATTACCGAACTGATAACGTGAAGTACACGAGCCTAAGTTGCATCCCTGATGCTAGGGTTTACTTGTTTATAGTTGTATATCGGAGTTATTATTTAGGATAAATTATGTATTTTATTTTTATAAATTTGTAGCATTATTCTTTAAAATATACGAAACTTGTAATATATTTAAAATATTGTTAAAAATGTTAAGATATGTTCAGGTCTTCAATTCGTTTTTGAAATTAGATTTTTTTAGTGAAAGACTTTAAGGGAGAGGGGGCGCTGATCTAAAATCCACATCTCTAAACTAAAAGATTTACTTATATTCTTGCATTTGCATGTTGTAATTACTTAGCTCTTGAGTAATGTTATGCTTCCTACTATAGTGTTTCCTACGAACAATATATAGGAGTCTATGAAATATTATATTCTCAATTTATTATTTTTGTTTATAAATTAACTTACGTTAGTTACAGCTTTGTCACATCAATGTGTACATAACTAAAATATTTGTATGCTTTTGTGTGTGTTGAAAATTCGTATTGAGATAATATTTAGGACTATAAAGAAATAAATCGTCGGATAAAACTAATGTTTGCACAGGGTTCTTTTTAAAAAAAAATCGTTCGTCTGTTACGTAAGTCTTTATCCGACTTCCTGAAGGAGCCGCCCACTAGGCGATCACATGGGTTCTTGGAAAATCACTTCACCCGGTCTCGAGCAGGCGCAGAGGGGGATCAGTGTGACCTCCGCTCACCTACGCTCCCAGCAATTATTGTCCCACGCTCTCCGCTCTACCCAATGCCTTCGAAGACTAGGAGTGTATATCCACTTAGATGTGGTCATTGGGATTGAACCTGTGTTCACTGAGGGAAAGTATTATATCTAGGGACGGATTTTGGTGACCTAAAACACTGCCAAAACCTCTCTCTCTCTCTACCCAATGCCTTCGAAGAATAGGAGTGTACATCCACTTAGATGTGGTCATTGGGGTTGAACCTGTGTTCAATAAGGGAAAGTATTATATCTAGGGGCGAATTTTGTGACCTAAAACACTGCCAAAAATGATCAATAAAATGCTCTTAAAATGTTTTTAATTTTTATACTCGGCTTCCATACTTTTGGTTTGGACTTCTCTTTACCAGGAAATCTCTGTCGTTAGTTATCCTGCAATCGACAGCCTCACAGACCCGAAATCGATCAAAGCGCTGACGTGCTTGAACCGACAATGGCGCATCTTTAGATTACAAACAACGGTTGACAATGCAATTTCTGAACCAAGAAATCGAATAGGCTACTCAGGAATTCTGTGGAGAATATTTGTGTCATCTTTTAAATATTATTTTAAGCAAGTGCCATTAAAATGATATTAAAATCGATGAAATCAGCAAAAAATACATCAAAAATGACGGGGAATGGTAAAAAGCTACTTATTAGTCGAAATCGGCGAAAACTGCAAAAAAATAACGTATAAAAAGGGTCATTTCCTTTTTCATAGCATAAAATTAATTTCTATACTAAACGGCATTGTTCTCAAGTGAAAAGAAAAAAATGACATTTCATTAAAATCCGCCTAGTTAAATCCATGGAGGAATATTTTTGAGCGATAAAAGGTATTAAGTTGACGCAAGCTTTCTGGTCTCTGCTTCAAACCCATTGAAGTCCAAAGCGTCACCACAATAGATAAGGACTCTCGATATTTTCTTTAATGCGTTTTAATTTCATAAGTAAATATTTAAATTATTTTACAAAATACAAAGTTACAGTTTATTTTCATATTCATTTCTATTACATTGTTTAATATTGCTAAGGAACCCCATAGTTTGGTCATGCTTAAGCACCCTTAGATATAAATTCGACTTTGATTGATAAAATATAATTGCGGAAATAGAATGTTCAAATTCATCGTTCAACATATTTTGTAGTCAAATGTTTTCTTGACTATGAATATGTTAGGTCAGATTATTATATTCATATTTCTAGTGCCCAATACTCTTAGAAATGGAAAGAAATCTTTGCAGCCTCCGACCATGAGGGATGTGCCTCTAGTTGCGTTAAACTCCCAGGAACTCCGAAAAAAATAAAAATCAATTGTTTCGATTTTGTTTGAAAACTGTCGATTTTGTCTGAAAATAGCGTGCATTTGATTGTGTTATTCTGCGTATTCTCATACTGCACGTACCGACTGAAATTTGAAGCTGTGCGTCACTGATTGCGACACAGCTGTCATGTGTCATCTGTCGCCAATAAAGAGGTCTCCCGCCATTAAATATTTGCTATTTATATGTTGCATTACGGAACAACAACTTTTTTAATACTCTTGATGTAAAGAACTGTTGTTCTGTGTATCTATAGCATTTTTTCTGCTGCAGGCCAATAGTATTAACTGCATTTGCCAGTATGAAAATTACTTTTCGAATCTTCAAAAACTCGTTCAACGATTCTCATTTTCCCCTCTATAGCAGTAGCTCAATGCATCAACTGATGTCACTGCAGCGCCTCTGACCGGGAGGTCCCAGGTTCGAGTCCTGACGGCGGCAGGATTTTCGACATTATTTTTTTATTTATTTAGTCAAAAACAGTCAAAAAACTGTATGTAACGTATGGGGGAGAACACTAGCTTGTCAGATATGTTGAATTCAGTGGCTGCCTGGAGGAGAATTCTAGCGGCCGGCTGCTTTGATCGGTAGTTTTCCGTGGTTTCTCCGATCAACACCAGGCGAATGCCGGAGCAGTACGCTAACAAACGGGCCACCGACCGCGCGCGATCTTTTTTTCCTCTTCCTTGTCCTATCCTCTCCCCTTACACACACTTACACTAACATGCACTACACTACCATATATTCTGGGAGAACGGTCGGGAGCTTAGAGCTTGTCCCAGCTGGGGCGGTGCCTCCCTGGTGGGAGAGTCCTGGTTAGGGGGAAACCCCACTAGCCGACGGTAGGTCGGTGCCAAATCTCGCCATCCAGCGGGGAAAGATCACCGCCATCTCCCTCGAAAAACATGCACTACACTTACGGGACTAATAACCAAAGCCGTTGACGCGCCGGGAAACAAAAAATCGATCAATCTATCTATATCGAACAATGAAACTAGTACGTTTTACGTCATCTCCTCGCTCATTGTCTCTTGTCGACGAAGGAATTACGGGGAAAACCATGAAGTTTGAGATTCATGAGACTGCGCAGCTGTACCTAGAAGTCCTCCATGTGCTCCCGTTCCAGGGAGAGAGGTGCGCCAAGTGACTGCATCATCGTGCGGGGAACAGAACAATCAGAATACGTCGAACTGGGAGCGCCAGGAGGAAAGTCGCCAATGGCAAATCTAAACAACGCAAGTTCACGGAGTTCTTTCTTGCCTTTGGTATTTTATTTTTATTTATTTTGCGTCAAAAAATAGTTAAAACGTGCAATGGGGCGAAGTGAATTCTGTGCACGTTTTCAAAATTCTGTGATACTTACACTAAGTCGTATACTACTTGAATTTTGAGTTATTTAAAAAAAGCTCCGATGTAACAAAATCTATTTTCAACAATAAATCAGCAATAAATTTTGGGCTCTTATCCATGTTGTCCTTCGTCAAGGAATAATACTTCCTGCCGCGACAACCTGGAAACGATAATTTGAATAACTATATTTCCTAATGAATTGTAGAAGTCGTGCACAGATAATGAAGTTACATTTATGTGCAGAAGCAAAACCAGGGGCCATCTCAGCAATTGCTCAATGGATCAGGGAAACTGGACGAAAACCCTGATCGAGATGGGAGTCATTGACCCGGAGACTCCGGGCAGGACTTTCGACACTAGCTTTTCAGCTAGGTCGAATTCAGTCGCTGTCTGGAGGAAAATTCTAGCGGCCGGCTGCTCTGATCGGTAGTTTTCCGTGGTTTCTCCGATCAACACCAGCCGAATGCCGGAGCAGTACCCTACCAAACGGGCCATGGACTACGCGCGATCTGTCCTTCCTCTTCCTTGACTTATCCTCTCCCCTTACACTCAAACACTTACACTAACATGCACTACACTACCACATATTCCAGGAGATCGGGCGGGAGCTTAGAGCTTGTCCCGGCTGGGGCGGTGCCCCGCTGATGGGAGAGTCCTGGTTAGGGGGAGACCCCACTAGCCGACGGTAGGTCGCCGGATCTCGCCATCCAGCGGGGAGAGATCACCGCGCATATCCCAAGAAAAACAGGCACTACACTAACGGGACTAATAACCAAAGTAGTTGACGTGCCCAGAAACACGAAAAAATCAAATCAAATAAATAATAAGAATATATCGAATATGCCGTGCTAATTAATTCCTTTCCCACAATAGTGCGTCTTTCCTAGCTGTGACACCAAATTTATAATTAAACAAAATATATTTCTGACCTAACGAACTTACCCAGTTATTCTAAGGGTAAATGTATGCCAATTGGATACGACGACGGTACGCTCACTGTATGTAATATACAATATGATAATTTACATTATTCATGGCTTTGTAAATGTATTAATACTTTCAGCTGAAAGAAGCGTTAATTCTGTTGCAAAAAATAAGGGAACGTTGTTCAGGTGCTGAGAGTCTCTGTTACTGAAACGGATCTTTCTGGGAACAGTCCGCATTGAAAGCCTTTGCAACATCCTATTTTAAACACTGCAATCTGCGGGAACTATCTAAAAAAGCTTCCTGCCTTCGCCCTTCGGTTTTCGGCATACATTTTCTCTTACACGCAATTTGGGAACCGTATATTTAACTGAACTCTGAAGCCCAGCGTTCTCAACTGCGTTATGTAAGAAGTGCGTGGTATTCTTTCCTAATCGCCGTGAGTGATATTCTTTCCCACTGCGAATCATTTTCGAAGAAATGGCTTTGACTGACAATGACTCGAGGAAAGGCATGACAGGGCATCGTACGAAAAGATACGATGTTTAGAAATGATTTTCGTCAATTCTTTACAAAAAAAGTTTTTTTCCGATCATGTGATTTTCTTAAATTAAATGATGCATTTTTTTACGGTTCGGTGAATGAAGGATTTTTAGTACTCCTAATTTGAAATTATATTCATTGAGAAATGGTGGGTTGGAATTCAAGATGGCAAATGAAAACCATTAATGGAAAGAATAAAAGGATGAACTAACGACTTGAATTCCTGCAGTCACATTCAAGGTAGATGCGTTTTTTTTTTCATCTAATTGTAAGTGGGAGAATCATTACGATAGCGCATTATAATCCATTAACTTTCTCCTCAACTTTTGCACCTACATTTAGATGTTGGCGTAACTGTATGTAATACATTCAAAGAAATGTCTACGTAGCCACAACGATTAGTCTCTTCTTTCGCTTTCCATGCCTCACTTTCCCACGAGAAGTATGTATTGCATTAAAACTTGCTTAATAGGCTAGAATGTAATCTTATTATGAATAAACACGAATAAAAATTGGAAAACAAAGTTAAATATTTTGTATCATCGAACATTTCGACACCAAAATTGAGTAACGAAATTTCAAATGGAAAAGGTAGTTGAAGAAGCGAAGAGAATTGAAGATATCAAGAAAGTCGTGTCGTCAAGGTTCTACTTAATAAGTACCTAAATAAAATACTAAAAAATGAAACATTAGGTTTTTAAAACTCGCTCTCACCCTTAGCATAAGACTTTGTAGGCTAGTATGTGGTCTCATGGCGTGATCAAACCGTAGAGGAAGTGTAGCAGAGACAACCAACTGATGAAATTTCTTCTGCCAATCGAATGCTAAGCAAGTTAGTGAATTAAAGAACGAAAAATAAATGAATGATTAAATGAAAATTATGTACAAACCCCGTTTTGTCTTTTGGAAAACTACATTGAGTACTGATATTGCGAACCTCCACAATATATATGTTCACCTTATACGTTGGAACTGAATGTATCGACCAAGCCCCTACCGGGAGCGGTAGCTCAGTGCATTAACTGATGTCACTGAAGTGCCTCTGAACGGGAGGTCCTAGGTTCGAGTCTTGACGGCGGCAGGATTCTCGACACTAGCTTTCCAGTTAGGTCGAATTCAGTCGCTGTCTGAAGGAGAATTCTCGCGGCCGGCTGCTCTGATAGGTAGTTTTCCATTGTTTCTCCGATCAACACCAGGCGAATGCCGGAGCAGTACCCTAACAAACGGGCCACGGACCGCGCGCGATCTTTTTTTCCTCTTTGTCCTATCCTCTCCCCTTACACACACTTACACTAACATGCACTACACTACCACATATTCCAGGAGAACGGTCGGGAATTTGGAGCTTGTCCCGGGTGGGGTGGTGCCCCGCTGGTGGGAGAGTCCTGGCTAGGGGGAAACCCCACTAGCCAACGATAGGTCGGTGCCGGATCTCGCCATTCGGCGGGGGAAGATCACCGCCATCTCCAGAGAAAAGCACTACACTAACGGGAATAACGACCACAGCAGTTGACGCGCCCGGAAACGCGAAAAAATCAATCATCAATCAAAACCAAGCCCCTCCCGCCAATACCTCTCTCCATCGAAACCTATGGAAGTTGCTGACTTCCAAGTAGAGAAAAGAAAACTATGCGGGGTGTGGGCAGCCTGTTGAGTCCCCTGCAAACGGGCGAGCGCAGGGCAGCGACCGTCGACGGCCTTCGCACGCGGCCCCGCCCCCGACCCCGGCACCCGCACCGGGCGACCCTGGTGGCTCCGCCGCCTCCGCCTCCGCGCGCCGGCTGGCGAAAACAACGACGCCTACCGTGGCCCGGGCCTCGTCCGCAATGCGCGGAAAGGCCCTGACCCCGCCGGCCCCCGCAGCCGGTCCGCGTTGGCCCAGCGCTCCGCTCTAGTGGCCGTTGGCCCGCCAACCCAACGACTTTCTTAAAGATGAGCCAAAGTGACAGCTAGTGCTGGCAACATAACTGAAGATTATGTGGTCGTCGTGCCCTTGAGCCAATTACACTCCCTTCCTGCATTCGTTCGTTTGCAGTTGGCTAACTTGTAAATGGCGTCGACGCTTCCTTTTGTCATGTCCTCGTCCGACGAAAATATAGTGCGCCGCAGGAAATAATTGAAATTAGGAAATGCAGTGTTATGTGCTCTTCTGTAAAATTTTTTTTTCTATAAACATTACATTAAATTTACTTTTTGTGTGATAAATATTATGTTTATTCTAAAACTGAGGCCTGAATGAGAGATGGTACCGGTGCACGTGTTTCCGGCTTAAAATCATTTTTCTTTCTATTTACATTCGTGGCGGTTTTCTTTTACTGGTTGTGAGAGCATGTTAAGAGATTTTCCACTCACGTAATTAAATTAAAATATTTCCTGGACTCACGTACGTGCATATACCTCAGCGAAACTCTTAGGCTTGTGCATAGGGACGCTTTCACAGGAGCCATTAGCACTGAACAGCTGTCGCGGCGGAGGGATACTTCTCTGAATAACATGTGTTGCTCACTTGTTACGCGAACTGTCACTTTGGCTCATGTTTAGAAAAATCCTTCATTATCTGCCTGTCAGTGAGTTTGAACTATGAACTTCAGCCAACCAACCAACATTCGGCGAATCATTTTGGGTAAAAAAACACACCAGCGTCTTTCTCATAATAAAAATATTTGTAATGAATCAGTCAAATGTATCATTCAAAGGTCGTTTGTTAGGAATCATCGATTCACATTCAAATGTTCTTGTAAAGAATTTCTGGTACAAAATTTCAGAAACTGCTACAAAATGTTTTACTTGTAGGTGCAAAATGGTCACTAAGGCACAAATATCTAACTACGTGAAGTTGTGTCCTTTCGGGTAAAAATGTTTGTATACTTTATGTTGTAGTAAATAAAAAAGGTTGTCCTTAGCACAAAAAGCTTTGTAATTTTCCCACGGTTCCAAGGAGGTTAGCAATAAATAATTCCTTTAGCCTTTTGGCCTCAGATGCATAAAGTCCCCCTTAGTAAGTGCTTTTCTTAATTTTCCAATTCCGTCACAGTATGTATCCCATCGGAACATTGTGTACAATTTCGTGACTTGAAGCGCTATTGAAAATCTGGAGGTTATTTGTAAAATGTGAAAGATCTTCAATTCTGACGGCCAGCTAGCGAGATCGGGCGAGATTCAGCTGTTTTGTAAAATGCACCTCAGTTTCGTCAGTTCGTATTTTTTGTTCTTTGTTGTTTGTATCGACAAAATAGTTTTATTTTCTTCGGCAATACTTTGAAATATCCTCAGCGCAATTTCAATTGTTTAAACCGAAAAAAATGTTTTTAGGTTTTTTTCACTACCGTCCACATTGTTTAAAAATCTGAAAAAATATATGTTATAGAATACTATAAGACCCATTTTAGGTGAAAAAAATTGAGACAGTACTCAACGTTATCACGTCGAAAATAATTTCAAAATTTATTTATTTTTTTCTATATGAATTTGGCATCAAACTCCGTTGACAAAAATATCTTTAAATTGAGCTATGTTTACCCGTCTCTGAAATTTTTGTATCAGCCTGATACACGCAATAGATGCGGAGAAAAAAAAAACATGAAAAACACGTTTCTCGTTGTATTTCTGCAACAGATTGCCCTAGGAGGCTGATTTTTTTGTGAATATACGTTATTTTTTATTGTTTCATATGAGCATCGCGATTATCGATTTGGTTTGGGGCACTTTCCCCCCCCCCCCTTATTTCATACCCTTTAGTTACCGTGTAAAAGTTTCGTCACTGACGCAACTCGCAACGCATCTAGACGGAGGTATTTTTGCCGGGCAGAAGATATTTGCTGAACTGGAGGTCCGGGCAGAACCAAGGGAAGAAAGTTTCGTCGCCCAAGTAATACCTTATTTCTCCCATGGTTGGTGAAAGAAGCGTAGCGAAATTTGCTTGGTCAGACGGAAGAGCAGGCCTCATGGCCTGAGTCTCGCCACGTAAAATAAGGCACATTCAGTTCAATTCAATTCAGTTCAGTTCAAAGAAAGAGTAACATCAACGGGCTGAATAGTGAATGTGCGGGCAATGTTGGCTGTGCGGGGCAGCAGGATAAGCCGAGCACGCTGCAAAATCAGCTCTTTAAGTAATGTACGTCGTAAATCAAAGCCAATGTATAAATTAACTATTATAAACTAACGGATTAAGTTGAAACCTTGTTCCGAAAAAATCCGCCGTTTTCCATGTTAGCCGTCAATTTCATTATGTTTGGTTTGTTAGTTTGAGAAGTTGTGTGGCAGGGGACATGCACCTTTTAGGTTTCAGAATATTTTATATGCCGTAAATGTATGGCTAGTATAGAGTTATTAACCGCTGAACTCAATCAAGACAGCAGTATAAGCTATGTATTGAAATGTAAGCAAAGTAATACGCATACGAACTGTCACTCTTAAGATCAAGTCCGTTGCTACAACGTGCCTTTTCAGTCCTGATCTGTCAAACCTTTCAGATAGTAGAATAGAAAGAGTATTTCTTTTGAATGTACTATAATACAGTTCCGAGGGTTTGCGATGTTGGTTTTTTTATGATATGACATCACATTCCTCGAAGGGTTCAATGCAACCTGCTTTCTTTTAAATTGTAAAAAATCCATTGGCACATTCTGAAAATATTAAGGTATTCAGAATACAACTAAGTTTTCGGTTAAAACTTTGTACTCCATTTCTTTTCGCAATAGGACAATAGGCAGATAATCCGTTCCTTTAGGTGTCTAGTAACATGATCGGAGTCGTATCAATTTAGCATCTCTGCCCTGAGAGTTTCAAGTACTGTCCCCATCGTGTGTATGAAGTTTTCTCATCTGCGATATGTGATGTGCCATTGAAGGACTTGTACTGTACCAACCGCGGAGCCGAGGAGCCACTATATGTACCAAATTTTAGTAGAAAAAACTTAAGGACCGTGAAGAGAAGACTTGCTTACGAAAAAAGCAAAGAAGGGCTTGTATCTTTTTATAGAGTAATTTCGGTAATAGAATGAAATGGTGAGAGAACCAGAGCACCTTAAAATCAGAGAGGCTCAGAGGCTTGTTCGATTTGTTATTAACTCAAAATCTCTGGGGAAATAAATTCTATGAAAGTTTTACTTTTATTTGAAAATGTCATGTATATGTACAAGAAATTCTTCACCAGCTGTTCACTTCATTGTGTGTTTATAACGTCCTGAAATTCTATGCAATGTTTGTGCAGAAAAATTATGCGATTGAAGCGGTATTGTATGCGGGTTGAACAGTATGAACTGTATTTGCACATTTTACTGATCTAGCATGAACATTCTTAAATTTAATTAGCAGTTAATATAATATAAAAACGTAAAACTGTTACTAATTTCACTGCGCAAATTAATGTTACTTGTCAATCTAATATGACGTTGATATTATAAGTATTTCAAGTAGTGCGAATGTTTAGCATTATATCTTACACCAATTACTCTGTACAATTCAGTGATATATCTTAATCAGATAAAACTAGCATCAAGCCATTAGTTATTGGATAAATGGAAGTAATATTCGGCAACTTAAACGTATTACCTTCCGAGACCCGACCTTCGACACTCGTTGCTAAACTGATGATGGCAGAGCTGACGAAAACCGTCTCTCATAAGTTTAAGGTGAGAAATATGACTTACATTATTCCCATTGTGATGTCAACAACACCACATGAACATTTATACAAAACCATTAGTTATTGTAAAAATTCGTGTAATTGTCATATTATAACTGTGAAGACCTCTCCTTAATAGCATTCAAGGATAGAATGCTGACCATGAATGCAACTGAAATATTTCTCCGAGCTTTCTGTCCCACATTTTTACTGCCTAGCTGCCATCTCACAGCTGCTCGCAGATGAAATTATCATTGATAATTGCCACCAAAGAAGATATTCTTTGCTGGTGTAACCATGAAAACATTGAAGAGAGAGAATATTTGATGACAATTGTGGCGATAACAATGGTTCTGGTTTCTCATCGAGAACAAAGGATACGAGCCCCAAACCTTATTTTGGCGCATGTGCTTGTTTAAATTAGCATTTTCGGGGACTGCGCTTGCGACTGTGTTTCACCATTGTCAGCGGTCGAGCGAAGGTCCCACCGTTTCTCACTGTTCGCCTTCCCTTCTCCCTCCCCTTCCTCGTGCATCTCATTTAGTGCGCTCGCTCGCAAATGGCCCACACAACCAGCTTCCCAGGTGCCTCACCCTTCCCCCTCCTCAGCCCCGCTCTCCCACCTGTTGGGCTTCAGGAGTTGGAATGGAACATGCATCGTCACACGGCCATTTGTCTTCATTTATGGTTCCATGGTTTCGCGTTTGGACAGTTTGTGACATGACGTAGTGTGACAGTTTGTGTGACAACCACGGCGAGCCGGCTCATTCTTAGATAGATAGATAGATCGATAGGTAGGTGGGTGGGTAGGTAGGTAGGTAGGTAGGTAGGTAGGTGGGTATGTGGGTAGGTGGGTGGGTGGGTGGGTAGTAGATAGGTGGGTGGGTGGGTGGGTAAGTAGGTGGGTAGGTTGGTGGGTAGGTAGGGATTCTGCAGGTAGCTATATACAACCTGGTGGCAGACCACTGCAATTTACATTTTACAAATATTAACCTTAAATTACTTAACAATGTAACTTTAAATTCTTTAAAGACATAATAACAACAATAATAATAATATTCTAATAATAATAATAATAATAATAATAATAATAATAATAATAATAATATGTAATAATAATAATAGCATTAACTACATTGTATGGCTGACCTGCACAGTTATTTTAAACTATTAAATACAAGACTACACGACTTTTTAATTACACTTCACTTCACAACATTTGAAATTCACTTCTCTTTCTACTTCTTTACTGCACTACACAGCACAACACGTCACCACACTTCAATACAATACTACTTTGAATATAATTATATATTTAATACAGGAACGCATTTAATAGTAATTAGCACAAACATAATAGCAATAAAAATAACAATAAACAAATAATATCTGATATAATAATCCAACTTACTGAATTAATAAAGTTTACAAATACCATTAGTTAATTTATTTTTAAATCTTCGAACACCTAAGGTCAGAGGTCAAATGTTTCGGAGGTGTACACATCACTAATGTTATTTTCAAGGAGTCAGCATTCCCCAGAACTCCGCGTAAAGCGTTCTAAATTGCAGTACTACATTCAGGGCTTTGACTTATTATTCCTATCACAAGACGTCTCTTGTAGCATTTCTGTGATTTTGATTCAGTGGTGAGTTGTAGTTGACATTTACATAATTGAAATGATTGAAGGCGTTATCATTGTCAACAATAGTAGATACTATTGTTGACAATGACAACGCCTTCAATCATTTCAATTTCTGTGATTCCCAACAGTACGACCAACATACTGAATTCAGTTTGTGATTGGATTGAATGAAGATCGATTTTATATTTGTTTGGAAACGCCGCATTTTGGCGGCCCGCAATTCGCCTCCTGAGTTGCAGAGCTTTGTTCGCAGAGGGCGCGTGCGAGGCGATGAGCGGTCGAGGCGAGGGCTTCCGGCGCGAGGGCGAGGACGAGGCCGAGGGCGGCCCGCGGTACGTGGCCTGCCTCACCGGCGGCTGCGTCCTCGCGGAGAGGCGCTGCGACGGCCGGGCCGACTGCGCGGATGGCTCCGACGAGAACGAGTGTAAGTAGCATCCCTCCGCCAGCTACACTTTTAAATTGTTTATTTGTTAAGTGGTTCAGTCGCTGTCTGGAAGAGAATTCTAGCGGCCGGCTGCTCTAATCGGTAGTTTTCCGTGGTTTCTTCGATCAACACCAGGAGCCACGAATGCCGGAGCAGTACCCTACCAAACGGGCCACGGACCGCGCGCGATCTGTCCTTCCTCTTGCTTGTCCTATCCTCTCCCCTTACACACACACTTACACTAACATGCACTTCACTACCACACATTCCGGGAGACCAGTCGGGAGCTTAGAGCTTGTCCCGGCTGGGGCGATGCCCCGCTGGTGGGAGAGTCCTGGTTAGGGGGAAACCCCGCTAGCCGACGGTAGTTCGGCGCCGGATCTCGCCACCCAATGGGGGGAAAATCACCGCCATCTCCCGAAAATAACATGCACTACACTAACGGGACTAATGACCACAGCAGTTGACGCGCCCGGAAACACGAAAAAATCACTCAATCAAATCGAATCAATGAACAAAAGCAAAGAGAAGCGCTAACGTTGAATAACTATTGTAGCAGTGTTGGTAATAAAACTGTTGTTTTGTATTCTCGTGCGCTGCCTGCAAATGGGTCTTAACAGCGGGGTTTTGCCCGTCTTGTGTGCTGCAGGTCCCCCGCCTCATGACGAGGAGCGGGAGTACCGGCTGTCGAGGGCTAGCCGCAACGCGGTGAGTGCTCCGCCTGTCTGCCTGCGCTCAGGAAAATGTTGCCGGTATGGAGCGAAGACAGCGATGGGCCAACTGTGTCGGGAGGGGAGCTTGGGTGTGATTTGCAATTGAAGGCTGCAGAATGGTCTAAATCTGCACTTCGATCGTTATTTTCTTCTACCCTCCCCTCATCTTCCCCTTACTCTTCTTAGTTCTTTTTAGACTTTTTCTTCTTCGCCGATAGGACCAGCTAGGAAATGTATCAATTCATTTCTTCCTATATTGATGATTTTTCTTCCTCCTTTTCCAATACTTCTTGCTTTCATTGTGTTTTTTTCTTTCTCTCCTCGGACTACATTTTTACATGCGTTCCGTTCGTTTTCTTTCTTGGAATAATTCCATTTGTGTCACCTTAAATTATTTTCTTCCTCTTTTTATAAAATTTCTTTGCCAATATTTTTCACCCTTTGCATCTATGGTACTGATGACTTCTTATCTGACAAATATTTCGTTAGTCTTCCATTCTAAACTAATTTTCATTTTTTCTTCCATGCATCCAAGGTTTTGTAATTATTTTTATTTCCCATATTTTCAGTTGGTTCAATCAATAATTCAGCTCTACCTTTGTTCTACACATTAATGTTATTTTATTTTTTATTTACTTATTTTCTTCATTTTCGCATTTTTATTTACGTAAATTGGGTTGAAAGTAGTGTTGTATAGAACATCTTGTCCTATTTTCAGAAGAAACTGCAAGGTAGATATGCTATACTTAGTTTTAATTCCTGCCACGATATTTTTAACTGCCCTGGAAAGGAGGAAGTTATACAGTTTGTCGTGTATATATTTTTTATGTTTGTTGATCCATATCCTTTTCAAAACTACTCAGTTTGAAATGATTTTTCTTACATGTTGTGTAGTCTGAATCCAAGTTTTGTGGAATCATGAAACCTAAAAACTCGTAAACGCCAAAACCTATATATGTCCGTCTGTCGGTGGTCAACATTCTCAATCGTTCAGACGATTTTCTCCAAAATTGTTATTTCCTGATCGATCTGACCGAATAATGTGAGAAACGTCTAGTTTTTTAAGCCTCGGTAAGGTAGGGTACTCTCAAGTGACTGGTGGTGTAGGGGATACGAGTCTTGCGTGTTAATTCGAAGGACTTCGAGTTCGAACCCTGCGTTCGAATCTTGACGCGAAGAAAGAGAATTGGTTGTTGGAAACTCTTTTGCAGGTTCATGTAGTAGTATAATATGGCCGCTAAAATAATGTGAGAAAACATTATTACTTACATTATGTTGTAGCACCACTAGTTTCAAAAGTATTAGTTATTTTCGCGTAATATTGAAGTAAATCGTGTCAATATTCCAGAAATATGTAAATTATTCAAAAATTTTTTTAAATTTTTTAAAAAAAACAAATGATGATTTTCAATAAACCTCTGATTTTTCAAAAGTTACTCGTACAAAAAATGTACATTACTTTCCTTCTTGTGGTCACAAGACGTTGCAAGGCAGTTAAAAATAAAACACAATTAAAAGTGTAAAATCTCCCCTGCAAAATAAAAAGATCACCAAAAATAATGTTGAACATATATTTGATATTTCGATTCGGTAAAGATTTTATTTTTTTTTTAATACCATGTAAAGTCATTGCCTAAC
Source organism: Teleogryllus oceanicus (assembly GCA_964035755.1). Lineage (NCBI taxonomy): Eukaryota > Metazoa > Arthropoda > Insecta > Orthoptera > Gryllidae > Teleogryllus > Teleogryllus oceanicus. The sequence continues at coordinate 38,960,028 of CAXIVR010000012.1, read as the reverse complement.
CGAAAGACGAGGTTCCTCTTTTACAACTTTTTCGTGTGTAATATAACTCGGGGCTAGTAGCCAAAACATTCTTATGTTATTTAGTAATTTTTACTCGTCAAAGAAGAGGAAGAGTTTCGTTTTATTTTGTTTCAATCTTCCTATCTCTGGGATCGACGTTCGAATGCCTTCTTTGAAGCAATTTTCTTAACATTTCACTCCTGTGTTGTTATTGTTACTCTATCCACATCACTACTGAGAATTCAGGCTGAGAATTAAGTAAACGAGCTGCTGTTGCCATCTAGTTTCATATTAGTATTGATTGACGTATCTTATTCTGCCGTAGGAGGAGGAATAGAGTCAAAAATCGTCGGTCGAGATCTCTAACTTGTAAGTTAGTGAGTTGTAAAACCGTTTTGACGGACTCTAAGATGAATAAAGTGTATTTTACCACGATGTGTGTGTCTCGCATAACTTTGACAGATTAGAAGCTTTTGGGTTCTAACTTGTTTCTCGCGCGATAATTAAGATCTGTTAGTGTCGATCCAAAAATGATTCAGTGGTGTGGCTGGTGAGAAAATACACTCAGTTGTGTGTGAAGAAAATGGCGTAAAAGTAGTGAAAATTGTCTCATTAACCTAATATCAAGGAGCTGGAACAATGTAATAAGATATTACGCAGGTCCCAGAGACCACAGACCCCCCCACATACACACACCCTTCTTAGTCGATAAGACATATTGAGACAGCTGTTGGAGAAATAAATACCACGTTGTAAATGAAATGTATTCAGAAACCGTTAGATACTTTTACTTAATACACATAGTTACAGAGACGCTGGGATCAGCAATCATCATCATCAGATCATTATGCCGGTTCCAGCGCCCCCATCAATCATCAAACCCACACCACTTTGGTGAAATAGGTAGAGAAATTATGAATAGACGATTGTGTTACGTTTCGGCCTGCCGAATCTTAATTTCCAAATTCTACATTTCTCAAGACTAAGGCAAGGAAAGTTTCGGTACACCACAGATCCCATTGTTTTAGTTTTAGTTTTAGTCTGCGAGGATTCATCTAAATGAATGCACATTACGTAAAGAACTTACTTCGCTTGATTTCCCTCGAAAGAATTTAAAAACTTTCATTACCAGTCACTTCTCAAAAAAGATATAGAATGGCAGCGCACATAACTGTATAAACCTGTATTCTTGTTTTTTCCCTTTTAAAGTTCCGCTTGGGATTTATTAGGAATTCAGTCGCTTCCCTTGCGCTGGGACTGGAACATCAGCACCTTGTATCTTTATTACTTCGTTTTTGCCTTAATTGTGTTTCTTCAGCAAGGAACACACTCATCGCTGGATCTTTTACGGCGAGCGCGCAAAAAAGAAGTCGTTAACTGTAGAGGGCTCTTAAAACATGCCTTCACAAATGGTTAGTTTTCTTCTTGAATATGCCGTCTTGAGAGAGGCAAAAACGGATATGTTACGACATTCGAATAGTTTCAAAATAATCATCTTTTGTATTCAAGATTGGATGGATAAAGAGCTCTTTTATAATGCTTTAGGCCAACCAGTTTACGCACTAATGTTGTCCACTGACAGACCAACGGACAGACGTATTGAGAAAAAAATATTTTTCAGTATAAAGGACCCACAAAACGTTGATTGTGACTACACATATACGACTACACTATATAAAAAAGGATTTTACTACATGTATGATGGAGCGGAGGAAATCTCACGTTTTCGACATCAGGAAACCTCAAAACTTTGAAAAATCGGCACTTTATCTGTGGCATTACGTGGTGTTATTACGGTACATTTAAATCTCTAGTAATAAAAACTTCAAATTTCGGGCCCAGCTGGTCTCTTGATGAAGTACATTCTGAAAACGCCATGTGCCTGGAACACCAGCAGACACGTGGTGTTGTCCAGAATATACTTCGTCTCGTACGTATACGTACGAAACTGATTTGTGTTCTCTGGATAGACGTCAACTTAAATAAAAGAGAACTTCAATCGAAATCCGGGCCAATGACCCCCATCTCGATCAGGTTTTTGTCCAGTTTCCTGGCTTATTGAGCAAATGATGTGATGGCTCCTTGTTTTGCTCCTTGCTAAAAATTATGTTCAGAAGCACAACAAGACGACAACTCAGCATTTGCTTAATGGATCAGGAAACTAGACAAAAACCCGATCGAGACGGGGTACATATAATATAGATTCTCTATGCGCACGTGTTGTTGAGCTGACTTTCTGCTTGTAGGAGTAGAGTCGGGAGTATGCTACTATTTTAGCTACTTGGCTGTCCGGGAGACGCCGTGTCCTAGGTATAGGTATCAACGTTTCGGCCGCCATTCTGCGACCTTAGGACGCAGCTTCTCCCGGACAGCCAAGTAGCTACTGACTCCGACCGCGGAAGCCTATGCTCTCATGTTACTATTTTCTTAGCAATGCAAAAAAATAATTCAAATCTGGAGTTCGTTTATCGATAAAAATAAGTTTTCTATTACTCAGGAGTAAATATGTAGTAGTTTTCAAAAGTTGCGAACTTCGCTTTTTTGGGAACTTTTACTCATCATTCAACTGTTTATAGTTAAAATGTTGGTAAGAGATTCTGGAGCTCAAAAAAACGTGCGCAAAGGATACTTCTCCCTCATACGTCACATACAGTTTTTACTGCTTTTTAACTAAGTAAGTCAAGTCAAATCAAAACCGAAGCGACAAGGACAATTTTAGCATTCATATTCATAATGTGCGATTACATTGCACACATTTAATAACAATTTTTAATAACGTTTAATGACAATTTTAACTTATTTATTATCAAGCTTTTGACTTGTTTGCATGCTTGAATTCATATTGTTTAACCCAAGTACGAGTATCTCAGTCGCCTTGGTATCCACCTGACGTCCACATTTCCTTACGCGAAGTACTATCCACAGATTCCAAGTCCGATCAGTGCCCAGGTGCGCACAGACAGTAGGTCCTTGAGGGCCCCTTATTCCAAAACAAAAGCGCCCTCCCTCCAGTGCATAAACAGAATCCATCTCCCTATGCTATAGAAATAACTTACAGCGGTTAATTGTATTTAGAGGTAAATATATTTTATGTATGCTGTATTTCACGACTATCTGTAGTAGAATCCATTATGTTGTTCATGGGTTTTGGTCCTTACATTAAAACAATATTATCTCAGTTTTCCGACGTTTCGGAGTTTTATTATTTCGTCATCAGGCAGATCAGCCCTGAGGAAGACCACGAAAAGATGGTCGAAACGTCGGCAACACAGCCTTCGACGCGGCGTCACCCGGACAGCCAAGATCATCCACATCACGAGGCTCTGTACTGACCATATAGTCCATGTGTATGGTCATCGTGCCAGCTCTTGTGACATAGAGTGCCGTGATTTTTGTTACAATGTGTAAGATGTTTGTATAATATTCCCTACCCAAGTAAGACCTGATGTCGGAGAAATGAAATACCGAAACGACGAAAAACTGTGATAATATTGTTTTAATTCATGGACCAAAATCCATGAACACATGATGGACAATACAGAGCGTTCAAAAAGTCTTTCCGCAGTGGCTTTCTCCCCACTCCACCATCCTTTTTGCGGAAACGCCAACATCGCGGTGATCGCACAGGAATAAGTTCACCTATTTTTATTTCGACTACTGCATGCTTGCAATATTATCCTACAGATAGTCGTAAACACAGTATACATAAAATATACTTATTTCTAAATAAAAATAATAGCTGTAAGTTATTTCTATAGCATAAAGAGATGAATTCTGTTTATGCACTGAAGGGGGGGCGCTTTTGTTTGGAATAAGGGACCCTCAAGGACCTACTGTCTGGGTGTACCTCGGCACTGATCGGACTAATTCATTGACCAAAACCCATGAACACATGATGGAGAGTATTTTGATGTGTACTCTCTCATCTTGAATCAGTGAAAAGCCACTGATTGACAGTGACTATTCACTGATCGTGGTAGTTATAACTCTGCCACCGACAATCAGTGAACTGTACTGAACGAATCAGTGAAAATCGGGCCCACTTTTTGAATCAGTATTCATATATGAATGGAAAAACCTTGAAAGCCCCAATTCAGTGGGGCGAATGCCGGAGCAGTACCCTAACAAACGGGCCACGGACCGCGGTGATCTGTCCTTCCTCTTCCTTGTCCTATCATCTCTCCTTAAACACACATTACACTAACATACACTACACTACCACATATTCCGGGAGACCGGTCGGGAGCTTAGAGCTTGTCCGGCTGGGGCGGTGCCCCGCTGGTGGGAGAGTCCTGGTTAGGGGGAAACCCCACTAGCCGACGGTAGGTCGGCGCCGGATCTCGCCATCCAGCGGGGGAAGATCACCGCCATCTCCCGAGAAAAAAACATGCACTACACTAACGGGACTAATGACCAAAGCAGTTGGCGCGCCCGGAAACACGAAAAAAAACCAAAACCCATTGCAGTGGGGTGTGAAGGCAGGTTGCCCCGGCTGTCCCTTCTGGGCGCCCGCCAGGAGCGGCGTGCGGGGAGGCCCGCCCTCGCTCCCGGCGCTGAGCTTGCGCGCGCGCGCTCGCGCGTCCTGCGGCAGGACGTGTACGACCTGCACGGCGGCGACTGGGGCTGGCGCGAGATGAACGACGAGTACGGCGGGGAGGAGTTCTTCCGCATGCGCATGCCGCCCGTCGCCGACGACTGGTTCGTCACCGGCTTCAGCGTCAGCAAGGTCAAGGGCTTCGCCACCATCGAGCGGCCCGTGCCGGTGCGTACAGCGCGGCTGCAGGCCCCCCCCCCCCTCCTCACGCGTGCCGCTGAGCAGGCGCGGCTCGTGGTTTTCCGAATGGGGAAGGCTGTAAATACATTATTTTGCATTGCATTTGTATACATTCGCTTTCGATAACGAAGACTAACACACACGTAGGCATACACATAGGCTTACACATAGACACACACAGAGACACACACAGCCACATGCACAGAGACACACGCACAGAGACACACGCACAGAGACAGACACACACATAGACACACACAGAGACACACACAGCCACATGCACAGAGACACACGCACAGAGACACACGCACAGAGACACACGCACAGAGACACACGCACAGAGACACACACACAGAGACACACACAGAACACACACAAGACACAACACAACACACACAGAACACACACAGACACACAACACAACACACACACAGACACACACACAGCACACACAGACACACACACAGACACACAGCACACACACATACAGACACACACACACATACAGACAGACACACACACAGACACACACACATACAGACACACACACATACAGACACACACATACAGACACACACACATACAGACACATACAGACACACGCACACACATACAGACACACACACACACACACACAGGGAGTGGTAGCTAAGTGCATCAACTGATGTCACTGCTGCGCCTCTGATCGGGAGGTCCGAGGTTCGAGTCCTCACGGCGGCAGGTTCTTCGACACTACATTTTCAGCTAGGTCGAATTCAGTCGTTGTCTGGAGTAGAATTCTAGTGGCCGGCTGCTCTGATCGGTAGTTTTCCGTGGTTTCTCCGATCAACACCAGGCGAATGTCGGAGCAGTTCTCTACCAAACGGACCACGGACCGCGTGCGATCTTTCCTTCCTCTTCCTTGTCCTATCCTCTCCCCCTTACACACGCAAACACACACACACACACACACACACACACACACACACACACACACATACACTTACACTAACATGCACTACACTACCACATATTCCGGGACACCGGTCGGAAGCTTAGCGCTGGTCCCGGCTGGGGCGGTGCCTCGCTGGTGGGAGAGTCCTGGTTAGAGGGAAACCCCACTAGCCGACGGTAGGTCGGCGCCGGATCCAGCGGGGGAAGATCACCGCCATCTCCCGAGAAAAAAACATGCATTACACTTACGTATAAAAGTTTCGCTATTTAATTTCAATAAATAATGACTTATTTACGTCAGTGAAAGGGTAGGATTGGAGTGACTTGCATAATTTCTTATCTTAATCAACTCTATCTTAATAAAATAATTACCGAAGGAATTTGACATTGACAGAGATTTTCCGAGTGAAATAGGCTTCAGGCTACCCAGGGGGGTACAAAAACTGAATGGGTTTCAAAGTTGGGACCTGTTTTTACAATTTAAAAAATAATCTGAATGTTTGTTTGTATTGACTCCGGTTTTCTTTAAATTGTCTTTACATAGATTTCATTGTCAATGAAATAGAAATACATCTATGTGAAGGAGTTGAGTAGAAAACCGAGGGCTCATTTCTAGTTGTCCTTAGTCCTCGTTTGAGCTTTAACTGGTATGAGATTAACTTGTATGAAGCTGTCAAATTCATTTCAGATGCGATTTCATTATTTTTCAAATCGAATCATACATTTGCTTTGGGATTGTAAGTTCCGCATTGAGGATATTCTCTACTTCAGGAGTACAACATGTCTAGTTTCGCCAAACGTCAGAATCGATGAGCGGAAAAATCCCAAAACGCGTTCTCGACATACTTCGCACACTACACTCGCAAACAGCACACTGCGCACAAACATAAGATCAGCTTGGACGGAAATGGGTTCTGATTCTGGCACCTTTAATTTCATAATGGCTGCTCATGTTCAAATTGATTTCACTAAATACACTTGGGTTTGAAGCAAACCTTTCATTAAGACATGTACAAGGTTTAGGAAAAGGCGAGTGTGATTGATAATCAACCAAATCCGCAAAAGGCACTTTTTGCAATGTGCCCAAATGCCAGAATTCCAACCAATGTTGAATAGTTTGGCTGGCTGTTCACATTTCTCAGATGTTTGGGGGGCACGCCCCCCCCCCCCCAAAGATCTTTTGAACCGCAAAATAATTTAGTTTTTTTAGTTGAAAAATTTGTTCCATTATTTTTATTTGTTTAGTTTCATTAATATTGGATTTGAGATTGATCCATTGATCGGGTTGTGATAAATAACGTTTAAAGTTCGCTTTCAGAAATGTTGAATAGTTTGGCTGGCTGTTCACCAACGAGAGAGAATATAGTAGTATATAGACATAGTATATTCTAAGTCGTTGCTGTTCACATTTCTGAGGCATCTGTGATTCGAAGCCGGTGCCCGTGCGCGCTCTTAGCGGCGCGGTTCGATGGCGGCGCGAACGGCACGTCGATACCCGCACGCGCGGCAGTGCACGGCTTCGCCATCTGTCGGCAGTTTTCAACGGAGCGGCCGTTTATGTTCCACCTGGAAGGCCCCTCCTCGTGTCGGCGCGGGGAGCAGGTGGCGCTGCGCGCGGTGCTCATCAACAACATGCAGACGGAGGCGTTGGCGCTGCTGGAAGTGCGCGGCGCGCACACCCACCGCTTCGTGCACGTGGAGGAGGGAGGCATCGTGTCGAGCTACGGCGCGCGCCTCGAACCGGGCGACCACCACCACCTCGTCTACGTGAGTGTCTGCGACCCGTGCTCTGGCCGTACACCCAACATTCCGACCCTCCGACCCCCCCACCGCTTCGTGCACGTGGAGGAGGGAGGCATCGTGTCGAGCCCGCCGCCCAACTAAAGTCACCCCATCACCAGCATTCCAACCCCAGCCCCACCCCTAACCCCAATCCACCACAACCCCAACCCCCAACCCCACTAACCCCAACCCCCAACCCCAACCAACCCCAACCCCAACCCCAACACCCCAACCCACCCAACCCCCAACCCCCAACCCACCTAACCCCACAACCCCAACCCCACTCAACCCCAACCCCTGCAACCCCAACCCCGCAACCCCAACCCCTGCAACCCCAACCCCTCAACCCCAACCCCTGCAACCCCAACCCCTCAACCACCAACCCCGCACCTAACCCCAACCCCTGAACCCTAACCCCTGCAACCCCAACCGCACCCAACCTCACCCAACCTGCACCCCAACCCCGCAACCCCAACCCCGCAACCCCAACCCCCCGCAACCCCCAACCCCGCAACCCCCAACCCCCGCAACCCCCAACCCCCGCAACCCCCAACCCCCGCAACCCCCAACCCCCAACCCCACCAACCCCAACCCAACCCCAACCCCAACCCCACTAACCCCAACCCCAACCCAACCCGCAACCACCCCAACCCCAACCCCAACCCCAACCCAACCCCTAACCCCAACCCAACCCCAACCCTAACTCGCAACCCCAACCCTCGCACCCCTAACCGCAACTCCTGCAACCCCAACCCCTGCAACCCCAACCCCTGCAACCCCAACCCCTGCAACCACCCAACCCCTGCAACCCCAACCTCCTGCAACCCTCCAACCCCTGCAACCTCTCACCCCCTGCAACCCTCCAACCCTCTGCAACCCCTCCAACCCCTGCAACCCCTGCAACCCCTCCAACCCCCTGCAACCCCTCCAACCCCCTGCAACCCCTCCAACCCCCTGCAACCCCTCCAACCCCCTGCAACCCCTCCAACCCCCTGCAACCCCTCCAACCCCCTGCAACCCTCCAATCATGCAACTCTCCAACTCCTCAATCCCACAACCCTCTGACCCCCAAGCCCCCAAGCCTGCAACCCTCCAATATAATTTGTAATATTAAACCAATAGCAAGTATATCATGCCATGAAATTTGCTGATTAGCAGCATATGTTCTTGAGTTTTGCTTGGCTATTCATTTTTATGAACAATTTTTTAACTTGTACTTTTCAATTTTTTCTTCTTCTATAATTCTGGAAGAAGAAAACAGGCACATCTATAAAATTTGATTTGTGTTTTCTCAGCTCCCTCCCAGGTCTCAACAGCATGTGGATATCCCAATTGCACCATCCATTGAACAAGGTGACATCAGCATTGAAGTATCAGCCACCACTCAAATTGCAGGATTCAAACACATTCACAATATGACAGTATTGGTATGTAACTCAAAGAATTTTATTTATTTTTTGAAGATACTGGTTGAAAAGAGAGATTAGGTTATAAAATAAAAATAAGATTTATAATTATATAATTTTACTGTTTTAAGTTAAATTATAAACACTGGAACAGGGTTTCAGAAAACTTTTAAATCTCTTTTCAATATTTACCAAATAAGAAAAGTTGTTTTATGTCTTGGGTAATTAGAGTGATCCTAATTGTATTTTAATGTTAATATGGATTTTTTTAAATACATTTTATTAAAATAGTTGTTTTAGCTAAAAAAAAGGAAGATGAGATTCTCCACCATGTTTCCTAAATATTTATCAGTCTTTGAAGAGTCTTGGAAGAGTAATCTTTTGTTTTAAGCCAAATGAAATTGTTTTATGTGATCCCTGTGTGATGGACCCATAATTTCATAAGATTTGATTGAACCACGACCCCAACTCTGGCTTTACACCACACTCTTCAACACAAGTTAGGCAGCAGACATTCATAAATTTGGCTGAAACACTTCTGTAGAAAACAATGAAAGAATGCTCTTAATTTTAGGCCATATCCTGAAATTTTAATCTCTTGTATTTTTCTGAAAAATAAATTTTCAACCAGCTGAAACATTTTATAAAAAATTGTCTGCAAAAACTTTGTAGTAAAATTAGGCCAGATTATTATATATTGGATATTAGAATAAAGCCTGATGAAACATTTTTTTATATCTACTACAAAAACTCTTATGCTATAATTATAGGATAATTATGGGCTCCAAAAACTGCAAATATTAATTTTTACTCATATTTACTGTTTCAAAAAAAAAAATATAAAAAAATAAAACATACTGCAACTTTGTCCAATTGTAGAGCAAATTTGGTCGAATCCTTATTTTTCAACTAGCACATAGAAACACGATAATTTCTAACATAAGTAGCAGTTGAGTATATATTTTTAATAACACAGGCCTTAAATGAAATTATTATTGAGTTTAGCGAAAATGTTCTGACAGTAGAAATTCAATTTCCCAAATACAGACTTCCACATTCATAACAATGCCAAATATTTTTTAAACAAGTGAGCAGAAACAAAATTAGTGTAAGAAAATGTATGCTTGAGTCTGTTTGTTCGTTTGTTGGCATAGGTTTTGAATTAAGTGCATGTCAACTTAGCCAAAAATGTTCCAAAATGTCAAACCCAGAGTAGGGTGACCAGACATACTTTTTTGGACATGCATACTAAACTCTATACTCTGTACTATTTTCTTCACTTATACCCTCCATTGTTCTCTTTTTATTATTGCTTCAGTAAAAGGTAAAGAGAATGACACCATTGACATCTACAATATGATTTCAAAATGCCTTAAATGTCACTGTACCAAATGGAAAAGCTTAACAAAATCAGTAATTAGTAGATACAAAACTGTGTATCAAGAAGGCACAGACTGATTGAAAAGTGATATTTCACGTATTAAATCCATATTTACTTCACCTGGAACTTGATAGTGAGAAGCTGCTCAGTTTTATCAATATCTATCTATCTATCTATCTATCTATCTATCTATCTATCTATCTATCTATATATATATATAGATAGATATTGATAAAACTGTTGATAATATGAAACTATTGATAATAAATAAAACAAATTATTATTTATTAATTCTATATTGGTGGAATGTAATATAAAACTAAAACATTATTTTAGTGCAAAATAATCCTACAAATATGAATTTCTGTGTCTCTCCATCTGTCTGTCCGTCCATCTGTCTGTGTCTGTCCATCCATCTGGCTGTGTCTGTCTGACTGTTTGGGGGGTTGTGACTATCTATTTGAGCCTGTCTGTCAGTCCATCCATTGTTCATAACTGTGGCTACTGCTGGTGGTTTTATCTTACTACCTAATAGGAGATTTGACATGCAGACTTCTATGTGCTGTCTTGTACAAAATATAATCTCATTCTCATTTATTAAAATCTTCTGGTCTATGTTATTGATTTCTCTCACTGTCAAGAGGGTTACTCATTGGGGAGATCTTTCCAATAAATTACCACAAATATTTCCTGAGTTATCTCCTGTGTTTCTTAAACTTTTTGTATTTGACAGTATAGAATACAAAAACTTTGTTTCAAGATGAATCACTGAGAGCTGTATACTGTATTACCAACTTAAACATATCCCTTCCAGTTACTTTTTAGTGGAAAGAACATTGAAAGTTGAGGAAGTGTTTGGAAAACACGTGACATTTTTTCAACAAAGAAAATCAAAACTCTCCCATGAATCTGCATTGAGAGAGTCAGGGGAAAGCGAGGGGCTGCACCTTTGCAACTTGTATCAGAACTCTGTATCTGGGGCATATCTAGATAGTATTTTACAGTGGGGCCAATTTCATTTCAAACCTCCGTAACTATTTTTGTAGTAATATTTTTTGAAATGTTAGTTTGATATAAACAAAAGTCTGAATGTATTCATAATAGGAATACTGCTGCGAATGAAATGAGGTCTCTATGTGACAATTATTTTGAAGAGAGTAAAATTACTGAACGTTATTGTGACTTGATTCCCTCGGATCTGCCGAAGTTCTGTACTGGTGTTGACTACTCTCTGTAAAAGAATGTAAATAACCAATAAGCTTTATTGCAAAGTATATGCCATACTGTCAGGAGTGTCAAGAAGGGGGTAGCAGCTCAGACAACTAGCCCCACTGGAATTTTTTTCATTCGATGCAAATAAATGGATGTAAATAGTAAATGGAAATGAATTTTGGGAATGTTGTTTGTTTGTTGGGAGGGGGTGAATTTGTTTGAAATAAAGCACTGATGTGGATCTATTGCCCTAGGCCTCTTTGTTCACTCTGGGTGTCCCTAGGTGTTCCTGGGTGACCCTTCACCTCTACAACTTGCAATGATGCACATTGTTGTGACAAACCATTGTATTAATATTTTCAAGGCAGAAGGAGGTCTCATAACGAAACACACATCTGTATTTCTGGATCTCAAGAATAGAGCTCTTGTTCTAAGATACATGGCAATCTTTGTAGACCAGTCACCAATAGTTCCATACCATGATTGGAGACGCTACATTTTTGGAAGTACCAGTGGCAGTGTGACAGTGAGCGGTATGCAGTAAAATTATTGTTTCAGTATTGTTTATTAGTATGGTCAAAATTACTAATGATGCATTGGATTTGCTCCTTTCAGGTGATGTTTTAGGCCCAATTTTTCCTGAAATCCCTCTTACAGTACAAGGTGTCATGGGCATGGAGCTGAAAGGAACTGAAGCATCAGCCTTTGAACTGGCAAATAATGTGTGGACATTGCATTACCTTCGCCTAACAAATCAGTTAACTCCTCGATTTGCACGACGTGTTCTTGAGGAAGTGAATGTTCTTTTGGGAGAAGTAATGAGGCGATATAATATTCAAGGCTGGTTTCAAAACTGGGATACTTCTGCACCGAGTGTTTGGTAATCATTTTATTATAATACTGTACAGCTATATTGACTTAATGCAACCAAACAGAGGAACAAAAAGTTACTCTTAATAACTGTCATCTATTAAGAATTTAACAGTTGACGACCATTAAGAATGTAACTGTCAGCAATCGTTAAAGGTTTAACAGTTGATGACTGCTAAGCATTGAATAGCTTGCTGTCTGTTAAGAAGAATTGAAACAAATAAGTTCAGGTTGAAAATGAGTATATGTACCCTTAATCCAATAAATTTCTTCTTTAATGATTTTTTTTTTTTAAATAAAATGGTATATGGATTCTTTATGCTTCAAACATTTTTAAGACAACTTAACAATGTAGTATTTTATTATACAACTAATATTGGTTGTATTAACATTATTGTATTTACGTATTGCAAAATAATTATTATAATTCTATGTAATCATTACAAATAGTATGAAAATGCATGTCACACTCTAGCGCTACTAGTTCATTCTCGATACATTCAGATAAATCATAGAAAACCATATGATACTTTGTTAAGAGTTAATTTGTACCTTTTTAAATACAGGCTTACAGCATGGGTAATACGAACATTGAAACATGGAGCATTTCAAGATTGGGAAGATCATTTTTATGTCCAACCAGATATTTTTCAGCACAGTGTTGAATGGTTGCTGCAGTATCAATCTCCAGAAGGTTATTTCAATGAAACAGAACACTATTATTTACCAATGGATCCTAAAATGAGAATGGTATGAAAATAGTTGGTCATAAAGGATGACGTGGCAATGTCATATGAATTATGGAACAAGAAAATAGTAATGATTATTTCTTTGTAGGTTTCTGGAAACTCAAGTAACCCTGTCACTTTGACTGCCCATGTTCTTATTAGTCTATATGAAGTTTCACAGCATATCCATGGGGCGCTTAAAACAACTGCCCATTCA